>JBBMEF010000021.1:3684592-3712608 GCA_037832685.1 Sicyos baderoa | reverse complement strand
AATCCTTGACGCCGGCGACCACAACAGCCCAACTTCGGTATATTTTCTAAAATGATCCTCTCTGGTAAGGATATATGATTTGGGTGCCAAAGAGTCTTCACACAACCTCTCCTTCATGAGTCCCTTTTTTTCTTCATTGTTTTTCTTTTTCTCCATCAACCTCTCATGGCAGCTTTTTCCTCGGTCAAAAATTTTCTAAACTACCATAAAAACTCAATGCAAATCCTTGCAAAGTACAATTGAGGCTATTAGAGAGATCCATCTAAATTACATTTAAGCCCAAACACTTCTTGCTACAATGCTTATTTCACTTCATATGAGCACTAATATGCTAAATTATGAGCATATTGCAGAAGAACACATTTCAAAAGTATTCTTAGCATAATCATAAGTTTTTATTATGACTATGTTATTATTAGTATTGAGTCTCACAAATTCTTTGTTTGAGATTCAAGAATTTTATGAATATGATTAAATTAAAAAACCGCTTTAATACTACTTGCTAAGGACAATTATCATTGAGAAATTTTCATATTGATGATATTATTTAATTTAGAAATTTTCATGGAGGGGCTCAAGTGGTAAAAAAGAGTTTTGTGGTACATAATGTGATGAGTTCAATCCATGATGACTACCTACCTATGAACTAATTTCCTACAAATTTTCATGACATCAAAATGTTATAAGGCCAGACCGTATGTCCTCTAACATTAGTTGAGGTGTGTGCAAGCTGACCCAAACAATCATGAATATAAAAAAACATATAATCCAATTTAGACAAGATCTTATTAACATTATCGCGGTGTTGAACAAGAAAACTATCAAATAATGAAACTAATATGTTCTTAACTCTTTTGGAATTAGTAAGATAGCTTTTCAGTATACTTGTTAGTAATCTAAGTTTAAGTATGGTTAAAAATGAATTATTTTAATTAATTTAAAATGAATAATTAAAAAGAATAGTTAAAAATAATAAATTATTTTTTAAAATAAAATAAATGAAAATTTAGTAAAATCTCATTTAAAGGCAAATTTTCCATAAAAAGAATTAATAAATACTTGAGTTAGATTAATATCAAACCAGATAAACAATCATCCAATCACATATCCCGATGAACAAAAGAAACCGCCACCGTATTGCAATTCCTCAATCTGTCACTCTCAAATTCAAACTCGTTGAGAAAAATCCCCCTTCCCCTAACAACGAATCCATTGGCGAAATTGAAAGAATGTTTGTTCATTACCTTCTCATGGGGATCGCAGCCCATTTCTCCTATTTATCCCTTCAATTTCATCTCCATTTCTCCTCATCCCGGCGCTTAATCTTCATCTGGGTCGTGAAATTTCTCGAATCAGCCCAATGGGTTTCCTCCCATTTGTCGCTATTTTGCTCTGTTCGTTGTTTTTTTCTAGGGTTTGTTCGGTTCGTGGGCGGATCCCGACCACCATTGAAGGGCCGTTTGAGCCTGTAACTGTCCCGCTTGATAAGAGCTTTCGAGGGTTGGCTGAGGATTTGCCGGAAACGGATTTTAGGGTTCGGAAGTATGGTGCGGAGTTTGAGCCGGAGCAGATTTCTGTTTCTTTATCTGCGGATTATGACTCTGTTTGGGTTTCTTGGATTACTGGTTTGTTCTAATTCTTTGTGTTGTTTGTTTTGAATATGATTGTGAGATTGTTGTTGAGTGCTTGTAATTTAGTTGTGAACTTGCTTCTTTGTTTGTTTGTTTCTTGAATTGTTTGGTTCATGATGCTTAACTTGCTTGTTTGTTTCTAGAGTTGTTTGGTTGATGATGCTTTTGCTTGCTCAAAATTAGCAATTACCCTGTTATGAGATTGGATTGTGGGAGATTTCTTGCCTGGTTTGATAATCATTTGTTTTTGTTTTTTGGTTTTTGAAAATCAAGCTTAATAAACATGATTGAGTGGTTTTTAAGGGGCGGCCTCGTGGGTAGAGGCTTTGAGAAATTCTGACTGAACTAACTTTGTGTCTGTTTAGGGTTAAAAAATATGTTTAAAAGACCCCTAATGACATAAGATCAAATTGGAGAGCTTATTTGGCATGGCTGGCTGATTTGAGTGTTTTACACTCGCAAAACTATTAGAGAGACGTTGAAAAATGTTTTATGAACATGCATTGGATGGTATTATGGGCAGCCATATTGAGCAATCATTCCATATTATTGGTGTTCATATTTAATTACTCTTTCTTAATTCATTTTAGGAGTTGGCAATTTTGTTTATGTATGAAACGTATTAGTATAATTTTGGTAGGGGTATTTTCGTAATTAATTTAGATTTTCTGTATAAATAGTAGATGCCAGTGTTATAAAAAGATAAGTCTAATTTTGTGAAAATCAGTCCTTGTTGGATTGATTGCGAGAGTTCTAGCCCTCTCTAATGACTATAATATTTTAGTTTCTTGTTTTGAGATTGCAATATAGTTATCAATACTGTTTTAATTCGATTTAAGTATTTAGATACTTTACAAATTTTCATTGAACTTCCAAAGCGAGTTGGGTTTAGCAGTTATGTGAGCCATTAACTCGATTCGGTTGATATGCAGGGGACTTTCAAATTGGAGACGATATTCGACCGCTAGATCCCAAACGAGTTGCAAGCATTGTCATGTATGGAAAGTTCAGAATGCCAATGAATAACAAAGCAGAGGGTTATTCTCTTGTCTATGACCAACTTTATCCCTTCAAAGGTCTCAAGAACTACACTTCTGGAATCATACACCATGTTCGTCTAACAGGTACGGGGAATTCCAATTTTCGATGTGAATTGTATCTTGTACAACTTTCTAAAGTAAAAGCTGGTTTCATACACCATGTTTTTGCTGACAGGATTGGAGCCTGATACCTTGTACCAATATCAGTGTGGAGACCCTTCTGTTATAGAAGAAATGAGTGGTGTGTATTATTTCAGAACTATGCCTGTTTCAGGGCCTAAGAGTTATCCTAATAGAATAGCAGTGGTTGGGGATTTGGGTCTTACATACAACACTACATCAACAGTTAATCACATTTTGAGCAGCCATCCTGACCTTGTTCTATTGGTTGGGGATGTGAGTTATGCCAACTTATATCTTACAAATGGCACTGGCTCTGATTGTTACTCTTGTTCTTTTTCTGAAACTCCTATTCACGAAACGTATCAGCCTCGTTGGGATTACTGGGGAAGGTGAGTCGAGTTCCCCCTCCTTTTTTTTCCCTCCCTATTCTTTGGTACTTTTGAAGGCCCGGATTCGAGAGATAATAAATGATTTTACAATTAAGTTCTCCTGTGAGTCTCGAACTTGAGACCTTCAAGGAAGCATGCCTTGAAAGCCCCAAGCCTTAACCAACGAGGCTGCATCTTGGGGACACTTTTAGAAGCCATCATGCAACCTTCTTTTATGTTGTCCCCAAGGGGTGGTACAGTGGTTGAAGACTTGAGCTTTGAAGGTATGCTCCCCTCAAGGTCGTAGGTTCGAAACTCAACAGTGGCATTACTCCTTCGGTGTCTCCCGGTGCCTGGCCTAGGGACGGGCGTGGTTACCCTTGTTTCAAAAAAAAAAAACCTTCTTTTATGTTTGTCTCTTTTTTGATGTTTAACATAGAAAAAGAAAACAATCTAGAACTGCTACATCTATTGTCCATTCTATAACATAGTAAAGCCTCATATGCAAAATCTTCACCCTTTTGATTTGTGATTCACTTTTTAACCTCTTTCTACCCCCTCTAGCACCTTCAAGATCAAAGGTAGTTAGAGCAAATTTACGAAATGAACTCTCACAGTTTTTATATTATCAGGTTTATGCAGCCTCTAGTATCCGAAGTTCCATTAATGGTGGTGGAAGGGAACCATGAGATAGAACTACAAGTTGAAAATCAAACATTTGTATCTTATAGTTCTCGATTTGCATTCCCATCCAAAGAGAGTAACTCGCCTTCGACATTTTACTACTCATTCAATGCTGGTGGGATTCATTTCATCATGCTTGGTGCCTACATTTCATATGACAAATCAGGTGAATCCATAGCCTGCACCCCCTATTTACAATCTTTTAAATCAGGAAGCTTGATTTCTATCGATGCTGAATCCATCGTGCTATTTATCTCGTGTGGTTCAGGTGATCAATACAAATGGGTGGAGCAAGACCTGGCTGAAGTTGACAGGAAAGTTACTCCATGGTTGATTGCTACATGGCACCCACCCTGGTACAGCACCTATACTTCCCATTATAGAGAAGTGGAGTGTATGAGAGTGGCAATGGAAGACTTGCTCTACAAATATAAAGTTGACATAGTTTTCAATGGTCATGTATGTCCCTCTTTATTTCATCATTTCTCTTATCTCTGTTTCGACATTTTTCTCAGTCGCGACTAAATCGTCTGTTTCTAGATGTTGCAACTTATTTGCTAGAATTGTATTGTTTCGATCTGCTCTTACGCCATTTAAAGTGAACTAGGGATGATTTTTGAAAAAATAGCGGTGAAATACTTTTTTAAGAATCACTAATTAAGTACTTCTTGATTTGTACCTTTCTAAGTGTTTTTTGAATTTCAATGAAAATTTTGAGAAGTGGTTTTTCTTGCTTTTAAGTATTTTATGACTCAACAAAGAGGTGATGAGTTCAATTCATTGTGTCCAGCTACCGCGGCTTTCTTGACATCTAAATGTTGTATAGTCAAGCGATATGTCCGGTGAGAATAGTCGAGGTGCACGTAAATTCGCTAGGACACTCAAGTACATAGCAAGAATTTGGGATAATTAACCCCATACTTGGGTTTTTCTATTTGTCTCTACTGCATACACAAGTTTGCTGATATAAATTCATGATCAGGTTCATGCCTATGAGAGGTCAAATAGAGTATACAACTACACTTTGGATCGCTGCGGTCCGGTCTACATAATGGTAGGCGATGGAGGTAACCTGGAGAAAATGGCAATTGAACATGCTGATGAACCTGGAAACTGTCCAGACCCATCCTCAACACCAGACGAATACATGGGCGGCTTCTGTGCATTCAATTTCACATCAGGCCCGGCTAAAGGAAAATTCTGCTGGGATCAGCAACCCGATTATAGTGCATATCGTGAAAGTAGCTTCGGCCACGGCATTTTGGAGGTTCACCCTTCTTTTTCTCTCCCTCTTTTACGCATCTGAGCAATACTACATTTTCATGTCATATTGATATAATGGAATCTGTTTGAGAAACAGTTGCAATGTTCTGACTCCTGATCGAAAAATGTTTAAATGTGAGGACTAAATTGAAACCATTAACACTCTGAAAACCCTTACATATGTTCGGGTTGGATGTTAATGTTTGAAGCGTGGGAACTAAGGAGTATTCTTTGCAGGTGAAAAACGAAACTCACGCATTGTGGACTTGGCACCGAAACCAGGACTTGTATCAACCGTACGGGGATATAATTTACATCGAACGACAACCCGAAATATGTTTAATCGAGCAGAAGGTACATACATACAGACATGGAAAACAAGAAGACATGTGACATTATAACCAGGGTACATATTGTTGATAAAACCCTTGCTGTTGTTAATTGCCATATAGAAACTTTTCTGAACTTTTAATTATGTTCTTATTTGGATTCCTACTGGATGAACTCAGCTACCACATGATGGAGCATACAAAGAAATGTAATATGGAAAGCTAAATGAGGAGGTTCAGAAATATTTTTGGTTTTATCAATTCGGTTTGTTTTCAGCTCATGGCGGTCACGAGTTTTTTTAACAGTCAAATGTTGTAAGGTTAGACGATCTAGTCCCTAAGAATGTCGAGGTGTGTGGAAGGTGGTTTGGACACTTCAATAATAATAAAAAACTATAGGTGAGGTCTGAATGTTGAATTAAACCATTGAATGAGTAAATCCCCTAACAAAACTGGAGAACCCTCCCTCTCCTACATTGTTAATGAAGTAACCGAGACAGCAATCGAAAACAAGACGAATTCTAAAAGCCTAGGGATCGTGAAACTCGAACAAGCTTTTGAGTTGGTTGGTGTTGGTGTTGAGGTTGATGTTGGGTTGTATATGGGATTTAGTCCATTCGTGTCATCGGTACCGCCATTGTTGAAGCTCGGTGAGGAGATGGTTGTGGCTGGCACTGTTATTGTCGGACTTGTGTTTGCCGGAGGGCTCGGTGTTATTGCTCCTCCCGCCGTACTGGAAAATTGTCACAACTGATCTTGGTTAGATATATTTTTTTTAGCCTAATCAGAACAATTCAATGGAAAATTATCACAAATGAATTATTGAGATTCAGAGAACCACAGGACCAAAGGAATGAATGGAATGCAAAAGATTTGGACAAATTCTCAGACAAAATGATTCAAAAGAATTGATTCTTTATGGGACACCCCAATAGCATCTTTTGATTACATTACAACTTCCATTATGCCACTCAATCTCTAAATTAAAATCAAAGATAAAATCTCATGATTCTTATTATTTGAAATAAAAGATTCTTAGTTGTGACAAAAAAAGATATGAATAATTGTGATAAAAAAACACTCTCATTTGAATTAAGATGTTAACTCCGACTAAAACCCTTCTTTTAGAACATTCCATAAAAATTTATAAAACACACATTTTGATATAAGTGAATGTCTGATTTACCTTTTGCCCACCTTAACCTTCTAACATTTATATAAACATTTCATTTTTTTAAAAAAAAAGCATTTTTTAGACTAAAAGGAAAATCAAGAATTTTTTTTTTTTTTTTTTTTTTTTTTTTTTTTTTTTGTGAAATAAATAGAAAATGGGTATTGTACTCGATAGTCCAATTTTACAAAATAATTACAGATCTAGGTAAATTTAAAAATATTTAGCATTCATAGTCAAATATACAATATTATGTATTAGTTATTCAATATAAAAAATATTACTTTATACCGTATTTTTGACTATATTTACTAATTTTTTTCAAATTTGCTTAATGTTATAAATATTTTATCAATTTAGTTTATTCATGCAAAAACCTAATAGAAAATCAGAAAGCACATTTTGAACTTTGAAAAAAAAACCAAATAGGCAAAAGCCTAGATTTTAGAGGCTAAATTTCTAATTTAATTAATTTATCTCATATTTAATTATTATGTTAAAAGACAAGGCAGGTCTGACAAGTGCAGCAACTAATGACCAAACAGAGTCTGTAATATAGAATGCAATCTTGACCAGTCTTCTAGATTTTCAAAACGCACCGTTTTTGTACTCAAAAAGCTAATTTTAAATTATAAAAGTATGTGCCCTTCTGACCGTTGGATCTGACCACTAGCTGGGCCCGGGTCAGACTGATCCAACGGTGTTTGACCCACAAAAAGATGGAGAAGAATATCTCAGATTTTTAGAACATTGCCTTCTCTTCAAATAAATATAATGTTTCTGAAAAAAGAAAAAAAATATTATTATTTTTAGACGAATAAAATGTTATTTTTCACACTATTAAAATCAAATCCATTTTTAATAGAAATATGAAGTAAATTTCATTCGTATAAAGCAATTTGATGGGAAAGAAAATAATAAAATTTACAGAGACCAAATTCTTTCGATTATTGTAAGTAAAAGAGAACCCATTTACTTGAACATGAAGAAATCTCCATCAATTTTTTTTTTATAAATATAATATAATAAATGGTTTCTTTAAGCATATTTAAAAAGAATCTAATATTTCATTTTTTTTATTAAAAAAAAAAACCGGAAAAATTTGCGTACCTGATAGAAGATGGATAAACACAAGATCCATAACCTGCGCAGAACAATCGAATTTCGAAATTAAAATTTGTTCCTATTTTTATTTACTTTTATCAATTGAGATTATCAAAAATATTAAAATTTAAATCGTGAGATACATGAGAGATTGAAAACAGTGTTTTTTTAAAATGAAAAAGTGTATTTTAATGCAAATGGACTTCAAATTTAAATTTAGGAAACTTTATTTTTTTTTGATGTTCGTGACTGGCCAGCTTGCGTGCACAAGCGCATCTCGACTAATGTCACAGGATATACCGCCAAATTAATTTTTAGGTAAGTGACCACCATAAGATTTGAACACATCACCTTATGCACCATGAGACCTCTATGATCAATTGAGTTATCCTATAATAATTAAATTCAAGATACATTGAGAGTATTTTTCCAAGGGTCTAGCAATTTATACAACCTTGCATGCTTGGAGAAAAATAAAATTTCTAATTTTTAGAGCTAATCAAAACATTGCTCAATAAATATAGGAAAATAACTTGGATTAAATTGAGTATTATAAGTTTGACACCACAAGTGAAGAAATAAATATATGATTCAAATTCAACCACTGCATTTAGTTATTAAAAAAAAAAGAATACTAACATAGCTTAACATTTAAGACATTTACTATTTTGTTTTTCAAATTCAAACTGAAGTGAACATTTAAAACACAAACTCTTTATTTACAAAATTTCCAACATACTCTGTTTTTAGAACTAGAAAAAGAAAAAATTCCAAACAAATCCTCACTACACTTTTTTTTTTTTTTTTAAATCTCGCTTAATAATTATTTAATTTTTGAAAACCAAAAACTTATATATATATATATATATATATATATATATATATACTAATATGATCTTTAAACTTTTATTTTTTTTTGTTATATTATACATTATTTATCAAATTTTCAAAAATCAACTCTTTTTTTAATTTTTTTTTTAAACATTTTTCAATTATTTAGAACTCATCTAATAACCATTTTTTCTTTTGCTTTGGAAATTTTAATCTACACCAATTACTTCAATGTATAACATTGTTATTCGTATTTATGAAAATTAAGTAAAATATATATATATATAGCTTCAAAAATCTTATTTCAAATTTTTTGTTATTTGTTCGAAGTTAAATACTTAATTTCAAGAAAAAGAATAAACATTTGAAGTGAAAGAAAAAAAAAACTAAAATCACTTAAATTTCAAAAACCAAATAGTTATGAAACTTATATATTTGATTTTGTCATTTAGTTAAAAATGCAAATATTTTATTAAAAATATTTTTTAAAAAAAAACCATAAAATGTCTATGAAAAAAAATGAAGGAATATTACAAAATAAGCTAAATTTAAAATTAAAAGAAACAGATAAATAATAAAAAAAGCCAAAATATTATGTAATACGGTTGTAGTAATTTTATTTTTGCATTCAATTAAGCTAAACCAAGCATGTTAAAAATAACATAATTAAACAAAAAAAGAAAGCAAAAAAGGAAATATATAAATAAAGAGAGATATATGGAAAGGAACTTGGATCAGTCTGGGCGATGTTGGCTGTTCCAGCAAAGGCACAAGAGCCAGGAGCCATGGCCTTGCGCTGGAAGAAGCTATTGAAGGCGTACGAGGCGTGGGCGTGGATGGTGTTCGGGAGGAAGCACAGCCCGTTCGATAGAATCGGGGTGCAGTCGGCGCCCGTGGCGCATGCGTAGTCGAGCGCCGACTGCAGCGCCTCGTAGCTCGCTTCGCTGCGGGCTACGCACCAATACGCGCTATCGACCGTGGCGGTTTCGAGGAGGAGGCCGAGGACGAAGAGGGAGACCAGAGGTGTGGCCATGGAGAGTAAAGTAAGAGAGAGTGCGTTTGAAGATACAATATGGCTTGGTGGATACACACAATATCACAACTATGCTACTTTCATCCCTTTTTCACTTTTTTCTTTTCTTTTTTATATCCTTTTTTTTTAATTTTAATTTATTAGTTATTTATTTTTTATTTTTTGGCATTAATATATTTTAGGATAAAATAACATTTTAGTCTTGTTTCTTTCTGGTTCCTAATTTAAATTTATTTTATAAACTTTGAGATTTATTTTTATTTTAGTTTATGAATTTTAATCTTTAAATTTTGAGTTTTATTTTTTTTGAAAGTATAGAGATCAGTGGAACAAGATTCAAAATTTTAAAATTAAAATTGAATTTTTGAAAGTTTAAAGAATAAAATAGAATAAATTAAAGGTTAAAGTTCATCGGCCAAAATGGTATTTTACCATTTCAAATTGAGGATTAATTAGATATATTCATCAAATTTTCAAAACTAACTTAGTCCAATAATAATCCCACATGTGTTTTTTTCAATCTCAAAATATTATTATTATTATATTAAAAAAGACATAATCACCTAAGTTGAGTTATTTAATTATTTATTTATTTACATAAATAGTATCTTTTTTTTATAAAGAAGTTGAGTTATATTTGTATCTCAACTTTTATGAAACAATTTCTTATGGACTTTGTGTAAAGTGGAAGAATCCAGTTTCAAAATTTGAAGTTTTAAGCCAGTTAAACTTTTTTTTTTTTTTTTTTTTTGAGAACAACTTATATGCTCATTTTGATAGGTTTTTAATATATATTTTGATATTCATAAGAGATTCAAATGGAAAATAAGAGATTCGACATATAATCTCTTAATTATCGAGTCTTCCTTTGTATATTTATGTTCAATTAAACTGTTGTTAGACTTAGTTTCATCGAATTGAAACATATAATTTTTTTTTTATAATAAAAAAATTGGAGTTTCGTCCCACTATATATCAACAGGCACTTATACTCATCCTATACTCAAACTCGAAAAATATGAATGAATTTTTACAATTAGACTCTGTTGTAGGTATGAAAGCTGAAACTTATAAAAGAATATATATTTGAAACTTAAGTCTTTACCAACAAGATCGCTCATAGAACAAATTGAAACATATAGCATCATAAATTTCCCTTTTATTTAAATCCTGCAAAATTTACAAACTAATTTAATCAACATATTTTATTCCCTACCAATTGAACAAATATTCTCTAATGATAAGGCATAAACAAAAAGGAGGAACTGATAGAAAAGAATGGAATACAAATAGAAGTTGAGCACTATATAAATAATCTCCGATCCCCCTGCATTTCTTCGGCTAACTTCAGGCCAATCCGCCATTCTCACTCAGGAATGAAGACACAAGAGATATCGAACTTCTACCCTCGAAATCATTCGTATAAGATACCGGTTAAGCTATTAAAAAAAGAAGTGATTACTCCCGATATTATAATTTTAGTTATCTGACAGTTGACAAGTCATTCAACCCAAGTTATAAAGATTCCAACTCAATATTTTCATTTCCATTTTCTCTATACTGAAATATATATAAATATATAAGGAGAGAGCTTTGCAACAAGTTGGCATAGTATTGAAAACTGATAGCCAGGTTAAACTTGTAAATAAACCAGGGAATGAAGAATCCAGTTGAAATGTTCAACAAAAAGGCATCCAAAATTTCTTCCCAAAACAAAACTGATGGAAAGATCTCCAAAACTTTTCCCTGCTAAGAAGAATATCTCATCAACAGTCAGAAAAACCTTTACAAGTAATTAATTAATTAGCTCAAGTAATGGAAAGGTTAGAAGAAAGGAATAATGGTGTAAGATTCTAGAGACAAAGGGCTGAGCAGTGTAGTATCTTAATCTTCTCTAATGGTGGTTGTCGTTGTCGTTGTTGTTGTTGTTATTGGTTCTGGTTGTACGTTTGCCTCCACCATCACCGAATCCCCGGCAAAAACTTCCTTCTCGTCGCCAACCGTGCTACTCTCTTTTCTAACATCCTCTTCGGCTGTTCTCATCTCGCAATGCTCCTCCTCAACGACAATATTAACATCCACATCGCCAACTCCGTGTGGAGACGCGTCTTCATCATCTGATTCCTCCTCCTCTTCTTCCTCTTCTTCTTCTTCTTCCCCGTCCTTCTCCTCGGTTTTATACTCTCTGGAGTCGCCATCAACATAGCTTGTATCGTTATCCGGTGTTTGAGGAGAGTCGCCACCATCGGTTTCGTTGTTTTTGTCAGTATAGACCATATTCAGGTCTGCCTCGGGAAGTCGCTGCTGTAATGGCACTGCATCACTGATGATTTGGCTTGTCCTCAGCTTCTCTCTGTAATCCTCCATCTCGATTCTGTATCTTTCTTTATCTATCATAGCTTTCTCCTGATAAACCTGCACGAAGGGAAATTATCGACACTGGCTACTACTGACGATGACATCGGTTCTTAAAGTATAAGATAAGGGTATTCCAATCCTTACTGTTCTTTCAGAATCATTAAGTTTATTCCAAAGCTCACCAATCATTCTGCTTATCTCCCTGTCCTTTCCTGGGTGTAATGGTTTTAGTCTAGCATGTTGCTCTGCAAAGAAGAAGTTGTAGCCGCTTCTGTTCGGCTTTGGATGACCAGGATCCCTTCGTTTTATCTCGGACTTCTTCCGACGGCGACGGCGATGAACAATTGGTGTGGTGGAGGCAGCACCATCTTTGGCAAAAACACCAACAGGTTGAAACACTTGTTGCTGAGCAGGTTGGTCTGAAGGAGCCTGATAAAGCACACCTTTTAGCTGCTCTGTTCCTATAGTAACGGTAACGAGATATCCGCTATCAAATTTTCCGTCAATGACCCCAATCACTGGAAACCCTCCTGCTGGTGATGTCGAACTCGGACCAACTGTAAATAGAAAAAATTATTCAATACGAATCAGACAAGAACGCTACAAAGCAAGAACAAAAGAAATTGCATTATCCATATGGAATATCACATTGTCATTAACATGTAAAGAAGGGGTTGAAAGCACAAAAATATGTCCCCAAGAGGTGGGGCGGTGGTCGAAGACTTAGAATTTGAAGGTGTGCTCTCCCTCAAGGTTTCAAGTTCGAAACTCACCTGTGACATTAATTTATAAACACCTCCCGTGTTTCCCTTCCTTCGATGTCTCCCGGTGACTAGTCTAGGGACGAGCGTGGTTACCCCAGGTATAGTGGAGTGAAGCTTTAATTTCCCAGTTTCCAAAAAAAAAAGCACACAAATATATTGTTTCCTGAGTTCTTTAATATTTTTGAACTTTTATATTATTAATATAATGGATCAGCTTATGCACACTTCAACTATTCATTCTCACGGAATATACTATATGAGCTTACAACATTTAGCTTTTAAAGAAACCCGTATGAAATTAGGTAACCATAGATCAAATCAAACCTATAACCTTTTGGATATCTAAGTGCATATTTCAAAAGAACCATATAACACACCTGTGGGAAGTTCGGCTGCGATAGTCCGTGCCTGCTGGGTTGCTGCATGATTATCCGACGGCGGCAACATAGAGGTCATTCCTTGCAATGGAAATGTCCCTGCACTTGGGCAGGGAGAAGAATCTAAAAGATAGTTATGTTGGAACATCAATGGCAGAGCAAAGCATTTTCTTCAGGAAACAAAAAGAAAAGTACTCTATTAAAGCTTACCAGAAATTGTTGGTGTCCATCCTACAGCTTTAAAGAAGTAAATCTGTTCAAAATGATGGAGCAAAGAAAGATAATACTTCCTCAGCACGAACGACGCATTGGTGGCTGTCGAAGGAAAGTTGAAAACTGAGGTAACTTCTTTCCATCGTCTCTCTCTTATAACCTGTAAAATCCAGATTGTCGTTACATGACCAAGCTGCGCTATAGCATGGATTTGTAATGAACAATGTGCTTTCAAATGTTAACTAGAACTATTCGGAACATTATAGAAGCAAAAATCATAGCAACATGACATAACATCACTGTAAATCAGGTCCAAATCGTATTCGTATATAAGATGACAGCATTTTCTTGCAGCAAGGAAACCGTGATTGCTGCGGTGATGCTTCTAGCAAGGCCCTAGTTTTCACTTCCCCACGGCTCTAATATTATAATCATGCCTTAAGAACCCAGGACATTGAATATTAGCCAAGAAACTGATGAGCAACTTGGAATCATCACTTAGTTTTTCTTATGACCTGGGAACTTCGAGCTTCGCTTCTCTAAACCCAGGGGAATAACATCACTTAGTAAGGATTATAGCAACAAAACGCGTAATGAAAGAGCAAAAATCTTCAGCCTTCAATTCATCTGCATGTTCAGCAATATTTGACAATCATAGACATGAATGAAAAAAAAAAACTGAAAAACCGCTTTATATTTGTCCCCTAAAGATATAAAGAACATGTCTCAACTCCAAGTAAATCATCAAGTTTCAGATATGAAAATATTGATCACAAGATTCATAGCAAGTCAACTTTACCTTCTCAATGCCACCACGAGAAGTGACCTCCACGAAAAGCCGATGCAGGTCTAGTTCTTTCCCACCAATAATGGGGATCCTGCGTTTTTGGAAAATAAAAGTGAAAAACAGAATCTAATTGCAAAACCAAAAAGAAAATGGAGCAACTTCCATTCAATGAATGACAATGGCCACTCTACAGGTAAACCAGATGATGTTTAAGAAGAAAAATACATGAACTTAGTTCCCATGATAGAATGGAGCTTTTCTAAGGATGCCATGAAGATCTTGGGATTGGCTACGATATCCTCATATGTTGTTTGCGGCGGTGGGTATGGAACACAGTTAGAAGAAGCTTCAATCACTGGCAGTTGCTTCCCGCCAGTGAGAGAAGTCGATGCCATGGTCAACTCCTTCCTGCTACCCCAGCTTGCCTGTGTTCTTTCCTCTTCTACAATCAACCAATGAACTGTTCAAGCACATCGGTCGCTGTGTTATACAAAATTTGAAGAAAACAAAACAACAAAAGGTTGAACCAGCTTCATTGCATGCAAAGAGTAGCCATAAATAAACAAAAACAGTTTAGAATAATCATTATGCAAATACAAAGTTTAGAACTATGACAATAAAAGACACCACAACTACCTGAGCAGACGAAATAACTACCGGCAACCAGGTAGGGATTTTATTTTTAACATCCGTGAGTGTCGGGGCAAGCTTATGTGCACCTCAACTATTTTGACGGAACATACTAACTATTCTCGCAGGACATACTGACTATTCTTACGGGACATACTGCCTGACTAGCAACAACAACAAGGTAGGGAAAAATAATGGCACAGCAGAACTTTAACGCCATGAGGAGAGTCCGTGTTGTTTTATTATGAGGTCAGAAATCCAGGGGAAAAAACAACATAGAAAGCTATGCAAGGGGAAATTAAGGAAGCTACTTGCAAAAACCAGTTAAATTTACAAGAGGCGAGGTCTAGTCCACGGAAGATTGGTTGTGGTGGGGGATAGAAACACAAGATGGTACTATAGGAAAGTCACTTATAGGAAGAACAAAAATAAAATTAGAAATGGAGAGTGTAATACTTATATCTGACTATTTGTTTCAATACTCTTTTTTCTTGTAATGGGTAAGATAGCAGTGTTTGAGTTTCTTATAGTCCAAGAGGTCTCAAGACTTATATCTGAAAGTGATGAAATAAATGAAGCTTTGGTAGATACAAACACTGGGGTTGAGGTTTCAGTGGCCTGTTACAGGAAGAATCAACCCCAAAACTCCTTGGACCTTATGGGTTACTTCCATTGATTTTTCTCAAGAGTAATGGTATTGTGTGGGAAAAGATGTAAACAATTGCAGTCTAAAGGTTTTAAGCAACATGGAATCTCTATAAGCTTTCTACCAGATAGTGATTGTGCTCATTCTTAAGTGTATTTTTTATAAACCAGTAAATCTAAACTTCGCTCCACTATACCCGAGGTAAACCACGCCCGTCTCTAAGTCAGGCACTGAGAGACATCAAAGGAATGGGTACACGGGAGGTGTCTACTAATTAATGTCACATGTGAGTCTCATCCTAGGATCTTTAGGGGAGCAAACAAAATGTCAGAGGCTAACAAAATGAACAGATGCAATAAGGACATATCCCAAATGGATATACTATCAGTGTATACATTTCCAATCCAAAGACTTCTATTCAGTCTAGTCATAAAAAGATTGAGAGTTAGGGAAATTATCAAGAATGTTGAAGGAGATGTCATTATACCTTTGCTAAAGTGGCACCTTACTTTCACAAAGTTGATGTAGCAAAGGACGCACTAGCAATCTGAAACGGTCTACTAGTGGGCGATTGAAGCTAGAATCTATCCTCCAGTCATTGAGTTTGATTCCTCTAGGAAAAAAAATGCTTTATTGAAGAATGAAAATAATGAGGATGATTCTTGGAGAGTATCAAATGTCCAAGAATTAACCAATGCAGACTTGGGGTTCCTTGAGATCAAAAGAGGATGTAACTTTCATTGGGCAATGGAAGCTGCAGAGTGTGGTGGAATTGGTGCTTTGGCTAGGAGAATACCCTGAGAATATGAAATGTTGTATACTTGTAAGATTATTCTTAAACCACTAAACATACAATACCAAGTATCATTATAATTAAGAATGTGGTTGGTTTCTTTAAATCTACAGTTACAGCATAAAGCTGGGCCTCAAGTAAAAACTATTATTATTATAACCGTGAGTGTCCCAAGCGAGTTTAGGGGACAAATCGCTTAACCTTACAACATTCATTTTTTTTTGGAAACTGGGAAATCGGAGCTTAGCTCCACTATACTCGGGATAACCACGTCTGTCTCAATCCATGCACCAGGAGACATCGAAGGAATGGAGACACGTGAGGTGTCTACAAGTTAATGTCACAGGTGAGTCTCAAACGTGAGACCTTGAGGGGAACACACCTTCAAAACTCAAGCCTTTGACCACCGCGCCACCTCTTGGGGACGCCTAACCCTACAACATTTGGCTATCAAGAAAAAGAAACATACCATAGATCGATCCGACAATATTTTAGATTCCCAAGACCATCTTTGACCACTAGATCAACCCTTGATGGTTAGGCTTTTGTGAAAAACAAATGGTAGCTCACAAGGTAGCTCACAGAGAACACATAACAGGGAGGAAAAATCATAGAGAAAATCAGAGAGACCTTATTAAAAAGCTTTATCTTGAAAAATCAGAAAGCCCTCTCCCTTGATTCTTCTCCTCCAGTCAGCAAGATAATCTTTCACATATCCTTTTATATGTCATACAAGCATTTCCACATCTCAAGGAAACAAAACAACCATAGAAGATTAATCAACTACAATGCATCCAACAACATAAACTTCCTTGAGATAAATGACCCCACCCCACCCCTCTTCAAAATCACCATAATGCAAATTGGAAGTTCAGAACAGAGATAACAAGAAAACACCACTACTACCTCAACAGATAAAATAACTCCCAGTAATAAGGTATAAGATTCAAAGACCCAAAAAAGCAAACAGTACAGTAAAGCTGCCACAGCCATGAATGAATTTCTATCAAAGGAACCAAGGAGCTGAAAGCCTGAGCCTAAAGAACTAACCAGAGCCAGACCTTTTTCCTACATAGGCTAGAAAAAGAGGTGAAGAGAAGAGCCTCCTCTTTTAAGCCTTTGCAATAAATTTCCCACTGGAAAAGTATCAGGCCTAGTACAGAGCCTATTGACCTCTCCCTGACATTACTAAGATATCTACTGGATGGATACCAAACATTTGTCTCCTATATAGTGACAAAAGCCAAAAAGTGTTTTTCCTTCCCCTCCTTCAACCCTATCTCCCCATTATCTGACACTACATCATATTCCAAAAGTTAAAGATTTTTCAACCAACCCCAAAAACAAAAAGATTCAAAAGAGATGTTATCATGAATGAATAGATGGGTTTAGGTTCAATGGTGTGGTTATGCCCAATGCTCCCTCCATTTATTAAAACAAAGAAACCCCACATGGATAATCACAAATTAGAAATTAATGGAATTGCCAAACATAACATTGATACAAATACTAATGTCCATTGTTTTGAATACTAAACCCTTCTTTCAAATGTGTATAACTGAAATAAGAACATGGAAACACAAATGCAAACAACCCAATGGTCTAATGACAGACTAAACAGTTTAAAAAAACAAAAATTACAAAAGCATATAAAAGAGAAAAGGGAAAACAAAGAAACCCCACATGGAAAAACACACATCAGAGCAAAATGAAACTAGAAATTAATGAAATTACCAAACATGACATTGAGATACAAATACTAATGTCCATTGCTTGGAGTACTAAACCATTCTGTTCTTCCAAATGTGTATTATTGAAATAGGAACATGGAAACACAAATACAAACAACCCAGATGATAAAATGACAAACTAAACAGTTTAAGAAAAATAAAATAAAAAAAAGCATATAAAAGGGAAAAACAAAGAAACCCCACATGGAAAATCACAAATAAAACTAGAAATTAATAAAATTACCAAACATAACATTGAGGCACACAAATACTAATGTCCATTGTTTGGAGTACTAAACCCTTCTTCCAAATGTGCATTATTGAAATAAGAACATATAAACACAAATACAAACAACCCAGATGATAAAATGACAAACAAAACAGTTTAAAAAAATTATAAAAAAAATAATAATAATTACAAAAGCATATAAAAGGGAAAAGGAAAGTACATACTTTAGAGGTAGAGGAAATGCAAAATGGGAAAAAATTTCATAAATGCTCAAAAGAGATTATGAAAAGATGAAGGTTAAGAAGTAAGGGGTCTGAATTAAGAGGACATTGATTCGAGAGAAAAGCAGAGAATATTGGATGAAGGAGAGAAGGGTAATTTAGGAATATGCAAAATACGAAAGTTATGGAGGAAAATGAGGAATAAGTTATGGCAGAGGGACGTTCTTCATCCTCAAAACTGTTATTAATTGCATTTCATAAGGATCAAATTTCGGCTTTTTTTATTTTTCCCTTAGTTATTTTGGTATTTGCTTTATTAATGTTCATACTAAAAATACATTTGTTCATTCAAATTTTTATTTATTTATTTTTAGTACAAATTCATGCAAAATGGGAATCGTTACCGCTCTCAAATTATATGAGAGAGTGTGATATTTATTTTTTTGATCAAACTCATGACCGTGAAATTGAAATGATTTAACATCAAATAATATAATCAATCTCACCACACCACCAACTCATTTGATGTTTATACAAATTTTTATGATTTAATATGAAAAATGTTTTTTTAATGTAGTTAAATTCATTTTCCAAAAAAAAAAAAAAAAATTGTTGTTGAATTCAAAATAATAATGGTTTTTTTAAAAAAAAAAAAGTAAAAAAGTAATGTTCAATATGGTTTTTAAGAGGGCCACATTTATTGAGTTATCTTTTCTTTTAAGAATATTGGTGGTACATTCTTTTCAAAAAAAATGAATTTTAGTATTTTATAGAGGTATGGAGGAGATGAGCATTTTTGTAATTCAATTTTCCTTTTCTTTTTCTTTTTGGATTTTGGTGTTTTGTTTTTTACTCACAATTGTGAAACTAAAATATGGAAATAAATATTAAGGTGGTTTTTTTTTTTTTTTGGAAAATAAATATTAAGGTGGAATGTTACCTTATAGTAATGTATATCTTATCTATCGTGTAATTATATAGGCTCATATTTTGTTGGAAATTTGTCCAGCGTAGTATATTTTTTTTGTTATTCATTACTTCATTTTTTTTAATTAATTCATTCATAGTACATTTTGTTCAAAATATTCCTATTATACCATATTTAAACTTCTATCCGTTCAAGTGATAAATTTCTATTGATTTTGAGTGATTAAACGCAGTAAAATCAATTATTTTTGTGACTCAAATAAATAGGTTTGGAAATTATGCTATTATTATTATTTTTTAATATACATACGAAATTCTCTATTTTATTTCTCTTTTTAACTTATAATATTTAAAAGAAAAAGGAGATTTTATGTGTATAGAAAATAAAAATTAAGAAAAACCATTCACAACACTTTTAAAAAATATATTTTTTATATAACAAAAATATGGGCGATCTTTATAAAATAATCAAATTACTCATCTTTCAATTAATTTTATGGTTAATAGTCTTCAATTAATTCACTATAAATTCAATCAATTCACTGAAAAATGGGGAAAATGGAATTATTTAAATAAAAAAAAGAAATTAGAATATGCTATGAACGAACTATTTTATGAAAATGTTGTAATTATGCCATGTGCCTAAAAGTTGTTGTATATCAATTTTCAAAATGAAAAGTTTTTTTAGTGGGTTGGTTAATTTTCAGGAGATAGGTAAAAATATATTCTAAAATAAAACTTTGGAAATATATTGGAATGTCGAGTTTTTTCTATAGAATATTTGAATGTTAGGTTTAAATGTAATTTTTTTTTTATACAATAAATTCGAATCTATAACCTCATGATTACTAAATTTTATAAGATGTTGATAGTGTTGTTGTTGGTAGTTTAAATATTAATTTAATTAAACATGCATCAATGTATCGTTAACTAATGGAATTACTTCCTCAAAAAAAAAATGGTGAAATTACTTATCGTTTGAAGATTAGGTCTATATTATAATAGATTAAGTCTATATCAAATAGATTCGTAGCGTAATAATTATATTGTTTGGTTTCACTTTTTTTTATAGTGCACTTTGCATTTGTGTATGTCAGCTTCCTGTTAAAAATATCAAGCTATTTGAATTGGTATAACTCTTTTTTACATCAATCTAAATATATGTCCAATAATTAATGTGTATTTTATCTCAAAAAAAAAAAAATGTGTTAGTAACCTCATTTAAAGAGATTCAAAATCCAACCACACATATTTCATACTATTAATTTTTTAAAAAAATCATTTAATCCTTAATTAAAAAAAATGGAAAAATATAATGGAATTAGTTGTCATGATTATAATCATTAAAATGAAATTAAGTGTCAATGAAAGCTGTTCAATTTTTTTTTTTTTTTTTTTTTTTACCAAGGTTGGTTTTGAATCCAACCTTCATTATCAACAAAATTGATGCTGGTTAGTTGTCGTATTTCATTCCAACTGAGATTCTTTTCCCATTTTACTCTGTGCGACATGTCGGATCCGGGTCCGTAGCAGCTATTTTCTGCATAGGTCAATTGGTGCCTGGATCATCAAAATATTTAATGTATATTAATATAAGAATAACTTAATAATTAAAAATATTTCGAAATTTATATTTTGTGTTGAACTAGTGGATTTTAAGAACTTTTTTTAAAAAAATAGTGACTATAATGAAAAGAGCATAAATTTGAATCCCTCCATTTTTAATTATCTTAAACTCAAAAAATAAACGAACAAATAAAGGTGTTTTCTATATGTTGAAATGAAAAATATTCTAAACTATAAAATATTATCAACCTCCCTATATAAAATTATATGGCAATAAAAAAAAAGTAATCCATCTATATTTTGGATCAGATTTCTAAGTAACCCTCCAATAGGATTTTATTTCAAAATCAATTGATAATAAGAGAAGTAGCTTTTCTATTTTTACTTTTTTCTCGACTAATGTCACATAACATATCGTCTGACCCTACAATATTTAGATATCAAAGAATTTCGTAGAAAATTAATTTATAGGCAGGTGGTTATCATAAATTGAACTCATCACATTAAGCATTTCAAGATTTTTTTTTGACTATATGAATAGTGAAACTAAAATGAGAAGTGAAAATTAGAAATGTAAAAAAATGAGTGTAATAAAAGATATATCTTACTCATGGCCAACCATTTGCCAAGGATCCCAACCATTAGGGTTTATGATGTTGGAGAAGTTTGAATGGTAAAACACAACTCTTGAATAGCCCCTCCATGGCCTTCCCAAGAAGGCAGAGCCACTTCCAAAGACATTGCAATCTTTGAAAACAAAACCATTTGCATCATTTGGATTGGTTCTTCCTTGTGCTGTTATGTAGCTTGTTGACCCAAATGGAAGAAGTGCTTTTCCAACCACTGATATTGAACATCCCTACGCACATTAAAAGTCCATTCAAGAAAGAAAAAGATTAGAGTTGGTTAATTTGTATATCCCTCGACTAAATTAAGAAGCACAACCACCATCGGTAGCTTAATAAATCAAAAGGATAATAAAAAAATCAAAAGGTTGCATGTACAATCAAATTACTACGAGGAATTAATTGTCTACAAATTTTTTTGACATAATCAAATGTTGTGGGGTCAAATAATATGTTTTTGTGAAAATCTTATGAATAAAAAAAAAAGTAGATGCGATAAATATGGAAAAGAAGAACTTTTTATTAAAATATTCATATTTTATATAACAAAAAAGTTTAGGTATTTGATTATGCTTTATAGGTTTAAAAAAAATAACACAATATATTTCACTCTCAAATATATTATTGTCTATAATCTATTTAGCAAACCTAACAAGTCTTTGATAGGTATAAATGTTAGTCTAATACTTTGACTTTGTACAACTATTATCCTAATACATCTACCAACATTAACAAGTGTCGGATACATGTCTGACAAGTATCTATACGTTTTAGACGTGTGATATTAAATCTTCGATAGATGACAATTATGATTAAACTCATTTTTTCTAATTTTCAACCACCCGGTTATAAATGTTATTATGAAATATACCTGATAAATGGATTGGGCGCTTCCGAAAATGAAATCGACAGCTCCTTGGATCGTACAACGATGGTAGTAATGTCGACCTTCGGCATCCCATAATGTGTCTTGAACTCCATAGAATCCACATTTATAGAAAGACGACTTGTCGCCCGTGATCATTGCTGCTACTGCTGGAGCCCTTGGATTCCCATTGTTCCATGGATAATTATATGAATTCTGATTTCAAAAATAATATGTTGGTAAATTTAAGCCTAATTTAATTAATTAAAGTATATATTTTCGATCAAAGTCAAATTTCTTAATCAATGACATACAATCACATTTTTATGTCGTTCTATTTTTTAAGGTCTAATCTTGAAAAAAAAAATTAAAAAGTTTTCAAAACAACTCTTTTTATTAGTTTAAAATAATTTGAGGTGGTAGATTCAAATCCATAACTTTGATGTCTTCGTCAAATTTCAAAAATTACAACAAAAAAAAATTGAAACTAGTCCTTTTAAGTTCTTAAATAATCATCACTTTCAAATTGTTTACAACTCAAATAAATAAGCAAAATCAATGATATAAAAATTTGGACACCTTTGACCATCATCAACCTCAAGTAGCCCGGATAATCAAGAGAGACTTAAAGAATTAAAATGTGACAAATTCAATCCATAATCGACAAACTACTTTAAAGATAATTTTCTACAACTTTTCTTGATATTAGTTAAAATGTGCACAAACTAATCCATACAGTTATGGATAAACCCTAATGTTTGAATAATGTTTTAATTTTACTTACCACAAAAGAGATAGATTTGACGACAATATTATCCGCTGAAGAAGTGAAAGTAGGGCTTTGAGCAACCGTAAGATGGTCGTCCCAAACAACCTTTGTTGTTTTTTTTCCTTGTCCTTTCACAATTATATATGGCTTATCATATGGTATTTTCACCTTCTCTCTAAAATACAAAAATACAAAAATCGAAAAATCGAAAATCAAAAAAAAAATCAATCAATAATTTCAAATATTGAATTGTGAGAGCAAATCAAGTAATAAATAAGTTAATTCGTCTCTATTTTGGGCTAAAATTGATGCATAATTAACCTATCAATTCTTTTTAACTGAAGGCTAAAAACCATCGAAACAAATTCTCTTTCATTGTCTCAAAAAAAAAAAAAAAAACTCTTTCATCAATTCAAGAAAGAAAATTAAAATAATTTTCTTCAACAAAAAAAAAGCATGGAAAAAATGACCTCTAAAAATATCAAACTACTTGGCATACACCAAAGATAAACCCTACTAATATTCGGTTTCATTAATATAGAAAGGAAAAAAAAAACAATTACTATTATGGTATGTTCTTCACAAATTGATCGAATCAAGTCATTCCAAATTAAAATGTCTCTAAAAAATCAAATCAAATCAAAACTAAATCAATCATTCTTGGGGGGTTTTTGCATACCAAATTGAAAAAGTATTTACAATATTAGATAAAAAAAAATATTTAGCAATCATGGTTAAATATATGGTATTAAGTAATATTTTTTTATATGATATAATTAATATTAATATCTTAATTATATTGTACGATGAATATTACTTATATTGTATATTTAACCATAAATGTCAAATATTTTTAAATTTACCTTAATCTGTAATTATTTTGTGAAATTTGACTATCCAACACAATTTTCCATCATTTTCTTTTAGTTATGAATTTCGTGGAAAAATTAAAACTCATACAACCCCATTCACCTCAAAACCAACTCATGAATTCAATTTCTGTATAAATAGAAAATTTAATAATGAATAAAATAATTCATATTTCCTATCAATACGAAAAAGACTACGGTTCATATAGAATGCCAAAATGAGCAATGCTCGAATAACATTATATATGACCTAAGAATTGAGATGTTACATGTTTGGGACAATCAATCCCAAAGGGCGTTGAAAAAAAAAATTCAAATTCGAAACAAAAAAATTAAGGGTCTCCTTAATAACCATTTTATTTTTCGTTTTTTGTTTTTGAAATTTAAGTCAATAACTACCTAATAATAATTTTTTTTCTTTGTATATCTACATCATACATATGTTTTAAGAAACAAAACAAAAAAAATACTCCAAATTTTTGTTTTTAAAATTTAGTTAACATTCACATATTTTTCAAGAAAATATGAATATATTGTATGCAAAATAAAGTAGAATTAGAAATTTTGAGGAAAAATAAGTTTAAATTTCAAAAACAAAAAATAACAAATCAAATGGTTATCAAACTCGGTCTAAATGATTATCAAACAAGATTGAAATTTTTCTCTCGAGACAAAAAGAAAAAGTTACCTGTAAATACCAGCCTTGACAAAAATGGAGACCCAAAACCTATTATTGGAAGGAACAGAATCAATGGCGGCTTGAATGGTTAAGAAATTTCCATGGCCGCTCTGATCAACAATCAAATTCCACCATGGAATTTTCTTCACTCCCATTTGTCTGTAACTCTCAACTTCTTCAGATCCTCGTACAAATATTATCATCGTCGTCATCATCGTCGTCGTCACGATTAAATGGACAAACTTGCAATGAGCAATCCACATGATTTTTTTAAGAATTTTTTGTATGAAACAAACAAATGGGAGATTTTTATTTTTTGAAGAGGTAAAATTAAGAAGACAATGGTTTTTTCTTTTTCTTTTTTTTTGTATATATATATATATATATGTGTGTGTGTTTGTATTGCGGAGGTTTCTTTTATGGAAATTATGGTTTTTTTTAATGAAAAGTTAATGAATTTGGAAAATGGAAGGTCAATGGTTTTGTTTTTTTATGAATGGAATAGAATTTAATGATTTATTTGGTTTTTATTTTTATTTTTATTTTTTATTTAGTAAAGAGTGATTAAGTTTTATTAAACTATTTTTGGTAACGATTCTCTCTTTTGTTTATATGATTATTTATTTTTCTTTTTAAATGTTGTTGGGAATTTTAAACGTGAGTGCTTCCGTTTATTATTATTATTATTATTATTATTATTATTTTGTTATTAATTTCAACACAAAACGGTGGTGAATTCGTCACTACTTTGAGTTTTATCGTGACTTAAAAGAAATCAAAGAGATTTTTATTTTCTTTTACGTTTCCTTAATGACTTGATGTAATAATGTATAACCTAACATTAATCGAGGGATTTGAGTCATATTTGTTCAAATTTTCGTTCTAAATGTTTTTTAACTAAAAAAACAAAAACAACAAAATAATAGTTCTATTGACATAGTATATATTCCTAATCAAATGATCATCCGTTTGAATCTTTCACTCGATTATTGTTTAACTAGAAAGAAATAAAACTGTTGTTAAAGTGATCATAGTACATGTATCATCTAGAAAGAAGTAGAAATTCAAATCCTTAAAATTAATTGACAATGAATATGAACTATGGGTCTTCTCATCTCTAATGAGCTTCCATACAAAAATTAGATCAATATCAAGTTTCATCCTAAAATTTAATGTTGATGAGTAAAGTAATTTATCTACCTAAAACTCATCTCAATTAATGGTCATCAATCAAGTGACACCAAAACTTCAATAAGTTAAACTTATTGAATATCATAAAAGGAAATTGATTAAAAATAATCAAAATTGAAATATTTTACTATGAAATGTTTTTTAAAAATTGCTATAATTAAAATAAAAATGATAAAATTTACTTATCTACCCCAAAGTTCCTTAATTAAAATATATATTAATCATCTCAAAACTCATGGCCCGATCTCTGACTTAATATTGTCAAATTAAAGTACTTAATATTGTCAAATTAAAGTACTAAAAAAAAAGTCAAATAAAAAAAAGTTATTATCACCTATATAGTTAAAGGTGTTAAAAAAAAACTCTAGGTTAAATACAAATATATATAATTCTCATGAATTAGTAATTACATAGGTATAAATTATTTTATTTTATTATTGTTTGAGTTGGTCCAAAAATTGGCTGACTCATGCATGGAAGACATGGCAAACAGGTAATAAAAACCTCTAATTAGGAAACGAACAAGGAATTTGCATTAGAGTATAAGAAATTAAAGTATACTACTTGAGAATCCTACACCAAAGAAAACTAAGAATCGTTAAAAAATAGAAAAGTTTTTATGAATTTTTTTTAGAATCCTACACCAAAGAAAACAAATATTATAAAGGCAGACATCAAAATGCACCACATTAATTGAGTCAACAAAATTCTTAAAAATGGGCTCCTGATCAGCCTTCAAATCAGTCTAAAAAATGAAATATATTTGCAAAACAGGGCTCTAGTAATTATTTTTATAGTATGACCAAACACAAATCCCATCAACAAAACATGAAAATTTGAAACTTGAAAAGAGCTTTTTTTTTTTTTTTCAAACTTATGCTTTGGGAGAAGTAAATCTTGCATACACATGTATGTGTAGTCATGTATCTAGAGTGAGCCTATTAGTACCAATATTAGCCTTATATTTATGGGGAATTTGCATGTATATTACAGTAGTCTGATAGACTCCATCAATAGCGTCTAATAGACTCCATCAATAGTATTTGATAAAGTCTATAAAAAAAAAGTTGTTATATTTACAATATTTTTAAAAAGTTGTTATAATTCTAATGTAGAGTAGAAAATTTATTATACAGTACAAATTCCCTATATTTATTTAGTTTTCCAATATTTCTTTAATTTTACTTTTTACTAAAAAATAAAAGTAAGTGAATGTGAGCTATACTTGTGCGAGTGGCGTGCGAGTGGCAACAAGTATGCAAACTCCAAGTTTTACTCAGAAATAATCAACTACAGAGTTTAGACACAATGAAATGCATATCTGAAAGGAATCAGAAATGTTATAAAAAACTTGACTAAACTGAAGAATTCTAAGAAGCATACAAAGATGTATAATCATGTCTACCAAAAGAAATAAATATCATCAAAATTGAAGAAAAGAATTCGACAGCAACTCAATTCACCAAAATATCCCTGTTTCTGATATCAAAATCACTAACTAGTATTTGATAGGAGCAATAACTTCAAGTTCGGGACCGAGCTTCTCATCGGCGACCTTCTCGGCTTTAATTCTCAGCTTGTTTAGCTGTTTCTTCCTCTCATAAGCAGCCTGAGCTCTCTCCTTTCTCTTTACCTCAAGCTCCTGCATTGGAGAATAAGATATCAATATTTAAGAACTAACCACTCAACCAAATATATAGCACTAGGGCATTCCAAACAGGAAGAATAACCTTTGTTTTCTATTGATAAAATCTGTTGGACATAGATCCTACAAATGTGATGTCAAAAAAACCCGTAGAAAATTAATTTTTAGGTAGTTGATACAGACCTTTTGGTTAGCCTTGTTTAAAAGTTATTCGTACTTATTCATTCATCATTGAAAAGTTCATGTTTCTATCAAAACAAAATGATAATGTCTAATTATTTGAGACAAAGTACGTGCTTTTTTAGTAGAAAATTTCCATAGACCTCCCGCATTAAGATATTTTCATAACCAAGCATCTTTGAAAATTGTATAAAAAAAACAATTCTAGAAATTGAAACTTAAGGGCCCGTTTGATATCCATTTTGTTTTTCGTTTTTTGTTTCTAGTTTTTTGTTCTTGGTTTTTGGTTTTTTATTATGAAAAATAAAAACAGTATATGTTTGATAACTCATTTCAGTTTTCTGTTTTTAAAAACTAAAAACCAAAAAACATGT
>JBBMEF010000021.1:3663314-3684492 GCA_037832685.1 Sicyos baderoa | reverse complement strand
GCAAATATTTTCAAAAAGTTGCTATTTACTCAATTTTTTTATCTTATTGTAATATACATGCAAATTCCCCATAATATAATATATATTTTTGTAGTAAAAATGTATTGGATAATTCATTTTTACAAAATAATTATTTTGAAAATATTTAGCATCAATAGTCAAATATACAATATAAATAAAATTCATTGTATTATGTGTTAGTTATTCCGTGTAAAAAGTTACTTTATACCGTATATTTGATTATAATTGTTAAAAAATTTCAAATTTACTTAGTGTTGTAATTGTAAATATGTTATCAATTTAGTCTATTCCTCTAATATATTATGTGTTTTCTTTTATATAATAATATTAAAGGAGGGAGATTCGAACCTATGATTACAAAGTTCAAGATGGAATTGTCTTAATCTAAGGTAGGGATGCCATACATGTGAATCTAGCAAATGGGGTGAATTAAAAGTTCCAGAATTGGATATTTATTAATTATTATTTTATTTGCAAAAAAAGGAAAAAGAAAAGAAATGAAAAGAAAGGAAAGGAAAAGAATAGTATTTTATTCAGAGATAACCTTGACAGAGAAGGGGTGGGTTCTAATTAGGCCACTTGATGGCATTCAATTCAACCATGCAACCTAACTACTTTGAAATATTTGTTTATTATATTTTTCCCAATAAAAAATAAAATAAAAACCAATACAAATAAGCCAAAGTTCAAACCTTTTCATCAAAAAATTCTTCATGTTCTTCTTCTTCTTCTTCTTCTTCTTCTTCTTCTTCTTCTTCTTCTCAAAACATGCACCTGAACCGCCTCTGTTTCCTTCAACCAGCATCCTTAAATGAAGTCCAGCCACTCGATCATGAAGATCATCAAAACCCCAACAACAAACAACACAATCCAGATTGGCGGTCTCAATTCCAAGCTTTCCTCCGAGATTCCATCCTCAAATTCCACAACCTCAATTGGGCAACTTCCTGTTGCTACGGCGGCGGATCGAGGAATCCGCCGCCGTTTCACGACACCGATGGGGTGCATCTCACCGAAAAAGTCGGCGGCGACAACGCCAGAATCTTTAGCTTTGCAGAGCTCTATATAGGGACCAAGGGGTTCTGTGCAGAGGAAATTCTCGGCAGTGGAGGATTTGGGAGAGTTTACAGAGCCCTTTTGCCGAGTGATGGAACTCTGGTGGCTGTGAAATGTTTGGCTGAAAAGGGGGAGAAGTTTGAGAAGACGTTTGTGGCGGAGCTGGTGGCGGTGGCTCATCTCCGCCACCGGAATCTTGTCCGTCTCCGGGGGTGGTGTGTTCATGATGAACAATTGTTTCTTGTTTATGACTACATGCCTAATCGGAGCTTAGACAGAGTCATTTTCCGGCGGTCGGCGGACGGCGGGACGGATCTGAGTTGGAAACAGAGAAGGAAGATTGTGAGTGGCTTGGCTGCTGCTCTGCACTATCTTCATGAACAATTGGAGACTCAGATCATTCATAGAGACGTTAAAACCAGCAACGTGATGCTTGATTCCAATTACAATGCAAGGCTTGGTGACTTCGGATTGGCAAGGTGGTTGGAGCATGAACTTGAGTATCAATACAGGGTGCCGTCGATGGGCCACCACCAGTTCCGGCTGGTCGAAACCACCAAAAATGGCGGCACGATCGGGTATCTCCCACCTGAGAGTTTTCAGAGAAGAAGCATTGCCACTGCAAAATCTGACGTTTTCAGCTTTGGAATTGTGGTTCTTGAGGTGGTCTCTGGCCGGAGGGCTGTGGACCTTACATGTGCTGATGATCGGATTGTGTTGCTTGATTGGATCCGAAAGCTCTCCGACGACGGCACGATGCTGCTCTGCCGCGATAACCGGATACCAGAAGGGTCCTATAATCTGATTGAAATGGAGCGTTTGATCCATCTGGGTCTTCTTTGTACACTCCAAAGCCCACAGTTTAGGCCAAGCATGAAATGGGTTGTGGAAGCACTTTCTGGGGGTATGATTGGGAATTTACCTGCCCTTCCATCATTTCAGTCTCATCCTCAGTACATTTCTCTATCTTCCCCTACCAATGGCAGCACTTCCAGAAGCACCAGCAGCAGCAGAACCATAGGGACAAGATCAGACACAACAACAATCACAGTTAGTAGCTCAGATTTGGCATCAACCAATGGAGAAACCATATATATGACTGCTGAGAATGGGAACAATAACAATTATACCAACTCTTCTGATAGGTTTCTTGACAGATCAAAAACTATTCAAATGATTGAAACCCCAAGAGAAATATCATTCAAGGAGATCATTTCAGCCACCAATAACTTCTCCGACTCGCAGCGCGTGGCGGAGCTCGACTTCGGAACTGCCTACCATGGCTTCCTTGACAACAGACATCATGTTCTAGTGAAGCGGCTTGGAATGAAGACTTGTCCTGCACTAAGGGAGCGATTCTCGAACGAACTCCTAAACTTAGGCCGGCTTCGCCATAGAAACTTGATTCAGCTTCGAGGGTGGTGCACAGAGCAAGGAGAGATGCTTGTGGTGTATGATTATTCAGCAGATCGTCTCTTGAGCCACTTGCTTTTCCATCGTGACAAGAGAGCCTTGCAATGGTGTCATAGATACAACGTTATCAAATCTCTAGCTTCTGCAATTCTCTATCTTCATGAGGAATGGGATGAACAAGTCATCCACAGGAACATCACCTCATCAGCTGTCATTCTTGATCCTGATCTTAATCCAAGGCTGAGTTCTTTCGCCCTTGCAGAGTTCCTAACAAGAAACGAGCACGACAATCATCATGTAACCATAGATAAAAACAAGTCAGTACGCGGGATTTTCGGGTACATGTCGCCCGAGTATCTAGACTCTGGCGATGCCGTGGCGACAGCTGACATATACAGTTTCGGCGTGGTGGTGCTAGAGGTGATAACCGGACAAATGGCCGTTGATTTTCGACGGCCAGAGGTATTGCTGGTTCGGAAGGTCCACGAATTCCACGCCCGGAAACGACCACTTGAAGAACTAGCTGATATAAGGCTGGATGGAGAATACAACCACAAAGAACTAATGAGACTGTTGAGATTAGGAATTGCATGTACTCACTCAAACCCAGATTCAAGACCAAAAATGAGGCAGATAGTTAACATACTAGATGGAAATGATCAATGCTTCAGAATAGAAGAAAAAATGGAGAGCCTAAAAGGTTGGAAACAGAGAAATGCAACTTCTTTGTCACTGGTTAAGAGGATCCAAGCTCTGGGAATACAATGAAAAACTCCACTCTGGTGGCTAAGAGTCTCTTCCTCTATAAGCTTCAGATCTCTATACATAGTTTTGTTTTTTTGTTAATATTGTGTAATATAGATAGCACATAGCAGAGAAGTATGGCTTTGGAATGTTCCATTCTGAGTAACAAGATATTAGTCACTTGTTTTCATCTTCCATGTCCACACCCTTACACCAAAAGCATAGCATTTTCCAATTTAATCATTAAAATCCAAAAAGAAAAACACCCATAATTTCTTGTAATTAATGGTATCATAATTAATCAGATGTTGCTCTGCCTTTAATTAGCATAATTGCCGATGTAATAGATCTTGTAATAGTATGGATGATGTTTTAACTAAGCATAAGTCTCATTTGTCTTTTCGCTGAGATTTTCCCAACGTGTTTTTGGGTAGATTGGCTCCGTTTTGGAGGCTGATTGTTTGTGTTTGGATGTATTAGAGAATATGGGGTTTTACCTCAAAATCAATTGGCAATGAGGAGAGTAACTCATACGTTTGTGAGATCCTAACATGCCCCTCTTTTTGGCTCACCAATCTTGCATCGGATCTCAATTTCATTTTTATTGGACCGATACCCGCTTGGGTTTTATGGACTCTGATACCATATAAGAGAATATGGAGTTCCACCTCAAAATCAATTGACAATGAGGGGAGTAACTCATATCTTTCTTATATTGTTGTTGGACTCTCCCACTAAATGTGAGACATTTGTGAGATCCTAACAGGATGTTGGTGGCTTTTTTGTATGGATTATTATCATTAAATAAAGAAAAATAGCATGATTGCCACACAGGCATTTCATCAAACATGTTGTGTTGCAACATTCAGGAGGTCGAAAATCAACCCTCCCCATTGAAGTTAGAATCCAATTTTCACATTTAATGCAAAGTTCATCAGATAATTAAGGTATTCATATAAAAATACAAGCAAATTGAGGGTATCCCAGATTAGAAACTTAACTAGAAAATGCATATATTAGGTCAGAAAGTTGGAAGAAAAATCTGCCGCCCAATGAAAATTACAAAGGCTGACCTTTTTGATTTGGCTGCGCCAGATTGATGCCATTTGGAATTCAGCTGAATTTTACTTTATGGGGTTTGATTTCTTCAAAAGAAGTTGCTACCGAATTTGATAAAATCTGAACAATAAAAAGCGATTTATGACTAATTAAAACCATAATTTATAATTTATAAACTAAATACATACTTGACAGTAAAGTCTTGGTAAAATACTTATATTCCATTTGATAATCACAGTTGTGAAGGATTTTTTTTTTTTTTTTTGATATAATAATATTGGAGGGAGGGAGGATTCGAACCGTATTTATTAAATATTTTTAAGTACATTGATCACAGACAATGTTTTAAATTCAGAGAATAAATTACTCTCGTTTTATATATTATTTTGTTCTACAAGACATAAAACTCTTTTCAAATATATAATTGTTTTGACTTTTTTTTTTTTTTAGATTATAATTGTTGACTTTTACATCACTAATAAATGTATCATTTAGGACTTTACAACAAAAAATAGAGTGGAATGAAAGTTCCAATGTGACAAAAAAAACTTATGAAATCACTAACAAGTGAATGTGTGTTATTCAATGTTGAGAATAAATAAAGACAAATTCATTATGAATTGTATTTTAAAAGCTAAAAATTGATTTTGTTGGCCAAATCTTATTCTAGATTATTATAAGTTAGTAAATATTATACTAAGTCTAAACTATTATTCAACTCTAACTCTCAACAATACATGGAAGTAAGAACAAGCTTTGTAAAAGTGGGTAATTTGAACTTTTCTTTGTGGGCTAATTCCATATAAAATTACTAATACAATTACTTAATTTGATTTTTTATGTGTCAATATAAATTTAATTGAATAAACATTGTATTCGATTTACAAGTGGTTTCATTGTTCGGTTGTAAACCAGTTGTACCAGCATCAATATTTTAAATAGTATATTTTTATTATTATTATTTTTATAAAACATTTAATAGAATTAGATAAAATGTTTATAAAAGGTTGAAGGAGGAATTGTGATGTTGTAGAAACAAATAAGATGTTGAGAATTTTCCATCCTACGGTTACGAGTATGATTTCTGAAATCGATATTTATAATTCCAACTTTTAATTTAAATTGAAAAAAGAAAAGAAAAAAACAAATAAGGTATTGTGAATTCCAACTCCTTCTCTCCCCCTCTCAAATGGAATGAGTCATAAAAATAAATAAATAAAAAGCTCTAGTAGGATAGGCCAAAAAATATTCATTATGGGAATTCGGTATCCCAACTCCAAAAAGCCAATAAAGAAACAAAATTGTTATTCCTTTCTTCTAGATTAAAAAAGAAAATTAGTTTTTTTTTTTTTTAATTAAAAAAATATTAAAAAGGAAAAAGAAGAACTATGTTCTTTTTTTAGGGAAGAAGAAGTGAGTGCTTACCAACTCCAAAACCCATATTTCCAACCCCAAATCTCAATCAATCTTTTCATGTTTCCCCTTAATTTTGAAATGAAACATAATACATATTATCAAAGATGTAGAGGTCCTAGTTGATACCGTATTTATTTTTTAAAACAAAAAAAACTAAAAACAAAATGGAGCCTAAATTATTCCACTTTTGATTTTTAACTAAGTAGAGGTTCTAGTTGATACCATTCAAGACCATTCAATCATATGTGTTTGAGCAACTTAACCCAACTTAACTCATATATTTTTTGGTTAAATTAAGTTAAATCATCGAATTGATATTTTTAATTTAGAATATATAAAGAAATTGTAGTGGATGAAATTTTAAAATATTTGCATCATAAACTTCAATTATTATAAATATGCATTAATATAGTAGCACTATTCTCCAAATGTCCTCATATATATATATATATATATATATATATATATTTTTTATACAAATCAAAATAATAACTTAAAAGTTGATTCATCTTCATAATTATCTTTAAGTTGGTTGTTTGAGAGATTAACTAATCTTGGGCATTCTTTATTATCAATTTGCCACTATATTTCTATTTTCATTGTGTTATCAGTTATGCAATGTTTGTATGTTTAATAAAAGTAAGTTTTGATCTATAAAAAAATGTATATTTACACATTTTGGGTTATTCATATTGTTGGGCTACTTGAAACCACTATATATATATATATATATTATATATATGATTGTAGGACATCTAAAAGAGTTAGATAGATTCAACTCCATATATATGTTTTAAACGATTGGATTGCAGAGCATCGGATCATACCTCCTTCGTAAAGATCGAGTGACTAATCCAAATTCTTAATCGAAAAATTGTTGAATTTGACCAAGCATTAGTATAATAATGTAAACAACGAAATCAATTCAAGCAATTTACAACTTACACAGGTATAAGAAGCAAGGATATATATATATATATATATATATATGCAAAATACAGTTTTTTTTAAAAGGTAACCACATCCATCCCTGTACTAAAGACATCAAGGAATGAAGATAAAAAAGGTGTCTACCGCTCTAGTTCTTACTTTCTAGCTTGTTCAAGCAAAAACTCTAAAGCCCCGATAACCATTTCATTTTTTATTTCCTATTTTTGTTTTTAATATTTTAAAAACAAGTATGTGTGATAACCAATTTAAATTTTTGTTTTTAAAATTTTAAAAACATTTTTAAAATATTAAAGACATTATAAAAATTAAAAAAAAGTGTTTTTGAAAACAAATTTTTGTTTTTAAAAAAGTAGCAAAGAATCCAAAATAAATGGTAAAAAGCTAAAAAAACTCAAGTGAAATGTGATGTTTGAAAACAAAAAACAGTTATCAAACATGTTTTAAGATTTTTAGTTTTAAAAAAAAGAAAACTAACATCAGTGATCAAACATGTTTTAAGGTTTTTAGTTTTTAAAAACAGAAAACTAAAATCAGTGATCAAACTTACACCATTTTTAGTTTTTAAAACAAAAAACAAAAACAAAAAGCAAAATAGTTATCAAACAAACAGAGCCTAAGAAATTAAACACGACAATTTTTATTAAACACGACAATTTTTCAAGTTAAAAGGTTGAGAAGAAACCAACTGCAGAGTTCTGAGTCGCAATGAATAAATACTCAAGGAGTGAGACATGTTTTACTTGGAACAAAAATGCATTTTATCATGAAGCAACTAATATGATAGAAAGTAAAAAAAAACTTGACTAAATAGAAGAAATTTAGAAGCATACAAAGATGTATCATGTCTGTGAAGAGATAATATTACCAAAATTTGATAAAAGCAATTCAACAGCAACTCAATTCTACAATATCCTTGTATCTCAGATCAAAAGCACAAAATTAGTATTTGATAGGAGCAATTACTTCAAGTTGGGGACCAAGCTTCTCGTCCGCAACCTTCTCGGCTTTGATCCTCAGCTTAGTAAGCTGTTTCTTTCTCTCATACGCAGCCTGAGCTCTCTCCTTTCTCTTATTCTCAAGCTCCTGCATTCAAATCAGGATATTACAATATGCAAAACTGACCTATTCACATTGGGAAAGAAAGCAGGGCATTCCAAACAATAAGAAAACCCATTGTTTATGATTCCTAATACCTCCCAAATTGATATTTGAACAAACAACTACATAACGACGTGATATGTACTTCAATTCATACTGAGTTGAAGAGAATTATAATTGAGGGGGTACAGAGTAAGATCAATGTACCATTAAAGAAGAAAATTTATAACTTGTTTAATGAAAACAATTATAAAAAGGGTAAACATGTAGAGCACAACGAGCAGAATTAGCATTAATATAAACAAAACAACATCATAAGATCCACCCATTATTGAATGATACACAATTGTAGCTGAAATCAGGCAGGCAATAACCAAACTAAGCATGATCTAGTAATAAAATTCATAAGCAAATTCATAGAGACAGTCCACTAATTTCAACCAACACAAAGGAAATTCTCACCTTAATGGTATCATAATGATTCCATCCAACCTCAGAAGAAAGTCTGCCCAGCAAGCAGTACTTATGTCCAGCTTGAAGCCTCAAAACCCTGAATTCCCAAAGAATCACAACCAATTAGTAAATACAATAACAAAGACACATTCAAAACTAAACCCCCCAAAAACAAAGCTTACTTAAGAGCATCAGGAATAACCATCCTCTTAGTCTTATCATACGGAGGAGGAACACCCTCGTACGCCTTCAAACGGGCAAGCGCAGCCGCACCACGCTTAGTCTTGTGGGGAATCATCCTATAAAACCCAAATCTCCACATTCATTTCCAATCGTACAGAACAAAATCGAACAAAGAAAAGCAGTAAAAATGAGGAAGAAATTACCCGCGAATGGTGCGCCAAAGGATCTTAGCGGGGGCGCGGAAGTGGATGGGGCCGTGAGAGGGCTTGGTGTTCATCCGCTTCCGCAAGAAGCGCATGTACTTCATCTTCTGACGGACCAATCCGCCGGAGATGCAGATCTCCTCGCACCTGACGACGACGAGTTTCTGGCCATTGAGAAGCTCCTTGGCGATGATGGAAGCGAGCCTTCCCAACATGTGGTGCCTTGCATCGATGACGACGCGCTTGGCGCAGATACCCGAACCGGAAACCATCGTCTTCGCTCTCTGTGCAAAACCCTAATGCGGCTATCGTCTTCTTCCCGCCGATAAATGGAGTAGCTAGCTAGGGTTATATCTTGGTTGCGACTATGGGCTAAATTTCATTGGGCTTTTCCGGGCCTAGATTTTCTTTTACATTTTTTTTTTAATAAATGACTTTAATTTAACAGAAATAAAGGGGGGTGATTGAGATCGATGCCTTGGTCATTAATCAATGATAAAAAGTTTTAATTACTCTCAAATAATATAAAATTTAAAGGCTCATAGTAATCGTGAAGTTAAAATATATTTGATTAAAATAACTAATTTTGTTTAACCTTCATTAAGAGCGTGTTTGGTGCAAGGATTAAGATTAAGTTAGTCGGTATTAAGTTAAGCTGGATATTAAGTTAAGCTGGGTATTAAGTTAATCTATGTTTGGTAGACATATTAAGTTAAGCAGGATTAAGTTAAGCCGAATGTTATTTGGTGTAAAGATTAAGTTAAGCTGAATTTTTATTTAATATTTTTCATGCATTTTTTTTTAATGTCTACTCTTTAATTTGTTTTTCCTTAGAGTACCAATATGATATTCATTTTAAAATATGTTTGATTAATATATTTATTATTTATTTAAATTTTAACTTAATATCTGTATCAAAATAATTTTAATTTATTGAATCTACACATGGATTGAAAATGGCTTGTGTTTCCATTTAAATCAAATCAAGTAGTATTTGGTTTTGTCAATTTCTTTAATTCCTTCATTTTTTGTTTCTTTATTTGTTTCTTTCTCTTTTGTTTGCTGTTTCTTTTTTTTATGTGGGTTTATTTATTTGTTCAGGAAGCATCTGACATACAAAATAAATTTTTAAAAAAATTGTGGCATATCTCCTTCCAAATTTTTATGTAAATGGACAATTACATAAAGAAATAAATTCTCTATCAACATTTTGAGATACAAAAATTTCTAACCATATTTGAAAAAAAAACCATGATTACAGATGAAAAAAAATAGGGCAAGCATTACAAGAAAATCTATTAAACTTGGAATTGAAAGGTTTGCATTATCAGGGATGAAGTCGCTGTCATCAATGGTGGAGCAAAGGCATAAGACCCATTTGTTTTGTCGATGGCAGAGAGATGAAGCATTTCTTTGAAGAAGAAAAAGAGAAATTTAAGAAAAATTACGCAAATGGGATATCAAAAAACGTGAAAATAAATATAGAAACAATTTATGAAAAAGATATTTACAGATCAAAAGCTTCAATTGAACAAAAACCAAAAGAAAATTGAAAACTGAAGAAGAAGAAGTTGAGAAGAGAGACGATGGATGAGGAGAGAGATGATGTCAGAAAAGATAGGAAAGGACTCGAATTTGAACAGTAAATACTGTTCAAATCCGAGTTAAGTTAATCCGTATTATCAATTTACCAAACTGCCGGCTAAACAAGGATTTAGGAGGATTAACTTAATCCGAATTAAGTTAATACTCACACCAAACACACCCTAAGTGTCCAGTGGCCAAGAGATTGTATGTCTGACACACAAAAAAACCTAGATTTCATTTAATTTTAACTCAAATTACTTTTTTATTAAAAAAAACTTCAAATCAGTGGTTGAATTATTATTATTTTTATATATTGAAAGTGAAAAACATTTTCGAGAAAATGGACCCAGTTTATAGCCTATTATATAATGAGATAAGTCGAAAGCTCATGAAAAGTTAAACATCTAACTTATATAATTCAAAAAGTTGCTTGTATATCAAATCAATTATCTTATCCAAAAGAAAAAGAAAAGAAAAACAAAAAACAAAACAAAATAATATTAAAAAAAATAAAAATAAAATTTGTTTCTACTACAAATTATTTTTTCCTAAAAAAATCTAATAATAAATAGTAATAACTACAAGCTAGAAATGTCAATACATAATAATAGCTCAACCGATAAAATTATATATCTATGATCATAAGTCGTTAGAAAATATCTTGAAACAAAAACATACATGAAAACAAATCAATTTTGACATAAACAGCATTCAAAGTTGAAGATTAATCAAACAAACCACATAAATATCTCAAATGGTACTACCTAATGTTTTTAACTGCAGGGCTGGTATTAGTTCTGCCATATTTTGTTCCTGGAGCAAGTCTCAAAAGAAGGGAATAATATGGAAAACAGATGGGGAGGAGAACACAGAACTAAACTAGAGAGCTAAAGAAGTATTACCGAGCTCTTCAGTCGCCGAAACGACCGGGGACAATACTAATGTCTTGAGAACAACAGGCATCAAACACTTAAGAGCATTGAGTGGCTTCAGCTTTCCAAACACAATCCCATTCCCATCAAATGATTTGAAACATTAATACAAGGAAAAGAAAATAAAAATCCAGTTCGTACATAGGAGTCCCCAAGATCGCCTAACTCAAAATAATATCTTGCTCTGCATTGTCTTCTGGTAAAGATGATACTGGTACGAAGTCGAAAACAAATAAATAGACGATCATGAGGTGTATTCAAAAGGCTGGGGTGGTTGAGGTTCCTCGTCTACAGCCATGGCTGACCCCGAACCTTGCTGCCCAGTAGTCGAGCCACTCGCAGGTGATGCTGCCGATGACGGTGTGTCTGTTAGAGAGAGGACTTCGGGTTCAGAAGGATGCAAGTCTCTTAGAAGAACGAAACCTGAAGGTGCCAACTTCACCGGGACATATCTGCTTTCCTCTAGAAATTTAATGAATTTTTCCTGAGCAGGAACGACTCTAGCTGGGTTGGTCAGAATTTCAAAAGAGGGCTCAGGCTCTGTTTTCTTCTCCGGTGGGTTGTCAACCTGCCACATAGTAGGCCATTCCTTAACACGAAATTTAAGAAGAAACGCAGAGCTATTATCGATGTGAACGTAAAATGCAGCATAGACCTAAATCGATATGGATCGTTACAATGATCTATACACATAACAAGCAGAATATTATTTTTATTTTGTTTTTTTACCTGCATAGAGTCAGCCTCCTTCTCAGCTGGCGATTTCCCCTTAGAACCTGCGGATGAAGATTCTGCTGCAGATGACTTTTCAGCATTGCTCTTTTGTTCAGCTTCTTTCTTAGCCCTGGCTTTAGCCTTCGCTGAGGTTGACAAAACTGCAGTTGGAAGTTTTACAGCAGATGTAGCGGCGGGCACAGTGGTTGCTTTAGGATACTCAAATAGTGAAGGTTTTGCATGTGACAGGAAATCAAATTTCGGAACTTTCAAGTCGTCGTTCAGTCCAATGAGAGCCGTGGGAGAGAAGGCCAAGCTGACGAAGTAGATAAGGGGATACCAATACCAAAACTGGCTGAAAACAGCAAGACCAACAACTGCAGTAATTTTGTCGTGTTTGGTCTTGGACAACAACCTTATAGTAACATTCCTACCACCGGCATCCAAAATTCCTGATGCCAAGATCGCTCCCATCTTGCTCATGGTATCTTCATGCTTGTCCAAAATGATTTTCTCCAATTGTCGCCTAAAATAAGAAATAAGAAATTAATTAGAAAAAAAGACTACAGAAAATGTAGATGGAAGAATATAAAAACATATTAATAGTAATAATACCTGAATGCTCCAACCCGAGAATCGCTGGCTTCACTAGTTTGGACCATGACCATAGCCATTGCAATAAGTGCACCTTGTCGAACGAAATCAACAACATCTGATGTCAGTGGCTCCAGCAAGGATATAGCCTCACTCAGGCCAGTACCAGCACAAGATATGCCCACTGCAAGAGCAGCACCGTATCGAACATGTGGATTGTAAGATTCAGACAGCAAGGAGACAATTCGAGGCGTCTGTGGAGTTGTAACAAAGTGAGATCATAATTTGGAATACAAGAGACGAAGGAAGAAAACTGTTAAAGCTGGAGGGCCCTGTTCTTAAGAATTGATAAACTAACCTGCTCAGGTTCTGAGTAGAGGACAAACCCAAGGGCAAGAACAGCCGTTCTCCTAACATCATCGCTCACATCAGATACAGCAAAATGAAGCAGCTGGCGGATTGCCTTGTTGTTTGCTGTACCTCGATAGGCCAATGCTAACGCATACATACCACCATAACGAATTATAGGATCTTGATCTCGAGTCATCTGCTCAATTAAAGTATCAGCTTCTTCTTCTCTTCCATAAACGGTGAGGGCTATGCCCAATGCCAGGCCACTGAGTAAGAGAATAAAAATAAAAAAACAACGTACTAGATGTATAGAACACTACACCAGTGTTAATCCAAATAACAAAACCCTAATTACCGAATGATTTTTTCGTGTTGTGTCTCATGCGCATAGGCAAGCATCTCACTAGCCTTCTCACTTGCTGTACCAACCATAAGTAAGCCCATACTGATGCCAGCCGCTTCACCAGCAACAGCACTGTCTGTGTATAGCACACTCTTGATGTCATCATAAATCTCTTCATCAGCAGTCCCAAGAGTTGCCAGGCCAAGACCCAAGCAAGCACCATGTTGAATGACCTGAATCAATCCAAATAATAAAATTTTATCCATACTCCCCATAATCAAGTCTGTCATCAACTACCAACACAGGAAATTTAAAAGAATTTATACCTCTACATTAGTACTACGTAGACTATCTCGAAGAAACTGTTTAATGCCTTCACCATGGTTGGCATGAATAAGACCTAGAGCATAAAGGGCACCACCCTCTGAGTAAGGACTGCCACCACCACCTGATCCACCTTGTGGCAAGTATGGTGCCATAAGAGATCTTCCCTGCTGCAAATGACCTCTGTGAATAACACCAAGCCCAGCTGTAGCACTAAACTTAGCCCAGTTGGTGGCCCTGCTCAACCAGTCCTAGATAAATAGAAGAGTAAGACAGCATGAATATCAACAAACAATGTGAATGCGTTAATTACAAAATTAAGGTAAGTGTAATAGTCCAATATCAAGCTCACCAAGTTCTCGCGGAGAAATGTATCCACAGTGGTTCCAGCATGCATGATTGCATTAGAATAAATTGTAGCACTATGACAGACACTGTTTCTCATCTCAACAGATTGTTTTATTGTCTTCAGAATGAGAAGATCCGATCTATTGACAATTAAGGTAAAAAAAGAGATCAGTTATTAGTTCCTTATAATGCTTCAACCCTGGAACTCTAGTTTAAAAAAGAAACGTTAAAGAAGATAATTTCCTTACTTGTTGTGACTGTATAAGAACTGTAGGGTCAAGTGTATTGACGTTTCTCCTGATAGAATTCCCTTAATTTTTGTATATCTCTCAGCATACACAACCTCCTTTGGATCTAATGGTTGTACATTCAAATTAGGGGCAGAACTTCCGTCAGTCATTTGAGCATCCTCAGGAGCAGGCGAATTCTCATTTTGAGCAGACTCCGGGTTTGAAACAGGCTGGGCTGCTACTGGAGGTTCAGGCTTGGGATTTGAAAGCCGGTCCCTCACATTTAACAAAAATGCCTGGTGCTCATTCTCTATGAGATCAAATGCTATTTGGAATGACAGAAGAGCATCATCCTTGTTTTCTGATCGAAGAAGCTTTTCCAATATGCTTGCAACGCCTTCAGGTTCATCCAAGAACATAAGACACTGACAAATGCTCAAATAATCTGGAGAGGGTAGCTTCTGGTATACTTTGACAAGAAGACGAAGAACCTATAGGAATAATGAAACAAGAGAGATAAGCATCAACCTCAATATTCTCATCATTACACTTCAGATTACATATTTTACTTGGTTAACTTCCTCGAACCGTAATGCTCAATTGTTTCTTCTAGAGTGAAAATATGCGCATTCTAAGGTTTCTTAAAAAAGAATCAGTTGAACATCGGAATTCAACATATTTAATTTGTTTTTTTTATAGGAAACATATTTAATTTATTTTTTTATAGGAAACGTAACATTTCATTGATGTATGATAAGTACAAAAGGTAACATATTTAATTTGTTTCATTCTACCTTTGTTGCTAAATACTTACTATCCATATAATACACACAAAAACACCAACAAAGAGAAAGAGATGGGGGAACAAACACAAGACATCTGAAATGAAAAAAACTACACAGAAAATCAAGAAAATAAAACACAATACTTAACAATGAGTCAAGTGAAATAGTCTTGGACTCTTAGTGATCCTGTTTTGAATTGAACCATTCCATATCAGTTATCATTACATGATTGAATCAGCAGGGAAGGGAGAACACATGACCATTTTTAGGAGAAAAAATGAAGGAATATACATGACCATTTTTAGGAAGAAAAAAATTAAGTCCCAACAAAAAGGAGCCAGACACCAACTGCAGAAAAGGACTCCAAACCAAAAGAACAATACCAAAACTAGCAATCTCCAAAGCCTCCTATTAGAGGATGAGAAAATGCAAAAATTAGATCACTGCAATTCCCTTCAGACATGTTTTCCAAAATCATTACTCACTAAAAGAAATTCCCTAAGCCTTGAATCACTTTGCTGCCATAAATAAGTAAGATAAGAAAGCCCAAGATTTATTTCTGAGCTTAATTTTGGATAACATGACGAAGCCAATTAGCATAATGTTATAAGCTTGGAGAATTAATGTTATAAGCTTGGAGAATCTGAGAATTCCATCTTGGCATCTTTTTAACATCCTAATACGAGGCATAGACTAATAATAACTAATCAGCACACTTAAAGGGTTTCCTTTTGGGGACTTTCTCTTTTGTATGGTTTTTTGTTTTTATGTTTTTGTTCCGTCTTATCTCAATGAAAGCTTGGTTTGCAATTAAAAAGAATAAAAAAAAAAAGGTGATACAATGCGAAAACAATATAGATACCTTTGGGCTTAAAAATATGCTAAGTAGATTAAATCACTCACCTCATGTCGATATTCTCTAAGGTTAACAAATGAGTGTGAAACATTGATGCAGTAGGATAGAGTTCCTTGAATGTTATCACTTTTTGTGATTGCTTCCTCTAACTTGTCTAGTCTTCGGCACTCAATTGCAATTCCCATAGCTTGTTGGTATTTCCCATCCGTGATACACCTAAATGTGCACATGGTGAGTAAGTAAAGGATTGTAAAAAGTTGCATCATTCTAGAGAGAGAGAGAGACACATACTTATTAAGCATTCTCTCCACAATTGCCTCCAACCTCGGGTCAACATTTATCCCTTCTGCATTTGACTCTGCTGCCTTAGACTTAAGACTAGCATATTCATCAATAGCTTTTGCTGAGAATTCAAGTAAAGAAACATCAAAGTCAACATATAAAGTCATTTCATATTTATGTTGATCATTTCATGTATAACCATAATATATTAACAAAATACTAGAAAACAAGTAAATATCCAGACTGCAAATTCCTAAGATTCATCTTGAGCAACAACCAAAAGTTTCTAACAGATCTTTCTATTCAACTATCTATCTACCTATACACACACTTGAGTGCTAATATCCATAATTGATGAAGATGGTGATTATTCTTACCAAGAAGAGTATGAACATAATCAGTATCCTCAGAAACATCAAAAAGTGAACCAGCTCCAAGTGCATAAGATAGGGAGTCATTAAGTTCACCCAAGTAATAGAAGACCTGAAAGTGAAAAAGGTGGGTAAATCCACAATCAATTTATGGAAAACAAAACAATTTATGGGTACTCCTCGAAGTTATAAACTATTCATGACATGATAGTTTGAATTTTCACAAAAAAATTGGGCTCATACTTATCTGTCCTTGCTATAAATTGGGCTCATACTTTAGCACCTTTTAAAAACTATAGCATTTCTACACTTATGGCACAATGGCATAGCTTTTTGTAATTATTAAACTATTTTTGTAATCTTTTCATTTATCAATGAATTGGTCTCTGTTTCTTATCAAAAAAAAAATAGTTTGAATTTTCACCTGGTCGAGAGGACAACATTTCTCTCGAATTAATATCAAGGCGGGTTATTAGAAGCATGATGGAAAGTAAAGAGAAACAAACAATCTGTGTCCGAGAAAAGCCAAAAGAGAAAGCTCTCATTTACCTTTGACACAAGTAATGCTGCTAATTGTCTGTGGTGCTGATCAAATTCTTCATCTTCGTACAAACTTTCACTGAAAATGAGTGAAACATTTATTACAAACAGGGTTTTACAATATTCACTATCATATCAAATATAAAGGACTCCAAACCCTAACTATAAAAAGGTCGAGTCGAACAACTGATGCTCTTATGGGTTAAAAAAACCTAACAATCTCTCAAATCTCTTCGCAAATCGCACAATCTCTTCTCCTCTTTATAGGTCAATTTCTGTAATCTATATGTTGATCATATTTAACTGCTGGTCATAAATCAGTCAAGAGTCAGGATGAACCACCCACTTTTTAGAAAAAATATAAACAATAGACAGAATTAAACAAGCCTCATGCAATCGATCATGAATGACGAACTCCCATGAGTTATGAGCCCCACAACTTATCCAAATGCAAAAATCAGAATGCAGGTCGACATTAAGCAAGTTTCCACTTAACTTAATCCAATGTCTAACCCTAAAATCAACTTAAACACTTTTGCACTCCAAACTCCAATTTTAAAGAACGCGTCAGAAACATCGAGAAAACCCCATTAGAATCTGTTAGAACAGGCAAAACCCACCCCGAAAAGAAATAATCCAGTCTTTCCCTCGCTAATAAACAGCCTAACAAGCCACAAAAAACCAAAAACAAGAACACCCAAGTACGCAATCGAAGAACCCAACAAATTAAACAGCAAAATGTCATCAATAAAAATAAAAGGGATATGAATCGATTTCGTACATGACGGGGACGCTAGTAGAGATCTCGGGCCAAAAGTTGTCGACCAAATTGTTGAGATTGGAGAGAGCGTGAAGCTTGAGCGAAGGATGGGTCTCGTTAAGCATCGCCAAAAGCCCACCAGCCGAGCTCACCAAGGTCGCCATAGCTTCGACGGTACGAACACTGACAAGGAGCTCGGATCTGCGAGAAAAGGGAACGAATCCAGAAACGAAAATTAGGGTTTTACAAACCCTAACGAGAAGGAAGCTAAAGAGCGATGAGAGAAAAAAGAAGGAATGGAGTGAGAATTGGGGGATTCGATACTGAAAATGGTTTTGATTTCTGTAAATCGAAGTTGTAGATCTCTCTCTACCAAAACCTGACTTATCCAACAAGTCAGTTCCTTTTCCTCTCTTTATCCTTGGGCCCTTTTTTTCCACTTAACACCATATATAATTTTGATTAAAAATGTAAATTACATTTTATTTTTTTTAGATTACAACTATTTAGGGGCAGGAGATGCAAACTCGACCTTATAGTCATTAGTCATTAAGTGTATATTAATATCATTTAGATTGCAAAAATTGTATAAGTTATTGAATCACTAACAAAAAATTAAAACTATAATATCTAATGTTTAATCTTGAGATTTTTTGTAAATTTGATTCGGCTAATGTGATATTGAGGTTAATGATAATTTGGAACTTTTATATAGACTTGTCTCTCTATTATGTTGTTTTCTTAGTTTAATAATAGTTAGAAGTGGGAGATTCGACATACACTTATATTAGTTGAATTATTACGCTTATATGATTGTCAATAAATACTTAAAAAACTAGTTATTGCGTAAATATTACCAATAAACTTGTATGGTTTTGAATGTATTAATTTTGTTTATCTGATTTTAAAATTTTAAATCTTATAAATTGCCTAGCAACTTGGTGTTCATTCTCACGACCTCATAGTTGTTGTGTTTCGTTCTTGCTAATTTGTTAGGCCATGATATTTTATTGGGCTTATAAAAACATTTCATGGGCCTCCAATAGCGATTGCACCACCGGGCCCATGGACAAATCCTACAAGTTTTCCAATGGGGCGATGAAGAGACATGGTAAAGATGCACTCCAAACTTTTGTTTCAAACATAAACACACGCAACAACATACGTTTTTTTTTTGGGAAATCCTAAAGAATGTCTAAAATATGAAAAATATTTAATTATTTGTCTACTTTATTCTTAATTATAATTAAATGTCTAATTGCATATTTGTAGGAGAGATACCTTTTTTATCCTCATTGTACCCTTGCCATATTTAGTTTATTTTAATAAATACAAAAAATTGAAATTTCAAATCCCTCGTTTAGAGGATACACCATGATTTTAGAGAAATACCTAATTTATGGTATTCATTAAAAAAAAAAAAAAAAAAAAAACAAATCACACGGACTGGCCGAAATATTCTCCGAGAAGGTGGAATGGTGTATTAGAATTTCAAGACGGTATGTGTATTTATGTTATTCATAGATCTACGCTATCTCAAATTATAGATTCTATTTTGGAAGTGATCGAGCATGATGAAACGTCGAAGATTTTCTAGCTTAACTTTTTACAACGATGACACTGAAAAAAAAACATGATGTTAGCACTAATCGAGGAAAGATATGTCAGATGGATGCACAATAGGTTTTGAAATGGGTTATATCTTGACTGCTGCATTATAACATAATGCTCAACTATACGTACTGATATGAGGGAATTCGCCTATTTTGTTTCAGAAAAATAAGAAGCAACAACTAGAGATTGGTTGAGTTTTAATTGCAAGGAACATGAAGTCAACCCATGTAAAGGTATGAACTAGCAAATTATTTCAATTTTAGCCTTTCTATTCATATGCAAGTACGGTTAAGTACTATAACCGAGGAAAGAGATGTCGAGTGGATGCACAATGGTTTCAGAATCGGTTGTATCTTGACTCATGCATTATGGTGATCAACCGTACGTACTCATATGAAAGAATTCGTCTATTTTGTTATAGAAAAAAGAAGCAAAAACTAGAGATTTGTTGGGTTTTAATTGCGATGAGCATGAAGTCAAACTGTGTAAAGGCGTAAACTACCATATTATTTCAATTTTAGTCTTTCTATTCATATACAGTTAAGTATTATAACGTACATGTACGACTACAATTTGGTTGCTTATTATTTCATTCAAAAATTAATTAATTCAAAATTGTCGTCTTTACCAAGTATTAAATAATATTATTAAATTTCAGCGGAATTTTTTATATTTTTTGAAATCCAAATTTTAATGATATTTGGATTCTAGATTTCATTTTTTCAAAAGTGTTTAATTTCAAATATTAACAAAATTCTTGAGTTTGTTGAGTTTGTTAGATAGGTTGTTAGTATCCTATCATTCATTTTAATAATTAATATAAATAAGGGTAGGGTAGAATGGTAAAATATATTTTCTATATTTAATAAATTTAATTCAAAAAAAGAAAGTAGACCCAAATTTTAACCGTAAAAAGAGGCAGACATTTATTTAATTTGTTTGTTAAATGTAGACAATTCCCTAATTTTCCTTTTTTTTTAGTATGGAGAGGAGAATTACAATACCGATTACAGGAATCGAATTCGTGATACTGGTGTTGAACTGGTTTACAACCAAACAATGAAATCACTACGCCACTGACACATTCGATGCAACAACATACATTTATTGCATAAGAGAAAATGAAAAAAATTGTCCCATTTACATTAAATAATGCCTGCCTCACCTTCAACCTTATATTAGTAAATAAAAGAAAGAAAGAAACTACTTGACACTATTTCGGTAGTCCATAAACGCAAACGATATACATATATAATTCTAGGGTCATACCTTACACAATTCACTTTATTTGATATTAATAAATTTCAACCAACGAAAAAAAACTCTATTGATATCACCTAAGATTTAATAACCAAGAGTTTATAAGTTTGAGTCATCTAATAAGGTATATTTGTTAACTAAAAAAATATAGAAAAAAAAATCACAAATTCAACTGTCGTATGAAATATTGTTGAATTTTAAAAGTAGATAAATTATAAATGTGTAACTTATATTTTGAAAGAAAGTTATGATTTAGTTCGGATATATTTTCAAAAGCTATAATCTAATTCATATGGCTTAGAAAAGTTTAAAATTTAGCCACTATAACTTGTTACCAACAATTTGTTGGTTCCAGTTCAACACCAACCTTATAGGTTCGATCCTTAGAATCGATATTGTAATCCCTTTTTTTCACTTATACTAAAAAAAAAAACAACAACAAATTCTTAAAAATTATATAATAGATAGAGATAGAAAATTTGAACTCGTAACATTTTTTTTATTGAGTATATACTGAAGTGGTTGAATTACCTCATGTTTGGCTGTGAGAGGATGGATTGGGTTGGAAAGAGTTGGGAAGAGAAGAAGATAAGTGAAATAAGTTTATGTTTAAGGGGAAGAAAAGAAAAGATAAAATTTTGTTTGATGGGATGGAAAGAGAATGATTGAAGTTTTTATTTAAATATAAAA
>JBBMEF010000021.1:3644286-3658425 GCA_037832685.1 Sicyos baderoa | reverse complement strand
ATATAAAATGAAGAACAAGTATAATGTATGATGTGCAAAAGTGGTTGGCAGTTTTAGCAGGAACCAAAATGGAATTTCTAAAAAGTGAAGAACCAAAATGGTAATGTTTTGAAAGTGAGGTAAAAACATTGGATGTGTTTGGGGGATTAAGGAGTGTGGTTGCAAATTACGAAGGAAAGGCTCGAAGTTCGAGAGTAATGAATCCAAACCAATGGATTCGCACTAAATGAATCAAACAAATGGTTAAAAACTAGTTTGTTAGGATTTAAAATGAGCAATTTAGTAATTACTCAAAACAATTTTTCATTTTTATTATTAAAAAAATCTCTTTATTTTTAATTATTAATTTATAACTACATAAAATAACTAATCATTTCTAATCAATATTTTTCAATTAATAAAAATGACTTTATTTATAATCATTCACTTTAATCATTTTTTTTTTGTTAACTTTTAAAATAAAATTACTCAATTTAAATCTACATTCAAACAACCTATTGTCTCTAACTTATTTACATAAAAATCATATTTAAGTGAGTTTTTTTACTACAATTCTAAATTTCTAACTACTTAAAATGACTTATCAAACTTATAAACTTTTAGGAGATGTTTAGATTAGATTTTGGACAAAAATTTAGTTTGATAAGTTTGATTTTTTTTTAAAAAAAACTTTATTTATTTAGTGGGACACAAAAATTCAAATCATAAACTTTTGATTACTAGATCTTATAAAATGATATTGAAGTCTTTACTCCGTCAAAAATAAAAAATAAATTGGAGTCCTTACTTTTTTGAGTGAATCAGTTTTCTCTTAAATATTATATATAAAATTAAATTAAAAAAAAAGGACCAAAAATAAATAAAGTTTATATATTTTAATCTCATAAAAAAAAAGTTTATATATTTTATCAAATTTCTCAAAAATCTAGTATATAACTCTAGAGAAATAGTTAAGTTTATAAGCTAACAACTTCCCATGAACAAAATCAACCAAACAAAGAAAACCTACCTACAAAAATGCCAAAACATCATATCATTGAAAGAAAAAAAATGTTGCTAATATTTTGTGACCCAAAAGTATTATGAGATGAGTGAAGGGGGGTATAGAGTATAGTATAGGGATGAAAGTAGTGACTGAAATAAAGGGCCACCTGTGAGATATGCAGCTCCCAAACACATGCAACTTTCTATCTTTCTTTCTTACTTTCATTCTCTCTCTCTCTCTCTCCATGTGAATGTTGAAAGAATGAGATGCAAATCCTTGTGCCTGCACCCTGGCTCTCTCTCTCTCTCTCTCTCTCTCATGGCCCTTTCCATCAACTTGAGATTTCATCACACCATGAAAGCAACTCACAAGTCACTCACCTCACAGGCAGAGAGAAATTAGAATGCAAAACCCCCAAAAAAGACACCACTCTGTGCCATTTCACATAGGACAGTTTTGCACCAGTTATGTACAATCCAAACAGTGACTTGTCAGACAGCCTCTCTATTTCCCCAACAGCACTCTTTTTGGACTAACCTTTCAAATATTTCAACACTCATATGATATTGATTTTAGTTTCACTAAAAAAATTTCATATCACATAGAAGTTAACCGAAGTAAGAACACTACATAGAAGTTAACCAGAGTTAAGTTCTCTTTATCAACATATGCAGCTAAATGATATGTCATGGAAGACATTTTTAGTTTAACATGTGAAAGTAGAGGAATTAGAGTTTTGACTAATAGAATTGTGTTTTAAGTTGGACATGTGTTTGCATGTTTCACTCTTTTTAACCATTTGACTTGGTTTAGTAAATACCAAATCTAGTTAAAAATGCAATTACTTCCACTTTGACTCATCTTTATGTAAACATAAGATTTTAGCAGTGATGAGAAGAAATCAAATAAAGGTGGGTCAGAAATTCACTCAAGAGTGTGACTGAAAAAGGTACTTAGTCTACCATTTAATGACAGCTCCATGAATGCTCTGTTTGAATTCAGCACTCTAATCTTTGGGGTAAAAGACTTCAAAACCCAAAAAATAACCCCCCCCCTTCCCATCTTCTCTCTTTTCCCCATTGGAAATGAGGAACTTTCTCTCTTCCCCATTAGAAATGGGAGATTCTCTAAGTTTCACTTTCACCCAATACTAATTTAGTAACAGTTCCATCCACTCTAAGTCTAAAAAAAAAAAAAAAAATCCATCCACCCACATCTTAAACAGCCAATTCAAAGGAGAGAGAGAGATTACCTTAATGTCTAGTCTGATATGACTTTTGCTTTGTAAAAAAGCATCTTAGTGGTGACATTGTATCTTTTCATAAGCTGGCCCTGATTGATTGAGGTGTTAATCCTTGTCTCCTAATCTTTCCATCTCACTCCCCTAATGAACTCAACTTGACTGTCACCACCACCAACAAGAAGCAACAAATCACATTTAACCAGTGAAATCATATACACTAATAAACTAATGGTGGACATAAGATTCCCCTTTTTCATCATCATAAAGCTTTTCCACTACCACCCACCACAAACAACAAACCACCAACCACCTATTTCAACCAAATAATACTTTAATCTCTCAGCATTCAACACAAAATCAGAAGCAGCAAATGATTATACACATAACATAGCTTAATTTGAAGCAACATACAGATAACATAAATGACAGTAGAGAAGGAAGAGAGACACAAAGGGTTAGTTTTTATTCCACAGCTTGTTGATTTGTAGTTCCATCAGTACAAGTATAGACAAAGAAGAGAGGAGGGGAATACAGTACTACAGGGTGGGGAAGAGAAAATATTAAAAAAAAAAAATCCTAAATAAACTATCTGTACCACAGAGTTTCCTAGTTGCCTGAACTAACTACTAACCCTAAAACTAAACTGCAGACCCTCTTTCCTTCCCCTCTCATTAACATGGCTAGATAGAGACAATGAACTTTGATGGGTATTTAGTGTGTAAATCATAACCTCTGTTATGTTACAGACATTAGTCTACACTTTCTTTTTTGGGTTTTGAGAGGTCTTAGTCTTACTACTCCTTTACAAGTTAACAAGGATGATGGAAAAAGGAAATACCACCATCATCCTTTTAAGGTTAGACTAATTCCTTCCAGCTACTTTTGAAATCCTAAGCCTGAGATCTGTTGAAAAGGAGCAGGAAAGAAGTCCTGATGGAACAACGCGCCATAATCTTCTATGGTTGCAACTTCTCCCATTCGAAGCGGCCCGGAAGCGGCGTACCTTTCAAGGGATCAAAGTTGTACCTGCAAAGATCGTATTAAGACTGTTACTTGTGAAAACAATACCAGGTTGTTTTTCTACAGATTATGGAAAAAGTGTAAACATGTTAACATACTTCTCAATGAAGTGTCGTTGCTGCTTTTCTTCAGCAAGAGCAAAAAACTCGTCCATTTCACGAGCTGTCGGTATGTGTCGATTAGATGAGTTATTTCGATGGTTACTTTCCATAGCACTGGTTGTTGGCCTGGTAGTAGAACTGGGTGTTCTGATGATATCGGGATTCCTTATCAAACTGGAGGGAGTTGATTCCCTTGTACTCCTGGTACAATCAAAAGCATAATCAGTTAAACAAAGCAAATTGATGAAGAGTGACAAACAATGTAGTGAAACGTAAAGATGATGCTAGAATTTCAACTACTGAATGGTGTTACTTATTAGCAGAAATACAAATGTTTAGAATCCATTAGATGCTTCCAATAATCACAATAACAAAAAACATCAGTAAGGGAAAAAATCATCAAGAAAGTCCATCCATGGTAAGGACATAACATGAAAAAATGTCAGAAATATCTAAAAGTAAAACTTGAGACTGTTCATCTCCAACTATGGAAAAAAGAGATAATTGAACAAAAACTAGGGGCAAAATGTTAAACAAATGAAAGCAAAAGAGACCAGACATTTAAAGAGACAAATACTATCAAGTTCAAACCCTGAGGAAAAAAATGCCTTCTCAAAATACTTCTCCTTCAGAACAAGACAAACAGAAAAACTAACAAGCAAATACATCTACAAGCTTTTTCTTTCAAGTGGAATAAAAGGGTGAAAAAGCAGAGTAAACAAAAAAAGAAGCAAACAAACACATGATATACAAACAAGAAAATGGTAACACTGAATGACCATTTCAACAGCAAAATTGGTGGGGAAGAGAATCCCAGAACAATGTTCTAAAGAGAACCTCAAAATAAACACTAAAATATAATCTACATAGTGAAATATACAGGGGCATAAAGGTATGAACAAACAAACAAAGTGAGCAAAAAAGTTTGACAAATACCATCTATGAACTTTTCCAATTTAAACAAAAGTTATGGCGGAAAGATTATCTTTGCGCTGTAGAAAATCCTACTACGGAACAAAATAATCTGAATGCTTAATTTCAAGCTTAATTCCAACATTTGAAGAGCATGAAAAAAAAAATGAAGAGAAAAAGATTGCAAGAGTTAGAAAACTTGACTTCTCCCCCTTTAGAGAACCCAACAAAAGAACAAAACTAACCAACTAAACAGATTCATAAGCAACCAAATTATGGAAATACAAATTTCAGACTAAACCCTCTTGCATGTTTATCACCAAACCCCACTAACTCTAGAAATGCAAAATTATAGACTGAAAAAAAAGGAAACAAAAGAACAGAACAAGAACAGAGAGAAATCCCACCTCTCTCTACTTTCAAAATCCAAAACATTTTCCCCAAACGAAGCTTCTTCGATTACCAAATCAATATTCTCATTCTTACTTCCACTCACAAGAATCTCATCAATCTTCCCGACGGATTTCTCCTCCGCCGTGTGATCCCCTTCAATCGACACCGACCTCTCCGGCAAAGCCGGCCTCAAACGAGAACTCACTCTAGGGCTAGGGTTTCCCGTGCAGCTCTCTTTAGGGCTTTGCTTCTGCCTCTTCGATTCATGGCCGGAAAACAGAACAGGCGGCTTCTCCAGCCTCCGGCTTCGAAGCTGAAGATAAGAGCCAGAGACAACCGGAGACGCCGGAGACGGCGCCGGAGATTTCTGAAGGCGACGACGCAAGGCCAGAGTCTTAGCCCTAGTCAAAACCCCAAGAGAGGACTGTGAAACCTCCATAACTGCAACTTCGCCTAATGATTTGGTTTTCCTCATGTACTTCCCCATTGATTTCACCTAAAATCGCAAGCTCTCATGAAAACAGAGCCAAAAACAGAGGGGGGAAAAACAGAGACAGATTGGGAAAATAGTCCCAACCCAGAAAAGATTGGAGAAGAAACTGCAGAACCCAGATGTAGAAATCGAAGAAGAAGAAGAGAAAAAAGGGGTTTGTTGAAGAAGTTGTTCGTTGATGGTTTTTAGAGAGAGAAAGAAGAAGAAGAACAAGAGAGAGAAAGAAGAGATTCAAAGAATGAAGAAGAGAAGGTTTTGTAATACTGTAATGTAAATTCTTAAAAAGGCCGTTCTTTTGCTTTGTCATTTTCTCCTCCAATATATCGCGGTATTTTTCGTGGATTTTTCAGCTTTTAATTGGGATTTTTTTTAAAATATATATATTATTTGGGTTTTTTTAGAAGGCTTTTAATTGGGATTTAAATCTCTCAAAAAAAAAAAAAAAAAAAAGATAGTGAAAGTGTTTTTGTTTTTTTTAGATTGCAATCAAGGAAAATGGAGGATTCAAACATAATTTTTTTTTTGTCATTAAATTTATATGGATGCCCTCAGCTATTTTTTTTTATATATATAACTTTTTTATTTTTTATTCTAATTATAGAAGTAAATTTATGATTTTACTAAATAGGGTAATTCATATACAAATTCCTTTTTCCAGGTAAGAAACTCAATTCAAATATAATTTAGTTAGTTAAAACTGGACGGTTATTATTTGAACTTTTAAATTTGTTTTTAATGAGCATACAAACTTTAATTTTTATGTTGTCTCACAAAAAAAAAAACTTTAATTTTTATGTAATAAAAAAATAAAAAAACTTTTACAAAATATTTATATTTTTTTATTGAAACTACATTTTTAATAGTGTTTAGCTTTTGAAGGTTTTCTAAATGGAAAATATGCTCCCAAGTAATGTTTATATATATGATGTGATATTGAGTGAGTTAACATAAATTTATAAGGTGGAGCACATACTCAAATCTTTTTAATGGATTGTTCAGAAATAAAAGGAAATAAAAAAAGACAAATCGTTTTAAATAGAAAGTTCTCTTGCAGATGATTTAGAAAATTTGTAGAAAAATTTAAGTAATTGATTATATTGAATTGAATCATCATCGTTACTTCAAAATTATTTTGACAATTAAGCCAATCGAGTATGGTTAAATGCAGATTCATTTTTCATTTAAACCATAGTTTTTACTTATAAAAAAAAAATACTTATATCCATTTGATTTTTATTTTTTTACTCAAATTCTTTATAATATGTCCAAATTTTCTGTAAAAAAAAAGAATACAAATCAAATTTTAAATAAAATTTTGAAAACTATTTTTTTTTATATATTTTCAAATTTTAATTTAGTTTTTTTAAAAAATATATGTATAAATAACATTGTCGCCTTAAATTTGGAAAATAAAATAGTTATGGTACTGCCAAAATTTTTAATCATAAAGGGTATTTATTTGTCAATTTTAAAGAGTATTTACATTGAATCTCTATTAATTATTCTTCAATAAATCACATTCAAACGAAGTATTGAAATTATTTAAAATAACTCATCATCTCTAATTTCTCAAAACAACCTCTAATTTCGAACCATTCTTTTGTAATCATTTATTTTTAACCAATCAAAATAACCACCTATTTCCAATTATTCACTTATAACTACTCAAAATAACTAATTTTTAACCATTCGTTTATAATTATTCATTCTCAACTACTCATAATAATGATTCGACATTCAAATATATAACTGTCTCAAACTTAGAAAAGAAAAAGAGAAAAATCTATAAAAACCTAGATCCAAGTGAAATATTACAAAAAATTAAAATTTTCGAATTAATTCCTAATAATTTAAAGAGCTCTTAAAATGAGTATACAACGACCTTACACACTCCTCGCAGATTGAAAGGTTGAAGGTGGAATATAGAAAGAATCATAAAAGAATATTTGATAGCACCAAGTCCACACCCCTCGCCCTCTCTGACGTGTGCCTAAAAAATAGTGGTCCCAAAACAAAACACATCATAACACATTTTAAATTGCACTATAGTTTTTATATACAAGAGACAATATATTAAATTTCAAACTTATTCTCATAAAAAAAAAAAAACTATATGCATTGCATGTACACCATTATATGACAATTTTAAGCTTTGAAATTAAGTCACAATGAGATATCGTATTCAATAATATGAGACAATATCATATCCTTTCTTTAGTATTGTGTTACAAGGAATATATGCAGGTTTGGTCGTTTGATGAAATAGACATCAAATTGTAAAGTGACGCTTTTTTTCATAAAAAATATGTGAGTATTCGAGTAACTTTTCATATATCTCTACACGCAATGTGATGGATAAGAGACATGCGTATATAAATTTTATATTTGTATTGATTTGATTTGTGTAAATGTGGTACAATCTCCAATTTGATCATCTAATTTTTTCTTTTGTATATACAAATTTGTTGAGGGCTTCCCAACTTATTTGTAATGTAGAAGTATTTCGAAAGCTTTGCACATAATTTTGTAGGTTGATTTGTCTAGTTTTTTCAACTTGATCTTAATGTTGACTTTTAGCCTATCTGAAGTTTTTGATTTGTTGCTTAAATAATAGTGAATTAAATTTGTAAGATTAGTATTTAGAAAATAATTACAATTTTTGACCATTTTTAAAAAGTTTGTAGTTTTTTTTTTTTTTGAGCATAAGTAGTGGGAGAGAGATTTATAAATACCGACTTTTTCAGGGTTCGCTAGTGTTGAACTGATTTACAACCAAACAATAAAACTATTACGCCACTGACTCTTTCGATAAAAAAAAAGTTTATAATTATAGTCATTAATATTGATGATACTTTTTTTATAATAATGTATTAATAATTTATAATATTATATTAATAAATGTTCATAACATAGCATTAATGATTATAGATACAAATATTTCAAGATAATTTATGTAAAAAATTATTTTGTGAGAATAGCATAATTAATATAATTTCTCTAAAAAATTATTTTCAACTGGTAGTTTATTGAATGTCTTCCATTTGTATTTGTATTTTTTTAAAAGGCTCCAATTTGTAGTTTATTGTAACTTTCCAGATTGTACCTTAATGAATAGTCTTCAAACTTATAGTTAAGTTATTTTCAACCTTATTGTCTATTTTAGTTCAAGAATCGATTAGTATAACTTTTTTTTTTTGAAGTATAGAATCGCGTAGTGTCACTGTAACTAAAATGAAACAAAACTCCAATGCATAGTCGGGTGTGTTTTGGTCCTTAAACGATTGAGTTGGTTATAATAATCTAACTCATGTTTATCCACGGTTTATTATAGTCGACGGTTACCTAAATTTGCGTGTTCATCTATCTAAACCTTACGTATATTATTTTTATTACAATAACTTACCCCTCAAATACCATTTATAATAATCCACCGTTTGTCTATCACAACCAAATCGGTGCCCCAATCACATCTTAAAAATAATTGGGGGCGAGAGAGACTCGAATCGAAGATTTCAAAATCATTAGATATACAACGATGTCGGTTGAGCTATTATTGTGTTAGCCAAAATTAGAAGGTTCCAAGTTTGAATAATATCCATATAATCTAATTAATTGGTAAGAGAAGAGAGAAAGAGAGAGAGATGTCGTCTCGCGAGATTTTGAAGAGAACAAAAAGAGAGAGTTGAAAAATGGAGGCAAGTCATTGGATTCCCTTTGGGAGTGGCCAGGTGGAAAGTGCAATTTTTTATTTTCATATTCCTTCAATTTCCCAATTTCATTATTATTATTATTATTATTTTCTTCCTTGGACCCTAAGCTTGAAACCCCCACTCTCATCTCCATGGAACTGCACTCCACGCGCCACTTTCTTTTAACAATAAATAAAAAAATATAAATTTTCTTTTATGTATTATAATATAATGATACGACGTGTCGGTCTGCTATTTCAAGACGTCATCGTTTCTGAAACTTTAACTGCTTCTTTTGGCCGTTGATCGTTTGGGAAAGTCATTTAATTTTCTGGTAGGAACCTTACGTTCCCTAAATTTACGCCTCCCATTTTCTTTTTCTTCATTCATATTTTTTTTTTTTTTTTTTTTTTTTGAGAATTTTTAGTTTTTGAATGTAATAATTGACCATATGTAAATTACAATTTAGTTGTATTTTTCCTTTTTGGGTAAAATATAATGTTAATCCCAATAGTTTAAAAACAAAAGTTAGACTTTAGTCTTTGTGGTTTAAAAAAATTAGAGTTTAATCTTTCTAATTTGATAACTTATATGATTTTAAAATTAGAATCTAGTTTTTATAATTTAATAATAAAAAAAAATTAGTGCTTAAGTTTAAAATTGTTAATGAATTAAGTATTTGAAAGTTGGTTATTCACGTGTCAATGATAAAATTATTAATTGACTCATATAACAAAAAGATTATATCATTTATACATAAATAGTGAGTTTTCATGAATTAAGTATTTGAAAGTTGGTTATTCACGTGTCAGTGATTACAAAGCATCAATTATGACTATATTTTAGATTTTATAAAATTATAGAGACTAAATTCTAACATTAACATATAAACCAAATTTTAATTTTTTAAATTATAAGAACTAATCTCGAACTTTCTTTAAATAGGAAGATAAATGTATATTTCACCTGTTTTTAACATAAAACATTCGTTATAATAATAAAAAGAAAGGAACAACAGGAAACAATACCTTATTACAAATTTGATTTTGGTGTCCGCAACTCGGACCGAAGTCGATAAGATAAAAAAAAAAAAAAAAAAAAAAAATCAACACGTGATACTTGTTACCATGTCAACCGTCCATATTACGTATGAGAATGACATAACTAAACATAATAGACCAATTCATAAATTTTAACACTTAATAATTACAATTTGGTTAATGGAAGCAATTTATTATTATTATTTATACTTTTTAGTTTTTAGAGTTCAATTTAGTTTTTTTTTTTTTTTTTTTTTTTTTTTAAGATTATAAAAATTAGAGAAATGAGGGACTCAAATCTAAAATCTCTAAGTCATAAGTGTATATTGATACCGCTTCAATCTAAGACCTCTAAATTATTAGGTGTATATTAATGTCGCTTTAACTTAAAATCTCTAAATTATTAAGTGTACATTTTATAATTTATACTTTGCAATCACTAATAAGTTAAGTATATGACTAATATATATATATAACCATTAATTATTCATATATAACTGAGATTGATTTTGCTAGTTTTTTAGTTGAATTATAATTGGAGAATATATTTAAATTCAAGACTTCAATTTTTTTAAAATAAACTAAATGTCAAATTTCAATTTATTTGTTATCTAATAAATGATCAATAAAATACAAAAATATTACATCATGACTACATGCACTATATCTAAATGTCATGTATAATTGACAAGAATTATCTATGAAGTTTCATCAAAACTCTAGAGACAAATGATAATTAATAATTTAATTGAAATACTATAAATGATACAAAAAAAGGTATATTATTAGTAAAGTTTAGGACACGTCATGAGTGTCCAATCTCTTTCTTGTTTGAGATTCTAGCTAGCAAACAATTTGCCTGAATTATAATAATTTATAAACTTGGGTTAGATACTTAGATCATACTCGACCTTCTAAATGGATATCTAGTAATTGTTTATCATGTTCTACTACCGAACTTTATTATTTATGGCTACAACATAAATTATATCGACTTTAACTTTGATCGAAAATATTTAAAGACATTATTAAAAGTTCTATCCATCCTACATATAGATAAGTGCACGTGGTGGAAAAATGTTATATGTTTTTGCTTTACCAAATGTCTCAATAAAAACAAAGATTTTATAATTAATTGACTACAAAATATCGAGAGAGTTTTCTTCTTTTTGGTTTTTTATCAGGAATGATATAAATAATTATTATTAAATTATACAAAATATAAATGATGTCTTAAAAAAGTTGTCAAACAGGTGACTAAACTGAGATTCTCTCAAACGTAAAAGTTTAGACCCTGTTTGATAACCATTTGGTTTTTTGTTTTTGGTTTTTGAAATTTAAACCTATTCTCACTCAAATTTCCTATAATGTGTTCAACCCTCCTATTTTATATCTATCTTTCCTTAAGATTGCAGGAGAATACTAACCAACTTTTAAAACAAAAAACAAACTTTTGGAAGTTTTTTTTTTTTTTTTTTTTTTTTTTTTTTTTTTTTTTTTTTTGGGTTGGTTGTTGTTTTTTTCCTTTCTTAAGAAAAGATGAAAATATTATAGGTATGGTGGAACACATTGTAGGAAATTTGAGTGATAATAAGCTTAAATTTCAAAAACTAAAAATAAAAATCCAAATGGTTATCAAACGAGGCCTTAGTTCCTCGACTTTAAAGGTAACACAATGATTTTAATCATTGTAATTAATCTAAATCACTTAAAACTCAAAATAAATAAAAACTCAAGTTATCTTGGATGAGATAATAAAATCATTTTGTTTCAAAAAAAAAAAAATAATAAAATCATTTAAGTTCGTTTGATACTCATTTTATTTGTAGTTTTTTAAAATTTAAGCATACTATAATTATTTTACTTTGTATTTTTTTTACTTGGATATCTAACACCTTACCTATATTTAAAATTCAAAAGTTTGTTTTTGTTTTTGAAATTTGATTAGCATTCTCCTACCTTTTTAAGAAAAGATGGAACACACTATAAGAAATTTAAGTAAAATTAAGCTTAAATAAAAAAAAAAATCAAATGATTATCAAACAGAATCTTAATCAACTATTTTTATTCTAAATAAAAATAAAAAATAAAATAGTCACCTACTTTGAAGTGCACATTAGGTAATTCTATAGAGGTTGAACTTCTTCTACATTAAGTCTTCCAAATTTGGAAGTAATTAATTGATTTTGTTGTGATAGGGAACTTATTTCTAAAAAGCTCTTCATAGCCCACTTTAGATTTTGTCTTATGTTTGGCAAACTTTCTATATTGTGCCTTAAATGGGTTGGTTGTCCTTTAAAAAGTTTAATCCATTCCCATATTTGTCTAAGCTTATTCCCAAACCGGTTCATATTGGAAGAGGGGAAATTGTAACCAAAATTATGAAACTTTTGCTGTCTCCACCCCTCACAATAAAATAAATGCTAGTAATTGGGTTTGAATAGCAATTATTTTGAGGGAAAAAAAACAAACTAACTTATTAAGCAATGTAATTTAAAAAATAATTATAAATATGATCATTTAAAAAAATAATAATAATAAATATAAATTAATGAATATTGTCGCATATTTTGAACTTTCTTATACTACTAATATTAATAATATATAACATTAATATTAATGAATATTTACGATACATTATTAATTTGCTTATATTTTTGTCAGAAAGTCTACTTAATATAATTTTAATCATTTCTTTTTTAGCAATTAGCAAACTTTTAGAGCTCCCCCAACCAAAGACTAACTTTTAAAGCAACCCCAACCAAAGACTAATTAAAAATAGGGAAATTGTACTCGAAAATTCAATTTTACAAAATAATTACAGATTTAGATAAATTTGAAAAAATTTGCATCCATAATCAAATATACAATATAAATAATATTCATCGTACTGTATTATATATTAGTTATTCAGTATAAAAGGTATTATTTTATATCGTATATTTGATTATGGTTGCTAATTTTTTAAAAATTTGTCTAGTATTGTAAATATTTTATCAATTTGATTTATTCCTGCAAAAACTCTTTAAAAATATCGTTTATATACACCACTTTCATCTATAGAATTTATTTGTTATTAGGGTTGGATTCGGGAAATCAGTGTTAAAATTTCATCTTAGTTTGAAAGCAGTAATAATTCTTTATAGGTAGAGTGTGTGATTCCCTCTTAAACTTTTTTCTCAAGCTAAGTTAAGAAATTATATATATATATATATATATATATATATATGTGTTGAATAAAAATTACATAATTAAAAAAACAAAAATGAAATGAAGATAAATGGAATTTTAACTTTTAAGCCCTTGCACAATTGATTTGAACTCCTAAAAAGCTCTTTTTAGCTTGGGAACAAAGCTCTATAAGTGAACGTGTCGCATAATTCGATATTTGTGATTTATGTTTATTGTTTTGATTGTGTTATTTAATTTATCACTTAAAATTATATGATTAGATTTAGTGTGTCACCTACCAAACGAAATATAGTATTTTCTAATTGAATGCTAGATAGAATCTCATTCTATTTTCTGCCCAAATAGCATATAAAAATGGAAACGTGCACCTATGTAGGAGAGCACAAGACACCTACGAAATCAAATCTTTTAGACATTAAGTCTATTAGTTGTAATTAGTTATTTACATTTGTAATTAGTTACTTCTTGTAGGATTAGTTAAATGCATTTACCAACTTTCTGTTAATAAGTTGTATTTGCTATTAGTGTGTATAAATACACCCTTTAAGGTCATTAATAAAATCAATTCAATTTTTCTCCTCAACATTATTTTCAATATGGTATCAGTTGACAGCTAAGCCTTTTTTTTTGGCTTTTTCTTCTTCAGCCATTTTTTTTCCTCTCTCTTTCCTCTCTGAGTCTTTTCCTCTCTCGCACTTTCGTTCATTTCTCAAAGTGCTCTTCAATGGAGTCTGGACCTTCGCGCGTTTCTCCGACCGATCTACCATCTTCTTCGGCTGATTTGCCTGCTCATTCTTCTCCGGTTGATGTATTCGATCGTCGTCCTCCGGCAAATCAATCTGATCGTTCCCCCGAAGTTTACCAGACCCCCTACTTTCTCCATCACCACGATACTGCAAACCTGGTGATTGTCTCCGACCTGCTCTCCGATGACAACTACGTCACATGGAGTCGTTCAATGCTTCTAACCCTATCAATTCGGAACAAGCTCGGCTTCGTAGATGGCACCATTTCAAAACCTACGGACGATCTGGTTAGTTCTTGGACTCGCAATAACAACGTCGTCATTTC
>JBBMEF010000021.1:3628646-3644186 GCA_037832685.1 Sicyos baderoa | reverse complement strand
ATTTAAAATTATAAAAAGAAAATCTAGTATTGCAAATACTTTCCTAATCTTCTAATTTTGTAATTAGTTTTCTAATGCAGTTAAAAGCTCTTCAAAATTTTAGTATTGAATTTAGATATTTTTTTCCTGCCTTAACTCTTACGGTTATGTTATCTTGAATTTAATTGAAAAAATTGAGAATTAAAAGGTTGAATTAATTCACTAGAAGAAAAAAGGGAAGAAATAATTCTAATTAATATATATATATATATATATTATTCCATTTAGAGTTGAAAATGGATAGCCACAAATGTATGGAGACAAAAGATGTGGAGACAAAAGATTAAAGCACATTTACACCCTTTTCAGTTTTTAGATTTTGAAAAAATCATCTCCTTCAAAATTAAATTTAAAGTTTGAAAAAATGTATAAGCAAAATTAAAGTAAATAAAAAAAAAGTAAATAACACCAAGTGGATGGAATGTTTGATTTTTTTTTTTTTTTTATAGTTAAAATACTATTTAAGTGGGAGTGTTTGTTTCATTTTGTTCAGTTTCGTAAAATTTTAAAATTGATATATTTTGTATCGAAAGGGTGAGTGGCGCAATAATATATTGTTTGGTTGTAAATCAATTTCACGGGTTCGAACCTATTGTAATCCCTCTTTCTCAATTTATACTAAAAAAATTGATCTATTTTGTAGATCATTTTTTTAAAAAATCAATAGTATTTGATTGTGAGATTTAAACTTTTAACATTGATTATTAAATTATACCCATTATAACTATGCTTCTTTTGGAATTGCTGAACAAAGTTTGAAAATAAATACGACATAGACTGAAATAAAACCAATGATATAAGATCATAATTGCATTTTAATTATAATATAATTTTTAAATAATAATTTTTTTTTTTTTTTTGAATTGATGAAAGGATGGGAACAGAAACTGATTAAATAAAATGTACGGTAAAAAAGATAGGGATCTGCAGAAATGTATTCTTTTCATTAATGTTTTTTTCTCCTTTTTCAAAGCTTCAAGAACCATTTTTCAACTTTTCTTTTTAGGGCTCTGTACTTTCTTTCTTTATATACTTTTGAAAAGATTCTAGTTTTACTCATCAACATTTTTAAATTTTCTATTTAATCTTTGGATGAGAGGATCTCTTCATCTGAAATTTTCATTAAAATATCTATAAAAGTTTCAACTTTTCCTCAATAATTTTAATTTTAAATTTGGAATTCGGCATCAAAAGGGACAATAGCCTAATAATTCTATTGTTTAGTGAAAATTCATTCAAACACCTGATTACAGATTCCATAATTGATATTTGACTTTCATTTATGTGAGAGTAATAGTTTCATCTGTTTAAAGTTTGTGCCTTATGGTCTGTCTCCCTTCTCTCAATTCGGCCACCTAAGTATGAAAATTTTGAACTTTTCATATGGGGTTTGGGCGTTTATTTTAATTTGTTTTCTATGATTTTGATTTAATGTTAATTTAGTAAAGTTTCAGTTTACTCTATAATTTATAATTTAGTCAAAGTTCACAACTTGTCTACGTCCCTGTCTTATCGATATATATATATTTTTTTTTTCAAATAGCCATTTTATTTAGATAATTAGGTTAGTTGACCGTTTAAGGTCAAAAAGAAAAATCAAATGAAAAAAAACAGTTTTTGGGAGTTGTGAAATTTGATCTAGTATCAACTAAATTAAATTGGCTAAATTGGCTAAATAAATTAATTAAAGGGATTTTTGCAACCAAATTGATAAAATATTTACAATATTAGAAAAAATTAAAAAAAATTAGCAACCATAATCAATTATACGGTATAAAGTAACACTTTTTATACTAAATAACTAATACATAATACAGTATGATAAATATTATTTATATTGACTATAAATACTAAATATTTTCAAATTTGCATAAATCTATAATTATTTTATAAAATTAAACTATTCATTGTATATAGAACAATAGCTTAGTGAAATAAGTGTCAAAAAAAAAAAAAAAACATGAGTTTTTACAGTATAATTGTTCTATTCATAGACAAAATCAGAACCGTGTCCATATCAATCCATACCAAATAATTTAACATATTTTTTGGAAAGTAAGAACTTCGAAACTCGTACCTTTTGAATAATATATATACATATATAATCACTAAAAACAATTAACCTCAAGTTAATAGTTTATAACAAGTTCATTCAAAATTTGGATCTCCCAACTTTGTTAAATTAAATTACTAATATAATAACTCCACAAAACAATGCAGACGCCATGAAAGTAATTTGGAAGGAAAAATCATAAGGTCGAATAAACTTTATCTATAAACTTACAACTTCATGTTCAATATATTTATCATAATGAATTAAAATTCAATCTCGCAATATTAAGACCATTAATCTTCCCATTTTAATAAAATCTGCAAAATTTGAACATTATGAAATATAAAGCGCACATAAGCATATTAAAGTTTTAAATTTAGAGGACCTGCAAGATAATTTAAAACAAATACAGACTTGAAAATGGAGAATGAAGACGTGCACATTCGAATTCCGACTTCATCTGATTAACTCTCAGCAAATCATTCATAGAAATAACAATTTGAATCCAATTATTAACTGTTATAAGTTCAAATTGAAAACAATCTTAACAAGTTGGTCAGCAAATCAAACCATTAAAATTTTAAAATTGGTACTCTTTTTTTTTTAATCATTACTTCACAACAACTTACATTAAAATTCCAAGCTAAATTATAATAATAATAATAATAATAATAATTGAAAACTAAGTGATCTTGTAATCAAGAGCTTTGAAAAGGTAATAATTCAATCCAAATAACCACCTATTTATAAATTAATTTTTTACAAATTTCCATGACATCTAAATGTTATAGGATTAGACGACATATCCCGACAATATTTAAAATGCGCACAAACCAGCCTAAATAGTCACTCATATTAAAAAAAAAAAAAAAAAAAACTTCTAGAAAACTAAATTTTTTGTAGTTTCAGAAACTTAGGCTAGTTTCTTTTTTCTTTTTTCTTTTTTTTTTTAAATGATATTCAAGAAATAGACTTAGGTCACCTCTACTAAGGCCAGGCTTTGTTTTTGAGAACATAGAAAAAATAGATACAAGAAAATTCATAAATAGAACTATTAGGAACTAAATAGATATCATAGATAGATAGATAGATATTGTTCCATACTTCAAACCAAGAGCCAGTAGGCATATGAAGAAAAAAATAATAATATTATTATGACACAAGATACTCTATATAAACATTTCCATGGACAAAATGAACTTATCTAGGCTGTGACTGCCCCACCCCATGTGTTATCTCCACTCCACCACATTACTTGCCCAACTCTAAGAAAGAATAATGCTTTCCCCAAACCTACCCTCTCCCTCCTGAAGTCTTTTAATCTTTTAAACTGTGGGGGGAGGTTGGAGACAGCACATGAATATCACTTTGCAAAGACAGCAACTTTATAAGGACCAACTAGCAAAAAAAGAAGAAAATAAGCATCAGCATGCACAATTGAAAACAGAATCACCAAAACACTTAGCTTTTGTGGCGATCCTTTTGACGCCGCCAGTTTCGCGGTGAAAGAACTTTGTGCTGGTAGAGGATATGTGGATTCTGTCCATTACGTTGATTTTTGGAGCCTCCAGTATTGCCTTTGGTAAGGACAGTGCCCATTGCATTCCCCAGATCGACAGCGGTCTCATATATATGAGGGATCTGTAGTGCCCATCTGTCGTCCATGCCTCTGGAGTCTGGAACCAGTACCTGTTACAATCAGAGAGGAAATATAAGTCACCAAACAAATAGGGTTTTCAGGAGCATATTCAATTGATTAGGCAAATCATCGTGGAGTGATTTAGTCGAGAGGGTCTGATGGGTTCAATGAACCTACCTAAAAATTAGTTTCCATGACATCTAAATGTTGTTAAGTCAGGTAGTATGTATCGTGATAATAGTCAAGATACATATACGTTGTCGGCTTAGACAGTCACAAATATTAAAAAAAAACACATTTTACTAGTGAAGAAGTCTGACGTTCGAATACCCTTAACACCACGTTGTTGAACTCTCAAAGAAAAGAGTACAATCAAGAGTTTGATGAACATATGTTAGTCTCCAGTACAACATAAGATGAGCAAAACAGGGTGGCAATATATAATTTTTTTTAGTAAGAGTAATCTGAAATGCAACTTATCTGGTTAAAATGGGAGAAAATAGATTTAAAAGAAAAGTAGCGACTGGATGGAGTGACCTTTTACTTACCCGAATCCCTCTTCCGACCACCCGGCAAGGAAAATACCTTCAGCAGTTTTAAATCCTTCCTCCTCCATACCGGCAAGGATCATTGTAGCTGCAACACCATAGGTAACACCAGACCATATTTCACGAGACTGCATGCAAGTGTCATCCACCTTTCCATTAGGATGCATCCCGTTTACAGCGCCCATCCTACCGCCTCTAATTTTCATCACATTGAAGTCGAAGATTTTTTTTAGAGCACTTTTGATTTTGAAGTCATCAAACAGAGGCGGCAAACCAGAGGATGCTGTATACCATTGCCCGGCTAGTTGATCCGCTTGTATTGATTTACTATTACTACTTGATCCACTGTCATAGTTAAAATAAGAGCCATTCCACAGTTTCGCTTCCAAAACTGGTTTGGCTTTTAGAAATTTGCTCTTGCAAGTTTCAGCAAATTCTTGGTCGCCCAATTCATGGGCCATTGCAGCTGCAGCTTGTAAAGCTGCAACCCACAAACCGCCACAGTATGCACTAATACCATGAACAGTCCAAGTATCATAGGTCTGGTCTGGAAATCCATCGTTCTCAATTACGCCATCACCATCTCTGTCAAATTGTTCCAGGTATTCTATAGCGGCACGAACAGAGGGCCAAACATCAACCCCAAATGACATGTCTCGGGTTGCAGCAAAATCTCTATAAACCTGAAGCACAAACTTTGTGTTCAAATCCTTCCATCTGCTTGTATCGTGGATATTGTAAGCGTTCATTTCATTCCAAGGATCATGTGTCCCAAGGTCGTGTGGAACAGCACCCCTAACTTTACGGATTCCATATTTTCCATCTGCAAGAAACTTCACTGTTCTTCCATCTTCTGATAAGACTGCTTTGGCAAAGTCCCGTTGAATATTGAGTTCAATCTTGGGAAATAGATCGAGAAGGGCAAAGGATGCATAAAAATGCACATCATATGTGCACCACATTATATATTCTACTCCTTCCAAGTAAAGAAACCTACCAACATCTTCCTCGGTATTTCCCGGGTCTAATACTTTATATGTTTGATAAGAGCGGTCAGTATAGCCCCTTTTTAATGGTACCATTAACTCATCTTCACTTGCATGGGAACTAGAAGTAGAATTTTCATCATCATCAAATTGGACGCCAACAAAACCATTAAGAGTAGTGGTCGTAGTCCTGGAGACTTCTTCTCCCCTGCCACTAACTTTAGCTTCTGTAGCTCTTATATCATCCTTTTTTATTCTAGATAGTTCATCTTGATCATTTGCCATTTTTTTGCCCACCACGGAAGAATCTGTAGGTACCATATAATTAACATATGTTATATAGTAACCATAAGAAAGATGGTTAAGGTCCCGTTGATATCCATTTTGTTTTTTGTTTATCATTTTTGAAATTTAAGCCTAGAACTACTTTACCATATATTTTTTCTTACTTGGATGTCTACATCTTCCCTATGTTTTTAGAAACCAAACCAAAATCTGAAAACAAAAAAAGTAGTTTCCAAAGCTTGTTTTTGTTTTTGAAATTTGGTTAGCGTTCACATACTTTCTTAAGGAAAGATGAATACATAGTAGGAAAGATGGAACACAATATAGGAAATTTGTGTAAGAATAGCCTTAAATTTCAAAAACCTAATGGTTATTAAACGAGACCTAAGTATTTATCCACAAAGTTAAAAGTAGCTGAGTACCAATCCAGATTGTGCCACCAGCAACCAGAAAGTAAAGCTCGTTAAACAATGTGAGCTTATACCTGTAGAAATAGAGGTTTAACATAAGGCATAGAAATGAATCACACTCAAAAAGTGGCTCATGCCTTTAGGAAACAAGAAAATTCTGAATTTACGTAGTACTTATGTGAATGAACTGATAGTTCTAGAAGGATTCGTGGTTTCTAAATGGTTCCAGAAATTTTTATCTAATGCATTTAAACAAAATTTAAAAACCAATTGAGAACTAGATTGATCTAATGCATTTAAACAATATTTTTATCTAATGCATTTAAACTAGATCAATTTTTGGTTACGAAGCTACTCCAACATGAATGATACAAATGTCAAAAACCAATTGAGAAATATACTTATATAATATAACTTTAAAGTTTAAACGGTCTAGACAAGTCAACTAAACAGAGTTTTTTCTCAATAAGCAATTACAAACTTCGCCTGTTCCAAGAATGACCTTACATCACTCCTGACATGTCTATCATATGATTAAGGTCTTGAAATTTTAAAACATGAACTTTCCTGAACGAACCAGGCAAAAAGAAACAAACTCCACAAAATATGCATACAACTAAACTAACAACGTTGAAACATATATTACCATTCAGGTAGCCTTTCGTCCATGAGGATGGGCCTCTGCCACTTCTCAATCTCCTCTTCCCATCTTTTATAATCTGTTGATGATTTAAGAAGGATATTAGGTATAAAATTATCAAGTTTGAATACTGAATTTACAGAATTGATAGAATATGCGAAGTTAAATAAAAATGCACAGTTCCTTCTAAACAGAACATTGTTCGAAAATTTTGTCTGATCAAGGTCAATATAAGTAAGAGATGGCTAACTTGTAAGTGCATCATGTGCCAAAGTCTGGGCAGCCTTTTCAGAAGTACCGTAAAACTTTGTGTACCTCCTGAAACACACACAACAAGATGAGAATTAATATTGTCCAACATAGACCAAATATAATTCCATGTAACACATATTTTTCTTGATAACGTGTACAGTTTCTTCATCTATAAGAATTATTCTTGTCCCCAACCTATAAAGATGAGCATACACAAGAGGTATAAAGATGATCAAAATAGCTCCATAAAGTCAGCAGACGAATACGACAGACATATTTGCTGATGAGTCTTAACCAAAACCAATGTTCTATTTAACAATTACCAAACACTTAAATCTGAAAAGAAAAATGAAGGTAAATACATATCTTCCTAATAACCACCAAACATGGGCTTCTGTTTTTGTATTGCCTCACCGTCTTAATGAATGTTTGGTTTAATAAAAAAAAAATACAAATACTTACCTATGATATGAGAATCCCTTCAAAAACTTCACTTTTGGAGATGACCATGAAAGAGAAAATGCGACGGTGCATTTTCCATGAGGTTCCACCCATGCAGAGGCTGCGACTGCAGCACAAAGTGTCTCTCCAGGTGAGGAAGGCATGCTTGGTCCCGAACTGAAGTTATCACGATCAAATTGCCCATCCTTTCAATAATAGAAGATGTTTTTAAATAAATATTGAAAGGCCATGTGAACACAAAAAGTTAGGAACAAAAACTGATCGAACTTTTGCTTATCACCACAGAAGACTGTAAATAGAATATGTATCTCACCTGCACCATTTTATTCCACATGTCCTTTGCTGTGATACAACTTCCTTCAGAGAGTCCAAAAGATGGCAAAACTGTCACACTAACATTTTGCGTCTCACATGCAGCTATGGCAAAGGTAACGGGGGGGTTACCCTTAGCAGTTCTGCAAAAGTTGCAAAGTCTTAATCATTATGCGGAGACTCAGGAAACAAAAAGCAGCTACTAAGTTGTAGCTTATAGAAACAAAATAAGACAACTAGCACTCATCCGTAGATAAATCAGGAAACATAGTCTTGGTCAGTTTCTAATATTACAGATAGTAGTACAAAGTGAAGTTGTGCTACTCCTAAGTCATCAACAATAGCTTCCCACAATCTTCACGAACAAAACTCACTGCTCTAGAGGTCTACTGGATTTATATCAACCAACTTCTAAATTATTACTTGAAGAAGTCCATTGATCAAGAGACTTAAGTTCAGATATAGCACACCACGTCAAGTCTCAACAATACATCAATGAACTCTCATTTTTTCTTCCGAACTTCCCAATACCTATATATTTATTTATTCAATGAAAATAAAGTTACTGTAGCATTCAACCTCCTCTCGCTCCCTCACTCCATCCCTCCCTATTTGCCTCTGTTAAAATACATGGATCAATAAACAAGATATTTTCCCTCACTCCATCTCTCCCTATTTGCCTGTGTTAGAATACATGGGATCAATAAACAAGATATTTGCCAACCAACCGCAAAATAGAGTATAAGGTTTGGTGACTTGCTTGTGATGTAGAAGGACTCCAGATACTCCATCTTCGCCTCTATATAAATAAAAAAATGCATTCAAACATTAGATGTTAGACAGGATGAAAGGAAGTGAATGATCACAAATTATTTGAATTTGTACTCACAAAAATGGCTCATTCACATGACCGCCAGATAAATGTGAGATTCCTCCTATTGAATTCTGCAGATACAAGATAATTATTGTTTAGCTAAGGAATCATAGGAAATAGAAATACTTTAGTAATAAAGAAAATATCTTACCGCCCACGTAAAAAGAAGGCTCACTTTTGCCCTTTCCCGTCCAGTATTAACTAACTAAAAGAATAAACACATAAATGAATATCATAAAGAAAGAACCGATATCAACTACCAAGTAAACCTAATTGTCAAAAAAATTAACCACCATAATTAAGATTAAGAATGCTTAATAACAGAACGTTGCAGCCAACATGAGCTCAACTGGCTTATAAGTGGTTAGAGGTTTGAGAATCCCCCACCCTATTGTAAAAAAAATGAAAGTAACAGGATGCTGCAGTGCTTAATCAAGGTAACATAGAATAGAAAACAAAACAAAATGCAGGGAGAATCATCATTTCTTACTTCTAAAATCGAAGTACTAAATACGAGAGAATATTGTTAAATAACTAGATCATGCACAACCAACAAAAGAATTTCATATGTAAGAGGAATTAACAAGATCATAACAATCAAATCAATATCAGTTGTCTTTAAGGTGTTCCCAGTATGAATGCAGCATTTAATTAGTGGGATCGTGTTATGAACAATATCCATTCAAATACCAGTTTGTATAATAACACTAAAATGCAACACACAACATTGAGTTTCCCCTCTCATACAAAAGGATTTTAGCAAACTTGGTGCTTCACGAGTAAAGATCAATTTTCATTTATAACTAGAAGCATAACATGTTGAAATAACTGCATGAGATTTGTACTAAGAAAACATACTGTATATACAAAAACAGCAGTAGGAAGACTGCTATCTCGATAATTATGTGGTATAAATGGTGATATTTGCCTACACGAAACTTTAAGTTCTGGATCAGGCTCACCTGAAGAAAAAATTGGTGTCATTAATCAATTGTTAGTTGAAAAGGGCAGATTAAACATAGCTTAGCCAAAATAAAAACAGAACAGAATGATACCATCATATATTGTCCATGCCCTAGGGAACAAAGCATGATATGTGGAATGTTGACCATCAAGATTCCATCCCCATGATGATAACCCCGAGTCTTCAGCTTTCCTACAATAGTGAATTATGTTCAGAATCTTCCCCAACTTCGATTGGAAGAAAGTTTTTGCTAAAACTAGAAACCAGTGGTTCCATGATTTGCTAACATAAATCCCCTATATGAATGATAGTACGATTCAAAGAGAGAACACAATGTTTGCTTTGATTATTTTAGAGGTAAAGAACTTAAAGATTTTCCGTACATTGTCTCTCCCAGGTAATAAGGTAAATTACAGTTGGCTCATCTTTGGGGATCCTAGAAGAATAGATAGTATCTGAATGTAATATAATGTACTTCAACAGATTGGCATAATGTTAAAAAATGCAGCTAAGAGTCGATCATTTTAGAGAAGTGGAATTTCCAAAAATGAGGCCTCATAAGTTGATTGCCTCACCCTAAGCCTTCATGCTGACCAGGAGCCAAGACAGATGCATATTTTTTATTACCTCCATCTCTAGAAATAAAAATCTGCATAACGATGAGAACATATTTATTAACCACAATGAAAATAAATGAATGTTTTAGCCGTAGATAAAGTAACGAAAATTTTATATATAGGAATGTTCCAATTCTTCCAATCGTTATATGTTTTCTTAAATACAACTTCATAACCATATATTTTTAACAAATATCCTAGAAATAGTTAAAGGGTAGAGCTTTACAGAAAATTGATTGGCCATGACAGGGGAAGCTTCACATGTACCGGGAACAATTTGCCATTGCCTGAACTCGCCTCTAAAACCTCTGGATATACTGCCACTCCTGTTTACATGTAAGAAATCCCAAGAGATTAAGAATATATTATTGAATATTGGACAGAGAACTATCGTATATAATGCCTATAAATCAAATACACACCCCATTCCTCCAAGTGGAACCCCTTGAGATGCTGAAGGTTTACAACCTTCTTTAGTGAATGGATCAATCGGTGCTTTCTGCACAAAATAAATTACGATCTTACTTTCGAAGTCTTAAAGTAATCCCCAGAAAGAGTGGGGTACAAAAAATGTATATCCACGATCAGTATACAAATTTAACGTTAGTTAGGTTCGATAGAAGCTGTTTGTTAAGTTGAGAGGAAATTACCCTTCCTTGAGAAGCCTCTTCCCTTACATAAGACCACAATCGAAAACCAAGTCGAACCTACAGCAATAGGATGAACATAACTCAAAAGAAAGAAACATAAAAGAAGATATCGTCGAGAACCCATCACTAACCATTTTAATTGCTTCAACAAATGTGACACTAAATTCTTTAAGAAGATTCGCATGGCCATTTAATTTCCTTCTCCAGGCTTGTTCAGGTGGTGAAGCACTATCAAAATCTAACTGCAAGAGAAGAAGATCCGATCCAACATGAACAAATAACTCCAGTAAAAGGATTACTATCGAAGGCGAATCACGAATCGAGTCACCGGAAGAACATTGAAAACATATCTGAGTTATCACAAGCATTTATGATGTTTTCAAGGAAATGATGAACAGAATAAGCATATCCAAACCAATAGGCTTACCAGCTGCAAAGTCGATTTGCTGATATACTCATTCGGCGGCCACGAGTTCTTTCTACAGTGAAACAAATTCCCGCTTACCATGTTCAAAAACTCAAATCAAACACCGAAATCCAATTCCTCCTGATTCAAATCCTTCTTCCAATCCAATTGAAGCTACGGAGCTAGCTTCAGCTCCGAATCGGAGTATACAAACGCCAAATCAAACCAAGCTAGAGCGAACCACTATCTTAATTCGAAATCAACAAAAACAACTCTCATTCCCTAGCCTACCAAGCTCCACACCTTCAAATCGAAATCCAAAACCAAAATATTCAAGAACTGGAGTCCGATCCAGTACAAACAACAAACAACAAATTCCAGTCCACTTCACCACCAAAATAGAACCGAACCTCTCGGGATTCGCATCAAATTGAGCTTTGCAACAAACAAAAACAAAATCCAAAAAGAGAAAGTGAAAGTGAACGAGTAAACAAACAATACAGGAGCCTTGAATTGATTGGCGCGGAGAGGGAGATAGTAGGGAGCAGCGTGGCTCGTCGCTGGAGAGGCAGGAGTCAATCGGCTTTCATCTCCGGCAGGTTGATCGCCGATTGCGAGAATTGGAATATGAACGGAGCAGCCTTTTCTCTTTGGATACTTCTCTTCTGAAAGACTTTACCGCCTTAGCTTTCTTCCTGTTTTTTTATGTTTTTATATTTTTTATTTTTGGGAAGAAGATGAAGAAATTGAGTTCGTGAAAATAATAATATTATTAAATATTAAGTCGGCGTCGGCTATTTCTTTTTCTTGGTAATTAGTTTTTATCGTATTTCTTTGTTGTTTGGTTGTTTTTGTTTTAACGATCAAATTTATGAAATGTAGTCGATTATCTTATTTTGTGTTAATTTATTTCAATATTGTGGTCAAAGTATGGGTCCGTAAATCGATATTTGGTTTTTATATTATTTTAGAGTAGTTGTATTTTTCATGTAAGTTTTGTTGGTCTGTCTTCTTCCATTTTATACTCTGAAAATTATTTTAATAGAAAATTAATTTATAGGTAATTTGGGTTATTACTTCTTAATTTTTTAATATTTATCTAAATTATTTTATGATAGTTTTATATAGAGTTCTATACGTGTTAATATACCATGGTGTTGAGTTGCACAAAATAGATACGAAATCTTGTTCTTTTAAAACATTTAAAGTAATTGTTTAACTGTCGTTTAATTTAATTTAATGGTAATCCTTTCCCACAATTTTTAATTTTTTAGTTTAATAATTGCATATTCAATATTTTTCTTTTTAGATGATAGTTTGTGTTTTATGCAAGTTTTTCTTTTTTTTTTCGAGGGGGTGTTTTAAACTAGGTATATTTGAATTGTTTATATATTATATTAATTTTGTTTGTTAGAATTTGATTGGAGATATGTAATTTTGAACATCCAACATCATATCAATTTCGCTAAGCTTTTGCCAATTAAAAGAACGGAAATTTGGAAAATTAGCAAATATAATAGAAGATAATTTTAATTACTTTTTAAAAAATTAGCGATTATAATAGTTGATATTAATAATTTTTTTGTTTGTAATACTTATTACTAATGCAAAATACTATATTAATGATTATTTATAATAATGAAAATAGCACACAAATATAATTTTAAGCGACATCCACAATAATTTGATTTGAATTAAATTGCAAATATAAAAATAATGTGCCACCAAACAATCAGAACCAAATACGATGGAGTTATTTAATAAATTGATAGGTTTTAACTTTTTTTTAGATTGTCCATAATTTTAAAATAAGTTTACAGAATAAATTAGGCTAAGAGTTTACCTCCTCTTTTGATACAACCCTCGTTCTAGATTTTTTTTTAGTGGATTCCATGTATTTTAGTTTTTACTCTAATTTGATTTTTTTTTTTTTTTTTTATCTTGATATTTACAACTCTAAAAAATTATATCGAGTCCAATTTTATAAAATAATTATAGATCTAGGTAAATTTAAAATATTTAGCATCCATAATCAAATATACCATATAAATAATACTTGTCATATTCTATTATATACTAGTTATTAAGTATAAAAAGTGTTAGTTTATATCGTATATTTGACTATAATTGCTAAATTTTTTTAAATTTATTCAATATTATAAATATTTTATGAATTTGGTCGATTCCTCCAAAAACATTTTTATTATTTTGTTAGTAGTTTAATTTTAAATTACATTATTTTGTTCGGTACTTTAAAACTACAGAATAATTGACTAAAAAAAAACTATAGAATATACGCACTCTTTTTTCTTCTTGTTAAAAAAAAAAAAAAAAAAATATATATATATATATATATATATATATATATATATAGTTTTTTTTTTCTAAAATTTTGTTAAGTACTTTATCTTTATCGTATATAATAAATGTCAATACTTTATCATGGTCCCATAAAAATCTGGAAATACGACATTTCCTTTGGAAAGTGGGAACCTCTACCAATCCCATTTACTTTTTTGTTTTGTTTTGTTTTGTTTTTTTTGTGGAGAAAATTTAAAGTTGCTGGCTTGTATATTTGTATATTCAAGTCGAGAAATATTTAGGTTATGCTTGAACATGACCTAAATAATAATGTTCATATTTGTGGTTTAATATGAGCCACAAACTCTTTCTCTTTTTTTTCTTTTTTTATTTTTTAGGTTTAACATAAAGTAACATGTGGTTAATATTAGTGGACATTATTATTTAAGTCATGCCCGGTCATGACCTAAATATTTCTCATTCAAGCGAATATATAACAAAATGAATGTTTTTTTTTTCTAATAAACGTGAAATTGCATTGGTAAAAATGTATTTTTAGAATTATATAGAATTTGTGACAGCTTTTTTTTAAACGTGAAAGTGTATTATTCAAACTGGTTATACTAAAAAGGGACATATTTTACTTTTAAAACGTTGCTTTACATACAGTATGGGACATTAATATTGTGTATATCACATAATTAATAATATATAGATTCAAATCCTCCCACACCATAGTTATAATGCTATCATATATTGATTAAAAAAAAGTTATCTTATGTTATTGATATTAAAAAAAAAAAAAAAACTATCATATATTTACACTCACGATATAATTAAGTTTGGATTTTCTTTTTCAAATATCGTGTTAAGGTATGGAGCTCAAAACCACATATGTAGCCGTTTATTAAATTAAATAATAATAATAACGGAGAAGTTTGTTGGTGTGTGGGTTTGGTGAGCGAAGAATAAAAGAAAAAAGGCAATAGCTTTTTTTGGAGTTTCTTGCTTATTGTGAGTTTTGTACAGAGAAGAAAATAAACTCTTGTAATTTCTCCATCAATTTAGTGGAACCTGCAATTAGTAGCAGAGAAGTGGAAATAGCCATCATTCGGTGGAGTATAACTTGATGTTAATTTCTCTTCTCTAAACTTTTAATTATCGTTCTTGCTTATTGATTTAGATTCATTTGTCTATATTTTTAAGCATGTCGTTTCTAAATTGTTGATTCCGTATTTTGATTTGAATAATAAATTTGATCATGGAAAAAGACTTAATATATTTTTGTCTAGGTTGCTGTAAATTTAGATTGATTATATATGTTAGAATTTGTCATATAAACCTATCATATCGTAGAAAATGTTTTAATAAATTATGAATTTTGTTAGTTCATTAACTATTCAAGTTCGCTATCTTTGAAAGTAGGGTTTTTCATGTATAACAAAAATGAACTAAAAAATTGCATTTATAGCACAAAATTGAAAATAATTGCACATATACCAAAATTTTGATTGAACTCAATCAATAATTAGTGATTGAACTCAATCAATTAGGCTCAATCACTTAGCAAACTGATTGAGTTTAATCACTAATTATTGATTGAGTTCGATTGAGTTTAATCCCTCAAAATTTTGGTATAAAGAAATTTTTGATAAAGATGTGCTATAATTTTAACAGAGGATCCTAAAGATGTATACACAACAAATTTCCTAAATTAAAATGTTATAAATATAAAAAGAAAAGATGGTAAAACTAAAATAGTAATTAAAAAAATGTATATAAATTTTGTTGTTAATGGTTTGGCTAAAACTTATGATTGTTTTTTTTAGTACTTAAAATTTGGAAGAGATCACAAATTATAAGGAGATGGTATTTCTAGTCCAAAATAAATAAAAATTAAATATTAATTTTTATACTTAAATACATAATTACAAAATTGAATTGTATAATCGATCAAATCAATACGTCGCTAGCTTTGGTGTCAAATTCGACATTACACCTACCAACAAAAAAAAAAAAAAAAAATTGCATGTATATTATAATAAGATAAAAAAATTGAGTAAATAGCAACTTTTTGAAAATATTTGCAAATCTATCAAAAT
>JBBMEF010000021.1:3591717-3628546 GCA_037832685.1 Sicyos baderoa | reverse complement strand
AAATTGGTTATCAAACGAACCTGTTTTTAAAATATTAAAAACAAAAACAGAAAACCAAAAACGAAATGGTTATCAAATGGGACCTAAGGTTGGAGATCACTAAGAAGTGAACATAGAATCAATGACAAGCAACAAAAATGGAAAACATACTAACACCCAACAAGTACAATAAGCACAATATATCTAAACAAGACAAACATCACAAAGGTACACCCATAATTGAATCCAAAGATACCAATTGCAGCTGCCCCCCACCGATCTCCCAAACATATTTCCACACCAAACAGAAACATGAACTCATACGAACAATCCCATTGTTTTTTTGTAACTAGAAATCGGAGCTTTGCTCCACTATACCCAGAGTAACCACCCCGTCCCCAGATGGACACTAAGAGACATCGAAGGAATGGAGACACGGATAGTGCCTACAAATTAGTGAAATTCATTAAAAGCAAATGAAATTCTTACCTTGATGGTATCATAATGGTTCCATCCCACCTCAGATGAAAGTCTGCCCAACAAGCAGTACTTATGTCCAGCTTGTAGCCTCAAAACCCTGCATTTCCAAAGCAACACAACCAATTAGTAAACAAAAAGATCTCAAACCAAACCAATAAACCACCAATAACTAGGAGAGTTCATAAATTACCAATAACTAGGAGAGTTCATAAATTCCCCGAAAACAAAACTAATCTTCTAATACCGGCCAAATAAAAGACAGTAGATCGGTTTTTGAGTATATATACTTGTCGTTGTCGTATCAAAAAATATTTAACCGAAAATTTTCCAGTTAAATAGGTCAGTTAAGTAAGCCAGTTCCAATCAGTTTTCAATATAATTTTCCTTATGTAATAGTAACATAGCTTAAACTCTAAGTTACTTTTCAATTAGAGTATGATCATTTAATTGATTAAATTTCATGTTCATCATTAAAAAATTAACTTAAATTTAAAAGTGTTTCAAAAGATTAATCCGTATTGCAAATTTTTTTAAAATAATAGATAAAAAATCGCTATGATATACATGAATTAATCGACTAATAGGTATGTTCGGGTGTTGATTTTCACCGAAAACCGACATGAACCAATGAACACTCCTACCAAAACCACATCTTACTTGAGAGCATCAGGGATAACCATCCGCTTAATCTTATCATATGGAGGAGGAACGCCCTCATACGCCTTCAACCGAGCAAGCGCCGCCGCGCCACGCTTAGTCTTGTGAGGAATCATCCTACAAAACCCCCAAACACACAAATTCATGATTCAATCCCAATCGCACATAACCGAATCAAACATACAAGAACAGAGAAAATCCATACCCGCGAATGGTGCGCCAGAGGATCTTAGCGGGGGCGCGGAAGTGAATGGGACCGTGAGAGGGCTTGGTGTTCATCCGCTTCCTCATGAACCGCATGTACTTCATCTTCTGGCGGACCAATCCGCCGGAGATGCAGATCTCTTCGCACCGGACGACGACGACTTGCTGGCCGTTGAGAAGCTCTTTGGAGAGGGATGATGCGAGCCTTCCTAGCATGTGGTGCCGCGCGTCGACGACGACGCGCTTGGCGCAGATACCGGAGCCGGACACCATTGTTGAATCTCTGTAGAAACCTTCGAGCTTTGGCGCCTGTTCTCGTCTTCTTCCTCTGTGAGGGAACTTTATAGGGTTTCCTTTTAAGGGTTTGGGAACATTGGCCCGGTTTTTTAATGGGCTTTTAAGAAATTTACCTCAAATCTATAAAATAAATAAATAATATATATAGAGTTAGTGATATTAATGAGTATTGTCACATATTTCTATAATAGTAGTGTATATTTATAATAAAATATACTAGCAACATTTATAATACCTAAAATATATTAATCGTTATGAATGTAAATATAATATAAATTTAACTCTTATGATTTGAAGAAAGTTAGAGTTAGAGTTTAGTCCGTTTTAAAAACTACAGTTTAGTCTCCATGATTTGATAAAACCTACAAAAACTGTCTTTATTGTATTATCAAGTGTGATGGAAATAAGATTATACATGAATAGTAAATTTCAATGTATTTAATACGATAATGATTACAAAACTATATTTTTAGGTTTTATAAAATTATAAGAACTAAATTATAACTTTTTTTCAAACCATAGATATTATACTCGAGTCTTTATAATGTTTTAGCAAATTAAATACTTTTAAGTTAGTTACTTACGTGATGAAAATAATAATTAAATGACTAATATAACAACAACAAAAAAACATATAATTTATACATGAATAGTGAACATCAATATATTTAATACGATAACAATTACAAAACTATATTTGTAGGTTTTATAAAATCATAGGAACTAAATTATAACTTTTTTCAAACTATATATACTATACTCTAGTTTTTGAAACCATACCATAGAAACTAAACTCGTATTTTACACTTACTATTATTACTTAACAATTTCAATTAACAAAAACTAACTTCAAATTCACTGATTGTAAGTTAATATTGAAAGTGAAAGACAGAGTACATGAACTGAAATATAATGAAACTCAATGATTTTTTAACCTTAAATATCGATCATTCTTTTATAATATGTGGGTGGGGAAATATACACATATATACCTTGTCATTTATACTATACTTATAAAAAGAATTAAGACATCTTCCAATTATGGATCTTAAAAACTCAACAACCATGAAGACAAAGCTCTTTTGAAATCAAAAGCATAGGTTTTATTTTTTCTTTCTTTTTAAAATCAACAAGTATTTGGGGTAGGGGATTTCTTAAAAAGAATTGCACTGCCTTCTACTAATGTTTTTATTGGAGAGCTGATAGATTTCTACCATTTTTACAGAACATGGGAATAATATGGAAAGCAGATGGGGAGGGGAAGAAGGGAGAAACTATACAAGGGTACAGAAGTTTCACTTTGCTCTCTTTGGTCGCCGAAACGGTCGACGACGATAACAATGTCTCGACTACAAAAGGCATTCAACCCCTTTTAAGCATTGAGTGGCTTCAGCTTTCCATACACAATCCCGTTCCCATCCACCTAGAATTTGAAACATTAATACAAGGCAAAGAAGAAAAAGAATCAGTTCATGCATAGGGAGTCCCCAAGATCGTTGGTAGTGCATCTCGAGGTAACGTAACTCAAAATAATACTTGCGTTTTACCTGTACCCGGATTGCTCAGGAAGTTCTTCTGGTAAAGATGGTATTGGTACCAAGTCGATAACATATCAAGAAGTTGATGATCATGAGGTATATTCGAAAGGCTGGGGTGGTTGAGGCTCCTCATCTACAGTCATGGTTGATCCTGAACTTTGTTGTCCAGTTGCCGAGCCACTGGCAGGTGATGTCCACAATGATGGTGAGTCCGTTGAAAAGAGGACCTCGGGTTCAGAAGGATGCAAGTCTCTCAGTAGAACGAAGCCTGAAGGCGCCAACTTCACTGGAACATATCTGCTTTCCTCAAAAAACTTGATGAATTTTTCCTGAGCAGGAACCACTCTAGCTGGGTTGGTCAGAATTTCAAAACAAGGTTCAGGTTCTGTTTTCTTCTCAGGTGGTGGGTTGTCAACCTGCCACATAGTAGGCCAAAAAACACGGTTGCAAAATCAATGTGAACGAGAAATGAAGCATAGACCTAAATCAACACGTTGCGGTTACCTTTATAGAGTCGCCATCCTTCTCAGCAGATGACTTTTCTTTAGCTGGGTTAGAAGCTGTGGATGAAGATGCTGCTGCAGATGACTTTTCAGCATTGCTCTTTTGCTCAGCTTGTTTCTTAGCCCTGGCTGAAGTTGACAAGACTGCTGTTGGAAGTTTAACAGCAGCCGTAGCCACAGCCACGGTGCCCGGTTTAGGATACTCGAATAGTGAAGGTTTCGCATGCGACATGAACTCAAATTTCGGAACTTTCAAGTCATAATTCAGTCCAATAAATGCCGTGGGCGAGAATGACAAGCTGATAAAGTAGATAAGGGGATGCCAATACCAATACTGACTGAAAACAGCAAGACCAACAACTGCAGTCATTTTGTTATGTTTGGATTTGGACAACAAACTTATGGTAACATTCCTACCACCAGCATCCAAAATTCCTGATGCCAAGATTGCTCCCATTTTGCTCATGGTATCTTCATGCTTGTCCAAAATTATTTTTTCCAATTTTCGCCTAAGACAAGAAATAAGGAATTGATTGAAAAAAAAAGCCTTGTGAAAATAAGGATGGAAGAATATTGGATAAAAATAGATACTACCTGAATGCTCCAACACGAGAATCACTGGCTTCGCTAATCTGGACCATGACCATTGACATTGCAATAAGTGCACCTTGTCGAGCAAAATCAACAACATCTGATGTCAGGGGCTCCAGCAAGGATATAGCCTCACTCAGGCCAGTACCCGCACAAGATATGCCCACTGCAAGAGCAGCACCGTATCGAACATGTGGGTTGTAAGATTCAGACAGCAAGGAAACAATTCGAGGCGCCTGGTGATTTATAACAAAGTGACATCAGAATTTGGAATATAATAGATGATAGGAGAAGACTGCTGAAAGCTGGAGAAACTTGATACGGTTCATTAGTTAGGGGTGTTAGTTTGTTAGCTCTTGAAGGGCTACATAAGTGTAATACTACTACCCATTAATCAATGCAACTTGAATATTTATTTGACTAGAGTCATTGAGGGGACCTTGTGATAGAGTGATAGAGTGACGGTATCAGAACTCGTTCTTAAAAATTGATAGACGACTACTAACCTGCTCAGGTTCTGAGGAGAGGACAAACCCAAGGGCAAGAACAGCCGTTCTCCTAACATCATCGCTCACATCAGATACCGCAAAGTGAAGCAACTTTCGGATTGCCTTGTTGTTTGCTGTACCTTGGTAGGCCAATGCTAATGCATACATACCACCATAACGAATTACAGGATCTAGATCTCGAGTCATCTTCTCAATTAAAGTGTCAGCTTCTTCCTCTCTTCCATAAACAGTGAGGGCCATCCCAAAGGCTAGGCCACTGAGTAAAAAGATAAAAAATAAGAAAACAACGTAGGATGTATACAACATGACACCAGTGTTAATCCAGTAAAAAAGCTCTAATTACCGACAAATCTTTTCGTGTTCTGTCTCTTTTGCATAGGAATACATATTATCAACCTTCGTACTCTCCGTACGGCCCGTACCTACCAAAAGTAAACCCATACTGATGCCAGCAGCTTCACCAGCAACAGGATTGTCTGTGTATAGTACTTCCACCATGTCATCAAAAATACTTTGATCAGCAGTTCCTAGAGCTGCTAAACCAAGACCCAAGCAAGCACCATGTCGCTCGACCTAAATCAATCCAAATAACACAAAATATATCCATGCTCCCCCTAAGTACAAGAAATTTAAAACTTAAAAGAATGTGTACCTCTACATTTCTAGGATGTCGTAGGCCAAGTTGAAGTAACAGTTTTCTGCCTTCAGCACTAAGACCTTGAGCATAAAAGAAACCACCCAATGAGTAAATATTGTAACCAGCAACAGAGAAACCTAGGAGCAAGAATGGAGCAATAAGAAGTATTTTCCCATAAAAATGGCCTCTGTGAATAACACCAAGCCCAGCTAGAGCACTAAACTTAACCCAGTTGCTGGCACTGCTCAATGAATCCTAGAAAAATACAAGACCCAAGGCAGCATATCAACAAACAATAAGTTAATTACAACATGAAAGAAAAGGTTATAGTCCAAGATCAGGCTCACCATGCTCTCACGGAGAAACGTATCCATGCCGGTTCCAGCATGCATGATTGCATTGGCATAAATTGTAGCACTATAACAGGCACTATTTCTCATATCAACAGATTGTTTTATTGTCTTCAGAATGAGAAGATCCGATCTATGGTTAAAAAAGATTGAGTCACTGCCTCCTTATACTTCAACCCTGGAAGTCTAGTTTAAAAAGAAAAGCTTAAGACGAAAATGTCCTACTTGTTGTGACTGTATAAGAAATCTTGGGTCAATTGTACTGATGTTAATCCGGATAGAATTCCCTTGATTTTTATATATCTCTCAGCATACACTACCTCCTTCGGATCTGCTTGTTGTGCATTCAAGGTGCGGGAAGTGCTTCCATCGTTCATTTGAGCATCCTCAGGAGCATGGGAACTCTCATTTTGAGCAGACTCCATGTTTGAAGCAGGTTGTGCAGGTTCAGGGTTCGGATTTGGAAGTAGTTTCGTCACATTTAATAAAAATACATGGTGCTCATTCTCTATGAGATCAAATGCTATTTGAAATGCCTGAAGAGCGTCATCCTTGTTTTCAGATCGAAGAAGCTTTTCCAATATGCTTGCAACACCTTCAGGTTCATCCAAGAACATCTGACACTGACAAATGCTCAAGTAATCTGGAGAGGGAAGCGTCTGATATACTTTGACAAGAAAGCGTAGAATCTATAGGAATAAACAAGAATGATAAGCACGAACCACAACTTTCTCATCCTATTGTACACTTCGGATTACATATTTAAATTGGTTAACTTCCTCAAACCGTAACGGGCATTCAAATGTATCTGAAAAACGAAACAATTGAACATCCAAATTTAACATATACAGTAACCAAAATTAATAAATTTTTAATGCTTCCTATCATGATTATACACATAAAAGCTCCAATAAAAGGAAAATGATGGGTGAACAAACACTAGACATCTGAAATCAGAAAACTACAAGGAAAGTCAAGAAAATAATGCACCATACTTCACAATGAGTTAGGTGAAACAGCCATAGGGATATGGTTTTGAACTATTCCATATCAGTTACCATTACATGACTGGATCAGAGAGTAACATAACGAGGATAACGTGAGCATTAGAGATTAGAGCATTGCTACTCCATTCAAACAAGTTTTTCAATAACATTAGCATTACTCACTTTGCAGCCATAAATAAGTACAAAAAGGACCAAGAATTATGCCTTGGCTTATTTCTGGGTAACATGACCAAGCCAATATGCATAATGTTTCATGTTTTGAGAATCTGAGAACTCCATCTTGGCACATTTTTAACATTAATTATAAAAAGATGCCTACTACTTTTTTTTTAAACTAGAAAATAGGAGCAATCGTTCCACTATACCCGGAGTAACCACGCCCGTCCCTAGGCCAGGGACTAGAAGAATCGAAGGAATGGTGACACGGAAGGTGTCTACAAATAAATGTCACGGGTGAGTTTCTAACCTGGGATCTTGAGGGGAGCACATCTTCAAAGCCCAAGCCTTCAATCACTGTGCTACCCCTTGGGGGCAATAAGATGCCTAGACTAACAAGCACAATAACCTTACCTATGAGTCTATGACACATAAGTATCCTTATCCCCTTAATGTAATTCAATATAATAGTCAACTTCACCAAAAAAGCAATGTTGTTCAACTTACGCAAAAGTGCACAAAAATGATAAAATGGGAAAAAATGTAGGTACTTTTAGGCTCAGAAATGAGCAAGTGGATCAAGTCACTCACCTCATGTCTATATTCTCTAAGTTTAACAAATGAGTGTGAAACACGTATGCAGTAGGATAAAGTTCCTTGAACGTTATCACTTTTTGTGATTGCTTCCTCTAATTTGTCCAATCTTCGGCACTCAATTGCAATCCCAATAGCTTGTTGGTAATTCCCTTCCGTGATACACCTAAATGTACACATGGTGAGTAAGCAAAAGGTAATAGAAATTTGCATCATGCTAAAGAGAGTGACCCACATACTTATTAAGCATTCTCTCCATAATTGCCTCCAACCTGGGGTCAACATTTGTCCCTTCTGCATTTGACTCTGCTGCCTTAGACTTAAGACTAGCATATTCATCAATAGCTTTAGCTGAGAACTCAAGTAAAGAAACATCAATGTCAACATATCAGGTCCTTCACTTTATATAAGCCTCCAAAAAAATCATAAACGATGTCAATCATCTCATGTATAATCATAATTTATTAACAAAATGCAGGAAAAAAAAAGAGTAAATATCCTTATTTGACATTCTTAAGATTCATCTTGGGCAATAACCTGAACCTTTGAAGCAAATCTATAAATGAGTTATAACAACTTTTACAGACTAATATGTAATATCTATGATGATGAAGATGTTGATTATTCTTACCTTGAAGTGTATGAACATAATCAGTATCGTCAGAAACATTAAAAAGGGAACCAGCTCCAAGCGCATAAGATAGGGAGTCGTTAAGTTCATCCAAGTAATAGAAGACCTGAGAGTGAAAGAAAGGTGGGCAATCCGTTATCAATATATGGAAAACGCTATTCAAATTTCAAGGTAGTTTGGATTTTCATGTAATCAAAAGTGCATCATTTCTCATGAATTTATATAAAAGGGTCAAAGAAACTTGTTAGAAAGTGGAGAGACAAACAACATGTAACCATGAAAATCCAAAAGAAAAGGCTCTTGTTTACCTTTGACGCAAGTAATGCAGCTAGTTGTCTTTGATGCAGATCGAATTCCTCGTCTTCATACAAGCTTTCACTGAGGAGTGAAACATATAGCACAAACAGTAATATGATAGTAATATGAACTATCATATTGGTGACATCACCCACAATATGCGTCATGGAGCCCACTTCTACGGTTATCAACGCCAACAAATAATCCACCCCAATATTTAGTTGCAACACAAGACCATATCCATATGTTTTTTTGAGATACTATTGAGAAATATAATGCATATACAAAGACAGTAAAAAAAACACAGGCCTACCAAAAAGAAGTTTGAAAGTTAACTAGAGAACAGGACACTAACTCAAAAGAAAAACACCAAGCTCATAATTACAAAAAGGTCGAGTAACTGGCGCCCATGTAGATAGATTAAACCTAACAACTTCCAAACCACCTCACACAATCTCTCCACGGATATTCATATGTTGATCATATTTAACTGCTCGTCATAAATCCCAGTCAAGATGAATCACCACTTATTAGAAAAAGATAAACAATGTGAGAATTTAACGATGCCCCATGTAATCGATCATGAAAGATGAACTCCCATGAGTTATAACTTATGAGTTATCCCCATTCCCCACCACTATTCCAAATGCAGAATGCTAACCTCCAGCTTGAACTGCTGAACATATATGACATGTATATGATCCAGAGAGGACCTAAACGACCGGGCTCATAAAAAAACAAACCTCAACTGGAATGTCAAACCCGAACACCATCTATTCTATGAAATAAACTCCTAAATTTCTGGTTTCAAATGTAATTAAAGCAAAAACTAACTAAACTAGCAACCTGAATCAGAATACTTGGTTGTTCTTGTTGACCACTAATCCAAATTCAAAAATCAGATTGCAGCCATGCAGGTCGACATAAAGCACTCCAAACTCAAACCCAACATTAGCCAAATTCACCAATCTCAAGTTCAGTTTCTCCAAAATTAAACACTTGCACTCCAAACTCCAATTTCTTGGACCAAATAAAAGAAAGCATTAAACCATCAAGTAACACCCACTAGAATTTGTAAGTTTAGGCAATTCCCACGATAAATCCGTACCGAAAAGAAAAAAATCCACTCTCTACCTCGTTAATTAACAGCCTTACAAACCAGAAAACTAAAAACAACAAGACCCAAGTACACAATCCAAGAACCCAACAAATTCAAAAAACCGAATGCAGGTCGACATAAATCAAGATTCCACTTAACTCAAACCCAACGTCTAACCCAACAATCACCAAGTTCACCAATCTCAAGTTTACGCCAATTTCTTGAACCAAATAAAAGAACGCATCAAACTATCAAGTAAACACCCACTACAATCCGTATGTTTAGACCATTCCCACGATAAATCCGTACCGAAAACAACACAATCCACTCTCTACCTCGCTAATTAACATCCTTACAAACCAAAAGAGTAAAAAAACAGCAAGACCCAATTCCACAATCCAAGAACCCAACAAGAATTGATCAAGAAAGAAACGGATAAAGCAAACTCGTACATTACATGGATGCTAGATGAAATCTCGGGCCAGAAGTTGTCGACCAAATTGTTGAGACTGGACAGAGCATGAAGCTTGAGCGATGGATGGGTCTCATTAAGCATCGCCAAAACCCCACCCACCGAGCTCAACAATGTCGCCATAGCTTTTGATGATACGAACACTGTGGGAAATGAGGAACGAATTAAGAAATCAAAATTAGGGTTTAACAAAACCCTTGTTGAGGAGCAAATTTCTTGATGGAGATGAGAAAGAAGGAATTGGGTTCTCAAATGGTTTGGTTTTGTATAGAAATCTATCGATTTACCAAAACGTGACTTATACAACAAGGTAGTTATCTATTTTAATTATATCTATATATGTTGACATTTTTATTAGTTATAATTAATTTAGTTAATTAAGGATTAAATCATCTCAAAATTATACTATATGCTAAATATAGTTAAAAAAAATACATGTCGCATCATTATATATTTAATCTTCTCATAATCTCGTTCTTAATTAACTAAATGAATTTTTAAACGGGATTTTTCTAACCATTAATTTATAACTATCTATCATTTTTAATCATTAATTTTAACTTGTTAAAATATTTATAAGACCTTAAAGTTATTAGATGTACAACGATGTCGATTGAGCTATTACTCTGTTGACGAGCCTAATAAATTTTTGTTAGAATGTTAGTGTATGGTTTAAGGTTGGGGTGTGTGGCAAAATATAGCTTCTACATTTTTTCTTCCTCGGTAATACATTTTATATATTTTCTCTCAACTTCTCCGTTATTTGTTTTGCTGCATCTAACATCCTCACACAAATCAATCAAAAAAACCAATTAAATTTACTTCCAAACAAGATTTTGATTATAATTTATTTAAACAAAAACTACATCAAAATGAATTTTTTACTATAACTCTTAATTTATAGGAGATTTTTCATATATAACAAAAATGAGCTAAGAAATTGCATCTATAACACAAAATTAAAAATAATTGCATATATACCAAATTTTTGAGCGATTGAGCTCAATCACTTAACAAAATGATTGAGTTTCAATCACTCATAATTTTGGTATAAATGAATTTTTGATAAAAATGTGCTATAATTCTAACGGAAGACTCTAGAATTAATATACATAACAAATTTCCTAATTTATAACTACTTAAAATAACTCTTCGTTCTAAATCCTCATCCTAACCAAACATGCAATATTGAGGGCTCATCATCTTTTGATCGTAGCTTCTGAACGTCGGCGTTGTTGTTCTTCTTCTCAATCTCCGGCGACGGAACTTCATCTTCTTGTAGGCCGTAAACCATTGTTTCACTCCTTTGATTTAGATCCATTGTTTAACTCTTAATTTTGATTTTTGATATTAAGATTGAATGAGTTCTCAGATTAAGATCAGTAGTTTAATAATGATCAAAACTTGAATTTTTTAAAAAAATTAGGAATTTAAATATAACATCAAAATTCAAAGAATTAGAAAAAATAAACAATTTCAATTCTCATTAACTCATTTTAAAAAAATAATTAAAGTGTAAAGATATTATTGAAACATATTCCATACATTTAGAATTTTTTTTCAACATGTACTAGCCACTATTTTTGTACCAATCTCAACTAATCAAATAAATTAGATAAGGAATGGAAAATTTGTTGTGTATACAATTTTAGAACCTTCTATTAGAATTATAATATATTTTTATCAAAAATTCCTTTATACCAAAATTTTTGAGTTATTGAACTCAATCAATAATTAGTGATTGAACTCAATCAGTTTGTTAAGAGCCTGTTTGATAACCATTTCGTTTTTTTATTTTTTGTTTCTAGTTTTTTATTTTTGGTTTTTAGTTTTTTGTTTTGAAAAATAAAAACAGTACATGTTTGATAACTCATTTCAGTTTTATGTTTTTCAAAAATAAAAACCAAAAAACATATTTGATAACAGTTTTTTGTTTTCAGATTTCACTTGGCTTTTTTTAGTTTTTTACTATTTATTCTTGATTCTTTGATACTTTTTTAAAAACAAAAACAAAACCTTAATTTTAAAAGCTAATTTTTTTAGATTTTATAATTCTTTTAATATTTTAAAAATGTTTTTAGAATTTTAAAAATAAAATCTAAAATTGGTTATCAAATGAAACTGTTTTTAAAATATTAAAAACAAAAAACAGAAAACCAAAAACGAAATAGTTATCAAACGGAGCCTAAGTAATCGCACTCAATCACTCTACTACTTTCAATTTTTTTGTATATATGCAATTATTTTTAATTTTGTGCTATAGATATAATTTTTTAGCAAATTTTTGTTATATATAAAAAATTTCTTAAGGAATAATTATTTTATGTAGCTCGAAATTGATGGTTCACTTCGCTATACTCGGATATTCAAGCCTGTTTTAAGATTTAGATTTGGTGACAACAATTTCTTTTATAATTAGACCAAGTAACACCAATTTTTACCCCAAACCTCAAACAAGGTTTTCATTAACATTCCACCCTCAATGTTACGGCTTTCACAAACAAGATTTTTTAATCAACTATTTTCTTTCAAACTCTAATCTCAAACAAAGTTCCATTTTCCCTCGAAATACTAATTTTTAAACTAAGTTTGTTTTTCTTCAACTTTTTCTCTAAAAACATTGATCTCTAAAGAGTAATTCACAACTCCAAATCTTTTCAAATAATTTACACCTAATTTGTAATTATTTTCTTAAATCTAGTTTTTTTTCGTGAAAATTTTATACTATATTCAAACACTTTTTTTAAAAAAAAAATATTTAAACATTTCATTATATATATATATATAGTTTAATTTAGAAAAATTGTATTCGATAGTCCAATTTTACAAAATAATTACATATCTATGCAAATTTGAAAATATATAGCATCCATAGTCAAATATACAATATAAATAATACTCATCATACTGTATTATGTATTATTTATTAAGTGTAAAAAATATTACTTTATACCGTATATTTGACTTTGATCGCTCAATTTTTTCAAATTTGCTAGTATTGTAAATATTTTATCAATTTGGTCTATTCCTGCAAAAAACCCTTTAATTTAGGAAATTTGGGCTGTATAGCAAATTTTCTATTTTGCATTAGAATTATAGCAACTTTTTAAAAATATTGCAAATATAGCAACTTTTTTTGATAGACTCTATCAAACATTATTGATGGAGTCTATCAAACACTATTGATGGAGTCTATTAATCTGATTTTGCTATATTTATAAATATTTTCAAAAAGTTGTTATTTATTCAATTTTTTTGCCTTATTGTAATATACATGCAAATTCCCCTTTCATTTATTATGAATAGTTAAATATATATAGCTCTTATAAATTGCATCATATGTAGGTTAATTATATGTATGAGTTACAATTCTTTTATTAACTATAGTATTGTAACTTACTATATTATATATTCGTAAAAATAACTAAAAAAATTTACTATAGTGTAAATCCTATAAAAAGAAGTCAAAAGTAATATAGTTCTACTCGCATAGGTTCGAATCCCCTTCCCAATATTGTTGATCAAAAAAATCCTATAAAAATAAAAGAAAAAAAAAGAAAAAAAAAATCCTATAAAAATAATGATATGAAGCGTTTTAAAATACAACTCAAAATGCAGATCTTATTCTTATTGCTCTTATTATTCCACAACATATTATCAATACATCATTTCTTTTGCTAACCATAGAACCTAAGAGATGCTACACTTTTTATCTTCAAATAAGGAAGAAAAATCCTATCTTTTTTTTTTTTTTTTTGAAACAAGAAGAAAATTCCTATCTAGCCAGAGATGTGAAAGCTCATATATCCCTTATTTTATTTTTAGTACAAATTTGGAAAAAAGACCAACAAACTTTACATAGAATGCACTAGTGCTCTAAAATAATAAGAGGCCAAATTCTTGAGGACCAAGATTCGTAATCGTGGAATTGAAATGGATTACCACGAAACAAGATAATCAACGAGTCACCAATCTAATCAATAAAACTCATATATCCTTTTAACTCTAGGGTTAGTCCACATCTGGAGATGTCATCTATTAAATAAAGATAACAAATACTCTATCTCAAAAGAAAGAAAAAAAAAAGATAACAAAGACTCTTTCCATTGTGGTTACATATAGTCCTAATTAAGATTTAACATTATGAGATGAAATGTCCACTAAAATAACATATAAAAAATCAGCAAATCTTTATAATTTCTTTACAAAGATTGTGGTTCTCAAAAAACACAAACTCCAATAAAGCCCAACAATGAACTGAGATCAGCTGATCATAAAACTGAAATTAGCAAACAAAGAAGTTAATAAATCTCCACAAAAGGCTCATAAAATTAAATTAAACCTCAACTCAACATGAATGCTTAGTTCTTCAATATAAACATGCTAAATGAGCTAATTTTGACATGAATTTCAATTTTGAATCTTTTTTTTTTTAAATAGTTAATATAAACATAGATCAAGTTTCTCTCTTGAAACAAGGAGAAGAAAGTGAACAATAATATAGCACATGTGATAACAACAAAAAGGACACTATAGCTTCTGTACACACATACACAATAAATCATATGCAACAACAAAACTAAAATGAAACAAATTAAGACCAAAAAAAAAAAAAAAGTATATAGAAATAGGTTGTGATAATAATCCCTCCTCCACTAATTAATATAAATCTCTTTCATTTCCTCTCAACCTCAATCTTACTTGTTGGATGTGGGATTTGGGCCACTAGGAACTTCATGCATAGCTACTTCAAATTGCTCCAATGTTCTCTTGCTAGAATGAGGGCTAGAGAAGGCTTGTTTTTCCATGGCCAGAGAAGATGAAGAACGAGGCCGAGTAGGACACGCCTCTCCCGAGCTCGGCACGGTCGAGAAGTGATGAGGAACGAGGAGGAGGAGAAGGATGAGGACGAAGAGGAAGAAGCAAGCTTGAGACTTGGTTGAAGTTAAACAATAATCTTGATCAAGTTTTCCCATGAAAAGGGATCGGAAAGAAGGCAATTATTACGATGACGACGATGATCGGTAACGTCGACGCCTCCCCGGAAGCCGAAGGAGAGATCAATATCCATGAAAGGGTTCAATGCAAAGGGGGAAAAGAAGGTTTTGGTGAGGGAAAGATGTGGTTTATAAGAAGAAAAAGGGACTGCTTTGAAATAATAGTGACTATTTTTGGCATTGGGAAGATGAAATTATTGGCCACTTTTGTTTTTGGTATCTGTCAATGAGAGAACCTTTAAGACCATTTTCTTTTGCTTTTCCAAAAAAAAAAAAAAAAAACTTTTCTTTTGACTAACATTTTCATGATTGTTTTAGTGATTCTTTTCTATTTGGATTATTTTAAAAATATCTTTGAATAATGTGAAAGATATAAGGGAAGAAGTATTAATTCGTCATTTTTTTTTTCAATACAATAATATTAGGAGAGGGAGATTCAAACTTGTAACCTCATGGTTACTAAGTCGTACAAGATGTCAGTAGAGCTATGGTACTATTGACCGGTAATTCATCATTCTAATTTGGTCCAATAGTAATTAATTATAAGATTTATAGAGAACCTAACAAGACAAACACCCGATTAGCTAATATTTGGACTAAAATTCAACCTTAATAAAATATGTGTTTATGATCAAATTATGTATTTTGAGACTAAGAAAAACTTAACAGCATAATTATGTGTTTAAAATGTCTAATATACACCTCAACTTTTTCCACTAAAGAAATGAGTTTTCCCTTTAAAAAAAAAAAAAAAAAAAAACATTTCCTCCTAATTGATTTTCGCATGTTAAATATTAAAAATAATAGTAATATGAAGAAAATGAGGTTGGTAAATAAATTAATACAAGAGTGGAGATCATATGGGGAAAGAAGAATCTATGAAATAATGTTTTTAAAAAATTATTATTTATTATTATTTAATATCGTAAAAAAGGAAAATCATAAAAAGTAGCTGATTCAGGGATGAAAATGGGGGTCTCACTGACCTTAATGTCTGCTTCTTAAAGTAAACCTCTCTCTTTTGTACTGTATTCATTTTATTACTTTTAAATATTATATTTATTCTTTAAAAAAAATATATTTTTTTATTGGTTTTTTTAAAATATTCGTAAATACCCAGCCTAGCTTAAGCATTATTCCACTTTTTGATGCACAAGTATTTAGAGATTTGCTCTGGCTATATATCATTTGTCTCTTCAATATTTATTATTCAGCGAAATTAATAAATGGATACTATCATAGATTCAACCACTTAATATTTGATTTTTCAAAACTCAATAAAGGTTTATTTATTGTTCTTTTAACCTTTGTTTTGTATTTAATGAAAAATTCAGTAAAATTGAGTTGACTTAATTATTAAAATATATTATTATCAATTCGAAAGAAAAAAAAGGCATAAGTTCAAATTTGAAAACACATAAAATCAAAAAACAACCCAAAACCCCCCAAAATACAATGACTAAATTATATTAAATTCTGAGTGATTTAGTGTCAAAAGAGATTCAAAAAACTAAGAGCATGTTTGCCCCATGGACAAATTGAGGAGTTGGCTTGACTTAGCTTCTATTTCATGTTTGCCCCATGAACTTCCATAAGTTCATCCAACTCCTACCCAACTCTACGTGTGAGCCCCACATTTTTATCTAAATATTAAAAAATTAAAAAATTACTCAATGTTTATTTTTTTATTTAAATAAAAGCTTCAACAATTCACTTTTCATCCCATCAAACATAATTTTATTATTAAAAAACTATTAAATATCCATTTTTTTATTTAAATAAAAACTTAAATCATTCTCTTTCCATCACATGAAACATAACTTTGTTTTTTCTTTCCTCCCCCAAACATAAACTTATTTCACTTATCTTCTCTTCTCATCCCAACTCAACCCAACTCAACCCATCCCCCCAAAACCAAACATGGCCTAAGAAGTAAAATGTCAAATCTATAAGGATTACTTATTTAAAAATTAATTTTCTATAAAAAAAATTGACATTCAAATATCGTAGTGTTGTATATGTATGTCCAACCACTTCTAATTCATGAATTTTGTGTTAAATGTTAAAGATCTCACATAAAAAATGAAGGAGACCTCATAATAATATATAAGAGATATGAAATACTTTATTATTGTCAATTGATTTTGAGAAGAAACCTTCTATTATCTAATACTAAAGGTTAAAATACACACATAAGGAGTTGAAGTTGGATATATTTAAGACACACACATTTATTTATTTATATATATATATTTAGAGGTGCGTGTAAGGTCAATTGGCACGCATTTCAATTGTTGTTACAAGACATATATCGTCAGATATTATAGTATTTAAATGTCAAAAAAAATTGTAAATAGATGGTTACCTCTGGTTAAAATTTCCACCTCTTGATCATCATGAAGTGATATAGTCGTTCAAAAAAGTTTTAGTAAATTAAGAGTATAAGTTTAGTTCATAATGACTATTAAGTAAAAATAAAAATACATTTCATGACATTAGTCGCGGTGCAAACTGATTTAATATCTATCATTAAGAAAAGAAAGAAAGAAAAGAAGTATAGAGTCTAAGTTCAAATTAATAAATTTAGAATTGAAGTTTGGTTTGTGAGTTTAAGGTTAGAATAAGGAAATGCATAGCTCTAAGCATGGAGTCCCCACCTTCTCTCTTACTTACATTGTTAACAAAAAGCAAACTCTAGGCTAAAACATTTTTTTTCTTCTTCACAATATAATATTGTCTTTTTCCCTACTTTGAAAAAAAACAAACAAATCAATGCTATTTAGTCACTCAACTTTCTACATTTTCTATTTTAATCTCTCTGCTATCATTTAAATGATATTAATGATAATTTATAGTGCTATTTGCACGCACCTTAACTAATATTATAAAATATATTGTTTGATTTTATAATATTTTAGATGAAAGAAATTTGTAGATTTTTTTTTTAAGTAGATGGCCATCATGAATTAAATTAATCACCTAAGCCAATTGAGTAATAGCTCAACCGACATCATGCTCACCTAATGACTTCTAGGTCTCGGGTTCGAGTCTTTCCCACCTCCAATTATTGTAATCTAAAAAAAAAAAAAACCAATCACCTAAAATACTTCAAAGTCATTTTTTTACCATCAATCTATTTACTTGTCGATGATAGATCAAATTACAATTTATAATTAGCGATCCTAGCTAACTTGTTACATTTAGTTGATCAATCCGATTGAAAGTAAACATTTTTTTTTTGTTGACATATTCTAAGGAGATTTCCCTACAAAATTCAATCACACATAATTAACTAATCCAATCAATGTTAAGAAGAGAAAAACTTTCTAACACATCAATATTCACATTTTTAATATTTTGATTGGAAGTATATATCTTAATCAATGAGTTAGGTTTAGATTGAAAAAAAAAAAATTATAAATATTATTTAGTAGGAATGAGTTTCTTTAAACTTATTATGAGAAGTACACATTAAAATTTGACATGTTTGATAATAAAACTTAAAATAAATATAAACGAATAAGAAAATTTAACATCATTATTCAAATTATAAAACTTTTTAAAAATATTTACACATAACAAAATATTTTAATTTTATTATTTTCAATCAATTTCACTAATAAAATTTTGAGATTTGTTTCTCCTTTTTATTAGTATTCGTGAAAAATATTATTATTATTTTTGGTTTGTATGGAACCTATATCTAATATGAATTTTCCCTCATTTCCAAATGATGAATGAAGTCAACAATTTTAAAGATCTAAATCTTGACTAAGTATGTCTATATAAATTTTATGGAAAATAATAAAATAGAAACAAATTATATAAATTTTATGGGAAATAATAAAATAGAAACAAATAATATTGCTCGAAATGTCTTTCTTCAAGTTGCTATCAAAATTTACGATTGAGATATATATTAGGTTTTTCTTTTCCTTTTATTTTGTATATCTTAATGAGATATGAAACTAGTAATGGTAAAAAAATTAACAATAGAAGAAGTAAAAAAATTAACAATAGATAAATTTTTTAATTTTAAAAATATGAACTAAATAATAACATTTCTCAAATTTAAGGTCTAAAAAAATATATATGTTTTATAGTACCGTAATTGTGTATTGAAATGCCAAATATGATTTCAGATCCTATTAACTTTATAAAATTTAATATTTGTGTTTCTCGTTTGATGTCGAGTCTACCGAAACATATTCCGATAGTATTTTTTTGAGTAATACATAACATGTTCCTAGAGTCTTAGTAAGGACTTTGGCGGAACATTATTATCATTTTAGCATGTCCAAACAAACATACCCCCAACTCATACCACCCTTAATTAATCTAGTTAAATTAAATTTTTTTTTTTTAAAAAAAAAACTATGTTTGGGGATGGAAGTGAGGCCACGTGTTACATCCATGGCCAAACGGTCTCTCGGCTCTCATTCCTCTTAACATACATAACCAATCATCAACCACTGAATTCAGTCCTCTCTCCAATACAAACGCCATCCTCCCACCCTCTACTCCCAAACACTCCAATTCTTCCTCTTTCAGCTTCTCTCACGACGAGAACTGCACAAGAAGACGAACCAGAACAGGAACCAGAACAGGTTCCGCCATGGACGCAGCCGCACCACAGCTCGCCTCCATCGGAATCCACACTCGCCGCCGTACTCTACCAGCGCGCCGCCAGTTTTCCAAACCGATCGCCGCAACTCGCAGCCGCGCCGGTAAGGTTCTCGCGGTCGCGACTGATCCGAAGCCGACGCGGACCGAGTCCTCGAATTCGTCTCCGAAGATCAAGTCCGTCAATGGATCCGCCGCTCCTAGAGCTGTCAATGGAGTTTCCACTGTAAGTACTCGCCGATTTAACCTTCGTTGAATTTTATGCTGTTTTTGTTTTTTTCTTTTGTGTTCTTGACTGGTTACTGACTGCGGTTTTTCTTGTCTCAGCTTGTTTATGATTGTTTGGTTTCGATTTATTTGATATATATATATATAGCTATTCTCTTATTGTTAATTGGTTTTGAGATGAACTCGTGTTTATTTTCTAACAAGTGTTGATGGTTCTTTTACTTTTTACTATCCACGTTGAGATATGGTAGGAATGGATGAACTATCGTTTAATTTATTGACAAGGATGATAATCTCGGTTGATTTCTAAATTGATATGATATTGTCCACTTTCTTAAATGGATAAACCGTCATATAATTTGATTTTATATGTATAACAAAAAAAACTAAAAAAAATACCACCAATTGCACATTTTATAAAAATAACTACATATGTAGCAGAAAAATGGCTTTAAAATGACCAAAAAGTCCACTCTTCAATCAATTTTCAGGTGATAGCCTTCAATTAGTTCACTCAATGCTTGATGTGGAAAGGTAAAATTGGAAAATTAAATAAAAGTGGACCTTTTTTTAAAAAAAAAAGAAAAAAGAAAAATGCCATGCAATGCAATGCCCAAAAGTTGCTATTGGGAGTAACTTCCCTATAATTTATTGATTAAGATGACAACTCCAGACTCATATCCATATTGATATGATATGGTTCACTTTGGTCATAATTCTTGTCGATTTGCTTTTGGTTTCACCAAAAATGTCTCCCACCAATGGAAATGGTAGTCATTACTATTTACTTGTATATTCATGGTTTATTCTTTAACTAATCAATATGTGACAACTTGTGTGTTTGACTTCTTGCCATGTAAGGTCAACTTTTCCTTAGATTATCGAGATTAATTTTATTTTTAATATGCTTCAATTTCACTGATTTTGTAAATGGCAGAGAATTGGAGATGTTTCAAAGGAAATTAAAAGAGTGAGAGCCCAGATGGAAGAAAATGAAGAGTTGGCAATACTCATGAAAGGACTACGGGGACAGAATTTAAAAGATTCCCTTTTTGCAGAGGATAATGTTGAGCTCCGTCTTGTTGAGGTATTAATTATGTGCATGGATCAACATATGATTTATTTTATTTTATTTTTATCTCTCATGTTTGGTGTGCCTATGAAATCAAATCAAAATGACCCTCAAACCTGAATTCCGAGCCTGAAATATGGAAGTGAGATACATACTATTAGTGTTGAGTTATTTGACTCTTTTCTTATCTATTCATTCCATACATAGTTTTCCTTATCGCAAATTTCCTTCATTAAGAAATATGCTTTCCCTATTTAAGAAGGAACATTATAATTATTCTATTATCGATCAAGTGAATAATAACATAATTCTATTTTCTCTAAAATTGATAAGGTGACAGAGTCCATTAAGTCAAACAAATATTCGGTCTAATAGAATTAAATTGGGATCCAATTCAGGATAGGTGAAACCCAAAAGAGGCATCATCTCAAAGGAGCATGTTAGGATCCCATGATTGTCCCATATTAGAAAAGTGAAGAGTCCATCAAACATTTATAAGATAGGTGGACTACTCCTCTCATCACCAATTGGTTTTGAGATGGATGTCCACACTATCTAATAATTAGTTATTCAGATGCGAAACGAGTAAAACTAATAGTCGATTTATGTTATCGTGCTGTATATGCATATAGTATGAAAGAATCAAATTGTCATGGCATGAAACTCTTCTGCTTCGCTGAAAAAGCTTTAGTTAACTCATTTTTTTAGGTGGGGTTCCCCATTTTCTGTTGTTGTTTTTTTATATTTGAATTATTCTGCTTTAGGTAGATGAGAGCAGTGAGTTTTTGCCTTTAGCTTATGATCCTGATAGCATATCTGCATATTGGGGGAAAAGACCGCGTGCTGTAGCAACTCGAATCGTTCAGTTGCTTTCTGTTACTGGGGGCTTTCTCTCACATATTGTATCGGATATCATAAACAAGAAAATTAAGGAGGTATATCTACTTTTCTCACCTTTCCTTTTTTGTTTTTTGAATGCTACTTTCAGGTGGGGCAATGATTATAGTATGTTAACATTGGGAAAACTTTAGAAACTAGAATTTGGAGTTATCTCTTCAACATTGAATCTTGGGAGCGAGAATATGGCCTCTTTGAGTGCTTGATAGGACGTGGGAGTTATTGAGTGTAATTTTTTTTTTTTTTGAACTAGAAGATAAACGTTTCATTGATTTATGAAACTAGATTAATGCTCACAAGAATATTGTGTAATAAATTAGAGAAACTGTCATGCTTGTGAGAAACATGTAAAAAGAATATCGACTATCATGACTATTTGAGAAGCTTGAGAGTGATAACATAACCTCTTGGTTCTCTCTGAATGTTTAAGAGAAATGGCTGAGTAATGTTTGACTATGGTTTCATTATTAATGAATTCAAAATAAAAATGTTACTAGTCAATAATACATTTGAGGGTAAAAAAGAAGTAGCAGCTTCCCCAATTCTGCATATCTTATACAATACTTAATGTTACAAATTGCAGAACTAGCGAGCTCTACGTACTTGAATTTTTTTCTGAAACTAGCATCACCTCCAAATTGCTAAAACTCGTATACTCCAATAGGCATTCCAATTCTGAATTATTTTATGATGTACCCATGGTTGTTAGAATGCATTATACAAGTGTAGTAGGGTCAAGTGGTTGTCATGTGAAAATAGTCGAGGTGTGTAAGCTGACCCAGATATTTACGAATATTAAAATAAACACTCATCTATACGGTTTATTTCTTATCAATTGAAATGCTTCACAGTTTTAGTATCACCTCCCATGTCCTATATTTGCACCAGGACTAAATAGTCACATTGGTTCTACTCATACATAACAAAGTTGTCATCTAAGATATCACCTCCCTATATTTGCACCAGGACTAAATAGTCACATTGGTTCTACTCATACATAACAAAGTTGTCATCTAAGATATCACTCAGTTCCCTTGCCCTTTTTTCTAAAGTTTAGGTTAATGATACCGATGCGGGATCTATTAGTTATCCTTAAATGATGTAAATTAACTTTGAATTGTATTGATGTCACTATTATCGAAAGGGTTGGTGGTCTGATGGTTTCATTTGGTGGAAATCCAGTTCAACATCATGGTCATGGGTTCGATCATTGGAATTGATTGTACTGTCTTTGAAGGGTTTGTGGTCCCCCTCCTCCAACTTGTATTGATGTCACTGTTACGAAAATATACGTTTTAGTTGCTGACTTAACAACTCTGAATATACCTTTTATGTTTCTCTTCCAATAACCTCTCTTTCTATTGTGATTCCTTATGCTAATGAAACATTTTATTTCAGAATGAGGTTGAAAGAGCCATTGAATTAAGGGAAATTGTGACCTCGTTGGGTCCAGCTTATATTAAACTAGGACAAGCTCTGAGCATTCGACCAGATATTCTATCACCGGTTGCAATGACTGAGCTGCAAAAGCTTTGTGATAAGGTACGATAAACATTCTATATATTGAGATGGAATTGTTTAGATGATCTGAATTCCCTTGTCGGAAATAAGCCCTGTAAATTGAAAGTGCTGATGAACATAATTAGAAACATGCATCTAATCCTTTGTAGTTGATGATACCATTCATTGTGTGGTCTCTTATTCCCATAAATTTATAGTCTTTGCTTTGTATACTTTCTATAGTAAAGGAACTATTTGACTGTAAAATTTATCTGCCTGGACTCTTTGTGTATAGCTGACCATATATTTATGTTCGAAGGTGTTTGGATGAGGAATTGTAGAGTGAATAGAAATGAAGGGTTATTTTGAGTGATTAAATTTGAATTTTAGTAATAGCTCGTTTAGATGTAGTTATTAGTGGAGGGGCGGCAGACAATAGCTTATTTGGATGTGGTTAGAAATGAATGATTATTTTGAGGGGTTAGAAATGAGTGGTTAAAAATGAATGATTAGACATGAATGATTATAAACAAGTGGTTAGAAATGAATGATTATTTTAAGTGGTTAGAAAGGAGTGATTAGAAATGAGTAATTATTTTGAGAGATTACAATAGCTCATTTGGACGTGGTTGTTTGAAGAGTTGTAAAAGCTCATTTGTAGTAGCTCAGTAATTACGTCAAATAAACACTCCCTTCTAGTCTAGTTTGTCATAGAGAATAAAAGATGGCATTGTTAATGTTCTATTGCCGGTTATCATTCGTTAGAAAGGCACCCATTTAATTACTGTCTAATATCAATAGAAGCTTGGTTTCTTACCAAAAAACATTATTGTCTTCTTTTTTTCCTTCTTGATCTGAAGGTTCCCTCATTTCCCGATGATGTTGCTATGGCTTTCATTGAAGAGGAACTTGGCCAACCATGGCAGAACATCTATTCTGAACTTTCGCCTTCGCCAATTGCTGCTGGTATGGACATTTATAACCAGAGATTTGGTAGTACGGAGTATTCTGTTTTAATATTATGAGATGAAGACTTGGGCTTTGAAGGTGTGCTCCCTCAAGGTCTCAGGTTCGAGACTCACCTGTGACATTATTTTGTAGATACCTCCCGTGTCTCCATTCTGTCTCCCGGTGCCTGACCTAGGGATGGGTGTGATTGTCCTTGTTTAAAAAAGAAATTTATGAGATGATGTTCACTTCTATTTTTTTTTCCCAAAAAAATATGGCAGCTTCGTTAGGACAGGTATATAAGGGCCGTTTAAAAGAAAATGGAGATCTGGTGGCTGTCAAAGTGCAGAGGCCTTTCGTTCTAGAGACTGTAACTGTTGATTTGTTTATCATACGAAATTTGGGCTTGGTTCTTCGGAGGTTTCCTCAGGTACTCTTTTTAATGATTATGAAGGGAAAGTAACTTAGAATCCATTTGATAATCATGGCTGTTGGTTTTTTGTTTTTGGAAATTAAGTATGTTGTATATAATGAATGCTCCATCTTTTTTGTAACTGTTTCATACATCAATGTAATAATTTGTTTTCTATCCAAAAAAAAAAGAAAAGAGGAATTAAGTATGTTTCCTCATTGTAGTTTTTATCTCCCTAATTGAATATTTGAATTCTGATAGCCAAATTTTGAAAAGAAAAACAAATATATATGTAAACAATTTTTTTAGTTTCCAAAACATGGTTGGTTTTTGTTACCTTGTTTCAAAAAACATGGTTGGTTTTTAAAAAATATATCTACGAAGTAGAAAATAAAACAAGTAAATCTATAGGATGAAATTGATTTTTTTTTTTTTTTGTTAAAAAATAATTGGGATGGAAGGAATTCGAATCCATGACCTCTTGTTCATAGGAAGGTTTATGCCGGTTGAGCTATTTCTATTATTGGTTATAGGTGAAAATTGTATTTATAGGCTTGATTAAAAAAAAAAAAAAAAAACTAAATGGTTATCAAACGAGATTTTAGTAATCTTTTATTCCTAAACGATGGAATAATTTTAATCATGTGTTTTTCGCTTATGATTTCTCTTCTTTTCAGATTTCTATAGATGTGGTTGGCTTGGTAGATGAATGGGCGGCTCGCTTCTTTGAGGAGCTAGATTATGTGAACGAGGGTGAAAATGGAACACGCTTTGCTGAGATGATGAAGAAGGACCTTCCACAGGTAAACCTAGTAACCTATTCACGGTGATCCTTGTATATGCAGAGTGCACACATTAATGTTCAATACTATTGAATTATGTTAAACCACCAATCAATTCAAAAGCTTAAGCGAATGAGTTGGGGTAAATTTAATTATATCAACTAACAAATACGGTATATTTTAGATTCTATGCATTAGTAAATTCTAGATTCGGCATCTTTACATTTTTAGATGAGGCACTCGTGATTCCTCTTTTGTTAATGAGAAGCCTAGTATATTTATTTACAATTAAAGAAATACTATAATAATTTTATAGTATCTCATTGGGGTCCTTTCCCCTCTTTTTTAATTTCATATATCAATTAGTTTCCTTTTTTTTTTGTACATAGACTTTTTTTTTAATAACCAATTACAGAATACCCTATACTATTTCTCTACTTATTTTCAACCATTTCAACCTTCATGGAATGACCTGTAGTCAAGAGAGTCTTGGGGAACTAAAAGCTGATGAGTTCAATTCATGGTGGCCACCTACCTAGGAATTAATTTCCTATGGATTTTCTTGACATTCAAATGTTGTAGGGCGATTTTTTTCTACTTATTTAATTATGGTTCATTATTGATAGGTGATTTTTTTCATGCTTGTAGGTGGTAGTTCCAAAAACATACCAAAAGTATACTTCAAGGAAGGTCCTCACTACTGGATGGATAGACGGAGAGAAACTGTCCCAAAGTACGGAAAGTGATGTTGGGGAACTCGTGAATGTGGGAGTCATATGCTACCTAAAGCAGGTAATTTTCCCTTTCATGGAAAGACAAAGGTTCTTGGTTTATTATTTTCGTTCGATTCTTTGAATACTTAGATCAAGCGAAATGGAAGATTATTTTTATGTATATACCCAGAGAAGTTTTGAAGTTTTTTGAAATCTCATTCTTTTTATTTCCTCTTAAAGGAGGTCCTTGAAATATTGTGGAGACTACATTTTTTTATTCATGCTAAAGCCCAAGGGGACTCTCTCTCTCTCAATTTTTTTTTTTTAGAAACTAGGGTAATCACATCCGTCCATAGGCCAAGCACCGGGAGACATCAAAGGAATGAAGACATGGGAGGAGACTCCCTCAATTAAACTGTAAAAAAACGTATTTATTGCAGGAGGGATACAACTACATTCCATGTTTTCAAATCAATGCATATCCTCATAACTACCTTCTTAGTTCTTGGCATCAAGTATTTAATAGTTGCTGATGTAGTATAGCTTCTGCCAGGATAATCTAGATATGATTAAGATCCGCATATTTGCTAGTGGTTACAGTGACTAGAATTATGGATAATTATCAGTCACATTTAAGAAGGTTTTTGTACTACTTGGAAAATGTTTTGCTTGTGTGCCAGAATATTATGCTGCAGTTTGACTTTTCAAGTTTATATCTTTAGATTTTCTAACTAAATATATTTTCTTATAGTTACTTGACACTGGATTCTTTCATGCTGATCCGCATCCTGGGAATTTGATCCGCACTCCAGATGGAAAGTTGGCCGTACTTGACTTCGGTAATAAACTATAGATCGCAATTTAGATAATGCATATGCTGTTCATTATACATATGTTCTTCCAATCAACCACAACTTATACAGCTGCTTGAATTTAGGGAAGCAATGAAGATGTATTTCTTCTATATTGAATAAAATAAAGAAATTGAGTCAAAATTCAAGGTTCTTGTACATAGAAGAAAGATCATCTCCCAGTGAGGAAAAACTACCAACAAGGAAAATATATTACAGATATAAATAATAAAGATACTCATAATACACAACCAAATGAAATCTAACATATCTCAACATGGTTTTATGCAGCTCCTTTGAGAACCAAATATATTGAATACTTGGTATCTTCCTTTTTCTTTTCTTTTCTTTTTTTTGAAGGAGACAACTTTTCATTGATGTATGAAAAGTTACAAAAAGATCTATGGATAATAATTACAAGAAACTCCTCCATTGTTAAGCAAAGTAGTTAAACTATAATCACAAAATAGAGATAAAATGCTAGTTTGATGACAGAATCAATGATAGAATCAACCAAATTTTCAAGAAAAATGCATGAAGGAAATTTAGCCAAAGAATTTTCTTCTCTTTCTTGAATGGATGCTCAATGGTGGTAGAGCAAAAGAGAGTTTAGACATCTTCATCCCAAATACTCATGATTTTCTAGCGACTTGGCTTGATTCTTGAATTTGCTGTGGCAGGTTTAGTCACAAAGTTAACTGATGATCAGAAGTATGGAATGATTGAAGCAATTGCGCATCTAATTCATCGAGATTATTCGGCTATTGTCAAAGACTTTGTTAAGCTTGGTTTTATCCCAGAGGGTGTTAATCTGCAACCAATCTTGCCTGTCCTAGCAAAGGTTTTCGATCAGGCTCTTGAAGGTGGAGGTGCAAAGAATATCAACTTCCAGGAGCTGGCTTCAGATTTAGCTCAGATAACATTTGATTATCCATTTCGGATACCTCCATATTTTGCTCTCATAATTAGGGCAATTGGAGTTCTAGAAGGAATAGCTTTAGTGGGAAACCCTGATTTTGCCCTCGTTGATGAGGCATATCCTTATATTGCACAGGTAATTTTATATCTACCATCATTTTTTCCTATAGAAATAAAAGTTGTGTGATCATGGCAGTGGTTGTATTGTATTCCTTTGTGGTTAGATCTTTTTTCGTCATAAAAAAGATGATTCAATCCATGGTGGCCACCTACCATCATGGAGTGGCTCAATTGGTCGAAGAGGATCTTGTGGTGCATAAGGTGATGGGTTCAATCCATGGTGGCCACCTACTTAGGAATTAATTTTCTACGGGTTTTCTTGGCATCCAAATGTTGTAGGATCAGACAATTTGTCTCGTGACATTAGTCGAGGTGCGTGAAAGCTGGCCCAGACAGTCACGGATATAAAAAAAAAAGATGGTTTTTCGTAGGGGAATGTAAATATCCATAACAAGGTTAGGGTTGTTTGTTTCATGGGGTGTTTTTGTCGTTTTACTGAAAAAAAGTGAAGTTTAAAGGATAATTGCATATTTTTCTTGCAAACGATGCATACAAACCTGAACTTTAAATGTTAATTAGCCTTTGTCTGTCTGAACAGCGAGTTAAGTGTTGGGTCTACAGTTCATAGTAAATTAAGTTCAACAATTTTAGCACTTCAAAAAGTGATGGATTTTCAAAGATGATACAATAAAATTTTGTTGCTTCTTATCCAAAACAACTTTTGTTGCTATTAAGTTTGGTTATGGATACAAACCGTATATTATGATCAAAGAGTGTGGCTACCAACTTATAAATTAATTTTCCAAGGATTTTTTTTTACCCTAAATATTATAGGGTCAAGCGATATGTCCTGTGAGATCAGTCGAGGTGTATGTAAACTGGACCAGACACTCACAGATATCGAAAAAATAAAGTTTTGATTATGGGCTCATGGAAACAAGAAACAGTTCTAACTACCATTATTGACCACTTGTTCTAAGCCAAAAACTTACTACATTTGGGTGTCTTTCTTTTCCTTTCTTTCAGAGACTTCTGACAGATGAGTCCCCAAGGTTAAGGAGTGCTTTACGTTACACAATCTATGGGAAGTCTGGAGTATTTGATGCTGAGAGATTCATTGATGTTATGCAAGCCTTCGAGAATTTCATAACTGCCGCTAAAAGTGGGGGTGGAGAGGATCTAAATGGTGATATGGCTGAGCTTGGAGGTCTTAGAAGCCAAACACCATCTTCTTTTGCTCAATTTCTTCCAGCTCCCCGTGAATTCCAACAAAAGCAACCAATCGAAACGAGAGCGTCCTTGGCCTTTCTGCTGTCTGATCGAGGGAACTTCTTTCGAGAATTTCTTCTTGATGAGGTAAACTCTACAACTTTTATCAGTCAATTTAGAATTTTAGTGATAAACTTACCTCATTTTAGCTGACAAGAGCAACTGACTCAACTGACGTAAGTTTGTGCTCATGAAGTCATGAGTTCGCATCTTCTCACTCCCATTTATTGTGTTATCACTACTGTGCTTTAGGTCTTATGGTGAACTGACCGCCTATATTAGAAATTTAGAATATTAGTTATAAACGCGCTACTGCATTTTAGTCAACATGAGCAACAACTCAACTGACGTAAGTGTGTATTCATACCAAAAGGTCATGCGATCGTACCTTCCCTCCCTAATTGTTGATAATCGCCACACCACTGCTCTGTAGGTCCTATTAGTAAGCTTACAACCTATGTAGCAAATTTAGAATTTTAGTTATAAACCTTAGTGCGTTTTAGTCCACAAGAGTAATAGCTCAACTGACATAAGTGCTTTGTTGACCAAGAGATCATGAGTTTGAATCCTCCCACCTCCAATTATTGTTAAACGCTATCCACATTGTAGGTCTTACTAGTGAATTGACAACCTATATAGCAAATTTAGGATTTCAGCTATAAACTTACCTTAAACTCTACTGCTTTTTTAGTCAAATATAAATATTGACTAAAAAATATGTGTCAATGATTTAGAGATCATGAGTTTGATCACTATGTCGTACTAGTGAACTGACAAGCCTATACAGCAAATTAGACACCTGAGCTTCAGAAATGTCTTGCTTTATGTCACTTTCCTATTCGTTGTTTGAACAAGCATAGACAAAATAGTCACCAAGGAGTGGTGCAGTTGGTTGAAGACTTGAGTTTTGAAAGTGTGCTCCCCTCAAGCTCTCAAGTTCGAGACTCACCTGTATCATTAATTTGTAGACACCTCTCGTGTCTTTATTTCTTCGATGTTTTCTGGTACTTGGCTTAGGGACATGCGTGGTTACCTTAAAAAAAACAAGCAGTGACCTCTTTGTTGATGGTAAAATTGTTTCTCTATTGATTTATGCAGATTGTGAAGGCCATTGATGCAGTCACAAGGGAGCAGTTAGTACGTTTAATATCAATCTTTGGATTTAGAAATACCGCACCAGTTTTCAATATGGTTCCTTCCGTTGGACCATTCAAGACTGTCGCACTTCTACCAACAGTAACACAAGAAGACAGAGTCATACTAAATAATGTTCAAAAGATTCTCGAGTTCTTAACTTCTGGAAGTTCGATCTCAACAACATCTAAAGAGGTACTCGGAAGCTCGAATTGATAGTGAATAACATATACTTACAAGATTTTTTAGACTAAAATGTCATTTTGGTTTTTTGTTTTGTTCCATTTTGGTCTCTAAACTTTCAAAAGTCTAATTTTGATCTCATTTGTACCGTTTTAGTCCTTGAACTTTTAAGGGTTAATCTCTAAACTTTGAAATTATTTCATTTTAGTCCTGGATTTTCAAAAAAACTTAATTCTTGTGGCCAAGTATATCTTTAGTTTACTGTTTTTTCTTTTTCATTCCTTGTGACCACAAACAGGGTGTGGATGTTGTTCGAGTTGTTCAAGAGCTTCTTCCAGTTTTGCCAGGCATTTCTGCTACAGTTCTTCCCGAGGTGCTCAGTCGATTATCTTCTCGGGTATTTGCTCGGTTAATTCGTGATACAATGCTATGAGGACCTTGCACAATTCTGCTTCAACACATTATGTGAATTTACCACACATCAAATAGGTAATATATATATATATATACAGGTGAATTATGTTAACCTAACCTGATTATCTCAGGCATTTCTAATGCTTAAATGCTTTGAGATTTTCGTTTCTTTTATATTTTTTGTATACCATTCACTAACAGAAAATGTAAAGTTGGCAGTTCTATTGAATGCCAAATACATTCTTATATAATGAAATGAAAATCTATTCTGATAGAGTGACTAAGAATATTGCTACATGAAAATATCATAATATATTGAATCCCTTTATTAACTAAATTTACCATACGTATTATGACGTTTTTAAAGAATAATTAAAACCTATTACAATCCCATCCCTTTTGGGAACAAATAAGAACAATTCTGTTGTAGATGTACAACATGATTGTCTTCTCTATAGAAGATCCTTTGACAGTAGATTGTGGTTGTTGACCATCCGAGCATTGCACAACTCATCAGCTGCATCGCCCCTCTCGAAAACAGCTGCTGCACCCATTCCCGTTCCTGCGTTAGGTCGATACGATACCTTGTCAGCCCCCCTCAGCTGACCAACTAAATTATTGTATTTAACCACAAAAAAACATGTAGAAGTACCTATGCACATAGAAATAACTCCAAAGCGACAGTCTTTGCCCCGACGCTTCATCTCGTGCAACAGAGTAGCAACACAGCGGGCGCCTGTAAAAGCAAACCGGCCAAATTGGCAGAAACAAAAGATTAAGTTTAAGCTATTGATAAGCATCCCAAACTAGTTGGCTATATCCCAGTTGTTGAAGTTATGCATCTTTTAACCCACTGCAAATATGTTGAGGTTCAAGATAAAAGGCAGTCAAGAGCCAAAAGATTGAGAATTGAGAAGGGGAGAATGATTATCTCCATTTGGAGTGAAGAAAATGAATATGGAAAAAACCAAATAAAAAGTAGTTATATAGAAATTAAAAAGAATGGTCTAGTATTCATTTATCAAGGATTTGGAGTCTCTTTTTTTGGGAGGAATTGCCCAAAAAAGAATCCAAATCACTAAAAGGCCATTTCAAAGGTTTGGGTATATATAAATATATAATACATGTACATATGTGTACATGTTCGATCGTAGCCTACTAATATAAAAGGGCAAGTTTATCAACCGGATATATCATTGGGAAGGCTTTTTGTAATTAAACTAATATTTTTGTAACTTTTCGAGATAGTTTTCGTTTCCTATCCAAAAAATATATATTCTCCATGCAATAGAAGCCTGAATGAATGCAAGTTAATATGTACTACTACTGTTTGAAAATTGTTCTAGAAATCACTTGGGTATTGAAAGGAGTACCTGTTGCACCCAATGGATGCCCGATGGCCATTGCACCTCCATTAACGTTAACCTTCTCCGGGTCAAGTTCCAGCTTATTACGGCAGTACACAAACTGCGACGCGAATGCCTGCACAGTATTTCGTAAAAAAGGTTGATCTGTGTTCAATTGTTTGAAACCGAAAATAATCCCTCTTCACGATCTTAATACCTCATTTATCTCAAAAAGATCGATATCGTTGAGCTCAAGACCGGCAGCCTTGACTGCAGCTGGGATAGCAACAGCTGGACCAATACCCATGATGGCCGGATCCACACCAACAGCAGCAAAAGTCCTAAATTGGTTAAGAAAATGAAACTTACGGTAAAAGTTCTTTTTATTAACTTGGCTATAAAAAGCAGAAACGCAAGGATTATAAAATTATAATAAATATTATAAATTTGGATGTCGCTATTATTTAAAAAACTAATGAATTTAGTTCTTATAATTTTAGAGAAAGTTAAAATTTAGTCTCCACGGTTTGATAACACCTACAAAATAGTCCATGTTATTTGTAAATCACTGTCAAACTAAGTACATGGAGGTAAACTACTCATGTGTAAATGATCAATTATTTTGTCAAATCAATTACTTGTCTTACACTCATCATTGATACATGAATAACTAAACGTATTTGATCCGCCAGTCAAGGTGCACAAGTCGAGGTGCACTTGTGCACGCAAGCTGGCCCGAACAATCATAGATACTAAAAAAAAAAAAAAAACAATTACAAATGACATAGACCATTTTTTAGGCATTATCAAGTACTAAATTCTAATTTTTCAAATCATAAGGACAAAGTTCTAGCTTCCCGACTAAATTTAATTTTAAAAATCATTAGGACTAAACTCTAACCTTTTCTAATCTTCTTTTTATTTCCGTAAACATGCTTACTAAAGCAAACGAAACCGGACATCCGAGAAATGATGAGAATACAATACATAGATATATATCCATACCTAAAGACACCAAGAATGGGTAGTCCCTTTTTCATTGCAACACTTCTCTTCATGAGGAGTACAGCCCCAGCACCATCACTCACTTGACTAGCATTGCCTACAGTAGTAAAAAGACAACAAAATATAAATGTAACATGTCAAACAAAATTATAAAGCACATTGTTTATATTATTATTGCTATCTGATAGAATTATACCTGCAGTGGTGCTTCCATCTTTTTTAAATACAGTCTTCAGCTTTGCCAGATCTGCCAACGAGGCATTGGGCCGAATTCCGTCATCAACAGAGATTATAACCGATTTCTCTTCACCAGTTTTAGGGTCAACAATCTGTTTCAGTTTAACAAATGACAGGGCCCAAAAAGATGAATCAAATGTTTCCCTACATGTGCAAGCATATAAAATGAAGCTAAACCCACAATAATGTTTGAAATACCTTGGTGCTCACAGGGATAATCTCATCTTTAAACCTACCAGAAGCAGTAGCAGCAGCAGCTTTTCTATGAGACTCAACCTAAGCACATAAATAAGAAAATTAATATAGAAGGCCACTAAATAACACTAAAAACAGAATTTTGAAAATTATTTTGACATACTGCAGCCTGATCTTGTTGCTCTCTAGTGACGCCAAAACGATGAGCAACATTTTCGGAGGTTATGCCCATGGGTAGAAGGCAATTCTGCGCTTGTTCAAATATCTTCACCTAGCATGGTTAAAGAGAAATTGTAGCCACCATAATGCACAAATAAAGAATAGTTTCAAAGACAACTATTGAATCTGGAAACATGAAGACAGTAGGACAACAAGAGTTGGGAATATACTTTTGGATTGACTGATCCTTCCCATGCCATTGGATTGATAGTCATAGACTCCAAACCAGCACCAATGCCTGGACAATTAATTGCATAAATGTTAAGTTCTTGATGTCTTGGAACATTCTAAAACACATAAAAGTAATATTTTTAATGGGAAAGGACGACTGCTACTTAGTGATCATAGTATTACATGAATTTCTTACCAATATCGTAGAACCCGGCTTTAATAGCAGCAGCTACATCTGCAACAGCCTGCAACCCAGATGAGCATTGCCTATTAACAGTTCTCACTGGCACGGTTTCTGCACAACACGAACCCATATTCATTGTCAGATGAAAAACTAAATATTAAATGCTTGGAAATGTAAACTATAATAGTCAGGTTCAATTACCAGGGAAACCAGCGTAAAATGCAGCCATCCTGCACTCACTAGCTCTTTGGGACCCTGGTGCTAAAACACTACCGACAACGATGTCCCCAACTTCACTTGGGTTGAGATTGGTTTTCTCAATCAATGCCTACACAAAACCGGCATAGAAGAAAAACAAGTTGTATTTAATCTGCGGCATTAAATCATTCCACAAATTTGGAAGATCAAGACACAAACCTTCAAAACAGGTGCAAGAAGATCATCAGAGTGAGTGTCCTTGAAGCCACCACGTTTTGATTTGCAAAGTGCAGTTCGATAAGCTCTGTTGAAGGATGGTTTAATACCATGTTAAACTTTTAATTTACGGAACTCAACGAACCAACAAGAGAAAAACAAGCTAACTTACGCAACAATCACGACGTCATCCCCAAAAACTGAATTCCTCTGATATGCAGCACTATCTCCAGCCAAACATGCCGATGCCTAAATTTATTAAAGAAAAACTCCATTAAATCGAAATTCAACCTCAAAACAAAATTAGGTTTCAGATAGAAAGAGCAAATAACTCCTAAATATGCATAGCAGAGACAAATCCAAATCAAACAAAAATTTCATAGAATGAATATCCTCATCCACCAATCCAATCAATCAAAATCTAATTCCACCTCATGAAATTGTACAAATTCAAATCAACCAAAGCCACAGAAGTACCTTTTCCAACTCAACCTCTACCAAATCGATCAAAAAGAACAGATCGTAAGAGCAAATAAACTCCTAAACAAGCATAGGAGAGACAAATCCAATTCAAACAAAACATTCACAGAATGAACATTCTCATCCACCAAATCAAATTCTAATTCCACCTTACGAAATCATGCAAAAACAAATCAACCAAAACCACTAGAAGTACCGTTTCCAACTCAACCTCTACAAAATAGTTGAGAAAGAACAGTCGATCACACCGATATTAACGATGAATCGTAATTCAATGGTAAGACAAGATTAGGTTACAGATCGAAAGAGCAATAAGTCCTAAACAAGCAAAGCAGAGACAAATCCAAATCAAACAAAAAATTCACAGAACGAATACTCTCATCCACCGATCCAATCAATCAAATTATAATTCCACATGATGAAATCCTACAAAAACAAATTGAAGAAAACAACAGAAACACCGATTCCAACTCAAACTCTACCAAATTGATCGACCACAAAGAAGAACAAAACAGTTGAGAAAATAACAGTCGATTCAGTGGATACCGATAACGAAGAATCGTTAGCCGGAACCGGAGATGGTGGCCGGAGATGATGCAGCAAAACCTTCTGCCTGTTGATTGCCTTCTCCATTTTCGCCTTTGCTCTTTCTCTGCGTTTTCAGATGAAACGAATTGAGAAAAAGTGAATAGACTTTATCTATATATATATATATACAATTTAATAAAAATAATTAAAAAAAATGGAAAATAGATGAGATCGTATGACACGTGTCGTATACCGACTACTTTCCCACTCTCGGTCAACGCGTGTGCCTCACTTATCTTTTTCTTTTCTTTTCTTTTTTTGCGAAAACACTTATCTTTTTCTTTTATTAAGTTCTAAATTGATAAAATTGAAATCAATTTTTTTTAAGAAAAATAATTAATTTTAAAATGTAAAAAAAAAGTAATTAAATGTAAACATATATTTTATATATATATATATATATATATTTAATTACTTTTTTTACTTTTTAAAGATTACATTTATTAAATCTAAAAAAAAAAAAGTAAAAAAAAGTAATTAAATGTAAATATTATATATATATATATATATATAAAATATATGTTTACATTTAATTACTTTTTTTTACTTTTAAAGATTACATTTATTTTGATTAATTTTTATATGATACTAATATTATATTAGTATCATATAAAAATTACATTTATTTTGATTAAACATTACATTTATAAAATGTTTGTAGAGAATAAACTGATTACAAAGTCATTCTCAATAGCCAACAGAGTAATAGCTCAACCGGCATCAATACTCACTTAATGACTTTGAGGTTATAGGTTCGAGTCTCCCCCACCCCCAATTATTGTAATCTCAAAAAAAAAAAAAAAAAAGTCATTCTCAATTATTTTAAGGAATTTCTATATTGATACTAATATTATATTAAAGATTACATTTATTAAATTTCAAAAAAAAAATAAATTATTATATTTATAATTATTTTCTATATTTAACTGATTTCTTAAGTTTTTGTTTTCTTGATAAAAAAAGTTATTGTCTTTATTTATTTATATAT
>JBBMEF010000021.1:3563011-3591617 GCA_037832685.1 Sicyos baderoa | reverse complement strand
AAAGTCATGTATGATCTAGATCTTTCTTCAACAATCATGGACAAAGTGTGTTCTAGAATTCTCTTCACCAATCTTAAGTTAAATGGTGTTCTAGAATTCTCCTCACCATTCTCAGACAAATGATGTTCTAGAACATATGTGTATGATCTTAAACCTTCCTTGGCCATCTAGAATAAAGTTGAATGATTTAGAATCTTCCAATTTTATTCTAACATCATTTCCCCCCTGAATTCATGGCTACATTACTTATAAAGGGATGCTCTGTTATTTATTTATTTATTTTTTTAGATAAATACTCTCTTGTTTTCCTAAACCCACCTAAAAATCATTATAAAAAATAATGATGAACACCATTCTTTCAATTAAATAATAATAATAATAACAACAACAAGGTTTACAAGTTTCATTTCATATAGATTTAAATTTTTTTTTCAAATGTGTTCAATAGGACTATATTTTCAATCTTTATGTCTAATAGATTCTTTGTTGTTCATTTGATATTTTTATAACTCTAAATTGGTTCTTTACTCTCCATATTCAAGGTATTCACATCTACCCCAAATCTTAGACTTCAGGTATGGTTAGAGTTATCTCTACATTTTGAAGTATGTTTCACTTATCACATTGAAGTTTCATGCTTTAAACTTTAAAATTTGTTTCACAATTTTATTCAAAAAAAAAAAAAAAAAAAGTTTCACAAAAACTTTTATAATAGTTTTTTTATTTCATTAATTTTTTTAACTGATTTTTTTGAAGATGTGGACGTACTATAAATTAAAAAAAGAAAAAAGAAAAAAGAAAAAAGATGTATATCCCAAAATTCTTAATTTTTACACATTATCACTACATCATTTTTCATCTATCAATCGAAGGGAGGTGATATTTTTTGCAATCTAAAGTATCTAATCCTCAAAAATGTTATAAGAGTAAACATTAGTTATGCAAGTGCGAGGTTATCAAGCACCTAAAAACCATATGATTAAAGACTGCCAAGATACACCCCCGAGGTGTTTGGATGAGTTTATGAAGGAGTTAGTAGAGAGTTTAAAATAATAACTCGTTTGGATATTGTTGTTGGTAAACGGAATAAGAAGAATTGTTGGAGAGTTTTATTATTGTGAATGATGTGACATTAATGAATTTTATAATAAAAAATAATGTAGTTTTATTTGTTCATCATCTAAAATCTCAAATATTATATTATACTTAAAATTTTGTGTATCCATATTACTTCATTTATTTTTCTTTTTAATTTCAACATTTTTATTTTTCATTATAATACTTAATTTATGTTATACAATTTACTTTATATTTTAAAAATTCACATAAAAACTTTGTAAATTAATTGAGTCGATGATAATTAATAAATTAATGATAATCAGTTATATTATGCAAGTTTTGAATCAAAACAAAGTGAACTAAGAAATTACCCTTAGTTTCCAATTATAAAACATATTTTGAAAATATGATATTAGGTAAATAAGAATAGATTCTTCTTAAAAAAATAAAAATAAAAATAAGAATAAATTCTAATTAATTAGTTCAAACTTAATGATAGTAAGTAGATGAAAAAATATTGATAAATTTTTTTAAACAAAAAATAGATTTGATTATAAAATTACAATTAATTCTAAATTATGTACTTTTGAAATACAAAATTGATTATAAAATTATAGTTAATTTTAAACCCCAAAAAATATGTGTTACAATATTTAATTATGTAAACACAAATAATTTTCAATTTATTAGTTGGAAAACAAATTAGTTTGATAAAAAAAATATAAATAAAATTAATAAATAAAAAATATAATTGATGATAAAATACTATCTTAAAATTAAAAAAACATATTTAATTATAAAAGTGTTGAAAAATGAATTAAAAAAAGAAAGAAAAAAAAGAAAGAGGTGTTATTTTAAATCCTCAGTTTGATGTAGTTACAATTTCTTATAAACTTAATGTTCTTCACACTAGAGGTCTTTCAATTCAGGAAGGAGGCACTGCCTCAACACCTCTACAATATTCACATACTCTATCGACAAACACCTTTCGTCCATGTCCTGTTCTATGAGAAAGGATTCAGCCAAGGACCTTGGCTCAAAAATCCTAAATAAAAGCTCGTTTGAATGAAAAGAAAAACAATCATTTTAATTATAGCCAATTAGAACATCACCATTCAAATCCAAAATCCTCTTCACCACTCCATGATGGTTTTCCTAAATCAAATAATATATATAATCCCTTGAATTTGTAAACACAAAATATATCAGCACATTATCTACTAAGACCAAAAGGTGCTCATAATTCTGAATGATAATATCACTGCCTGATCAAAACAAATAATGTCCCAACACACACGTTAAAAACGGTTATCGCATTTCTACTGAATAATCTCTGATACCTAAACACAGATACACTTTCTAGAGTTACAGTATTTGGCAAATGATTTGCAGAAAAAGAAAAATTCAAATCAAGTACAAACTGATATGGAAGGTCGGGCTATCAACTGAAAGTTTGATGTTTATCATAGGGTGGCACTGGCAGGCATATGGAGTTAACTCGAGTTCATACCGAACATATTACGAGATGGCAAGCTATTCTTACTTCGGATTCCTAAGAACAATAATGACAGAGTCTCCCCTCAGGAACATCTTACTGATGAATCTGTCCTTATTAACAGGTTGAGCCTTTTTCTTGCCCTTCCCAGTTTTTGGTACCTAGTCATGGTAATAACAGGTAAGATATGCAACTCTTGAAAGCAACGAAACGAGTATGCAGGCGTGCATCAATAAAACAAACCTCAGTCCACATCTCTCTGACATTTTCCAGAACCATATTGCAATGCCGGTCGAAGGCCCTTACACGACCCAAAAGCTTCTTATTGTTGCGACAATTTATGAGAACCTGTTGAAAAAAACATATAAAAAGGATTTTTACCTAAGAAGCTCTACCGATGCACAACTATTAACACACATGAGCAAAGCATACCTGAGTATTATTTTTAACACTCATCATGAGAACTGAAAGTGGACCAGTGTTGAATTCCTCTTCCTCATTCTTGCTAGTCTGCAGAGGATTCAAAAATCAAAGTAAGTACTTCTAATGGCATTTCTAGTTACACTTCAGCAAAGTTATTTTATTATATCCGTGACTGTTTGGGTCAACTTGTGCACACTTTGACTATTTTCACGAGACATACCGCTTGATCGTACAACAATTGGATTTCAAGAAAACCTATAAGAAATTACTTCCTAGGTGGGAGGGTACCATGTAATGAACCTATCACCTCTTAATTCCCGTTCCTCAAGACCCTCTTGACCACTAAGCCATTCCAGGATGGTTTACGCTTGTAAAAATTTGAAGTGAAAAAATAAACAGAACACAATGTCTAATGATTTTTGCAGTATTACAATTTACCACCAAAGGAAGACACACTGGGGACAGGGGACTGAATTTTTTTTTTTTTTTTTTTAAGTTTATAGAAAAAGAAATCATTTGAGCTAACATAAGAAATGAACTAAAGGAAGCAGAAGCTATACATCAATTTATCAATCAAACGAAATGAGCTTCATGGAAATGTCATAGTTATCACTTTTTTTTTATTCGAAATATAACCTTTTTCGGAAATAGATTATAAAAGGGTAAGAAGTTGGTACACGTACACAATAATCAAATGGAAAGGAAAATAAAACATCACTGACTCACAGTAATCAACCGTAGAAACAAAGTTGAAAGAAAAACAGGTCTGAATCTAAAGATTCAGCTTTACTCCAAATATATTAAACTCCTCTTACATTCAATTTATCAAAAAATGACTCTCTCTCTAAAAAAGTTTTCTCTCTCGCCTCTCTCTACCCCACCCTCCTCTTCCGACCTTGTCTGACTCCTTGATCATCCATGGATTCCGCCAAATACCCAAGGATAGCAACGATCGAAAGAAAAGAGTACTCCATAGATGTTGATCTTCGATACAGAGGAAGCAGAGTTAAGATCACTGAATCCACCAGAGACAAATCCTTCACTATCTCGGTTCAATGGGCCTCCCTCACATGGATTCTAAAGAGCTTATACACCTTGCTAGCAACACCATTAAATCATAAATTCTTCCTGGAAACCAGAATAGATGACTATTCTTTATGGCTTGAAAAAACTATGAACCGGAAAGGATATATTGCAGAGCTCACAAAACAGAACAACAATGGAACAATCAGTAAGTTGGTTATTCCTATTGGTGCTGAAAGAATGGGATGGTTCTCTTTTTATACTTTACTACAGGGACCGAGATCTACTACTTGTCCAAAGCTAGCCATTAATTTAACTCTCCCCACTCACAAGCCGGTTGTTGGAGAGAATAACTGCGTTGAACATGCAAGACCGACCGACTTCATTAATGGCCACAAAGCTCAACCAAAGGATAAAGAAGTTGTTGTCGAAATCAATACCAACGAAAAAAGGGTTGTTTCTTATAAAGTTGCTCTTATTAAACCTGCCCGGGCCAACAAACCAACAAAGACTTATCCCTTGGGAGCAAAGAGAATGGATACCACATCATCGACAATAGTGCAAGTTAATGAAAAGAAGGGGCAAGAGGAATGGACTACAAAGAGCCACAGAAAGACATTTGCCAAGAAGATTAAAGGGAAGGCGAAGATGATCTACAGGCCAAAGGAGTTTCCCCTGAAACCGCAACCCGAAACAGAGTACCCCTCAACTTCGGCTTGTACAAAGGGAATGAATTGGATCGACCCAATCATCCTCAAACAAAGGGAGACATTTGAATCGAATATAGACATATTCATTGCGGCGGAGTTTGAAGGAAGAAATTCGAGTTGTAATACTCTCATCGGAAAACAGAGCATCTCTTCGCCGGAACAGAGCACAATCGCTGAAGCTTCGATCGATCAAATCACTGTTCCTCTGACAAAAAGCCCTGCACAGCCGTATTTTCAGCAATCAGAAACCTGCTCCTCTGACGCCATCTCTAATCCAGGTACGATTTCTCTAATTGAGGGGCCCAAGAAGACTTTTTTTGGCATTCGAAAATCTCTCTCCTTATCAGACCTTCTTATTAACCGGTCCATAACTTCTACCCATCCCTATTCTGAACTCGACCTACCTCACCCAAAACATCTAAAACCGAACCAAAAATTAGCCATCACCATAAATAAAAAACCGATTCTTTTCATACCTGGGACCAAATCTACCACAAACCACCCTAACCAACAGTTGACTGACACAGACCATTCCTCTCCCTACCCATCTTCTCCACAAACTCCCCTGCCTTACCCGACTGAACCAACCCCTCTTCAAATATCCTATCCTACACAAGCTGAATTGAATGCCAATAAAAGTTTCTTTAAAAGGAAAAAACCTTTTATCTTGGACCCTAGTATTCATCCATCGGAACTACTGGAAGTGATTATTCCTTGGCTGAGAACTATGGGATTGGGAAAAGAACAATCAATTCAGAGAGTTATGCAACCTTATCTCAGCCATTAACGATTATGATGAAGAATCGTACAATGGAGGGTCTTATTGTACTACATGAAATTGATCTCTTGGAATGTAAGAGGCCTCGGTTGGGGACAAAAAAGCAATGATAAAAAGTCTGATCATAAAACACAATCCCACTTTGGTGATTCTTCAAGAAACAAAATCGAGGAATATTGACAGAACCTTTATAAAGAGCATATGGAGTGCTAGAGATGTGGCTTGGACTTCCCTAGATGCGGTGGGTTTATCAGGAGGCATTATTATTATGTGGAATGATCCGGCTTTCTCTGTTACTGACATTAAGGAAGGTACTTTCACTCTATCTTGTTCAATTACTATGGCTGATGGGTTTTTATTCAGAATCACAGGTGTTTACGGACCTTCAAATACTGACCCTTCTCCCCTATTTTGGGAAGAGCTTGAGAAACTGGCTGACTGTAATGGACCATGGTTGATGGGTGGTGATTTTAATGTTATTAGATGGGCACAGGAAAGAACATCTCATAGACCGACATCTCATGATATGCAGAGTTTCAATGAATTCATTGGAAAATATGAGTTGATTGGAAAATATGAGCTTTCTCGTCTGGATAGGTTTCTCTTTACTATGGATTTTCAGAATTACTTTAAGGACCTGAATGTTTTGCGACTGGAAAGACCTACATCTGACCATTTTCCTATCCAATTGAGCATGGGAAACAACAATTGGGGCCCCACCCCCTTTCGTTTCCAGAATATGTGGCTTACTCATAAAGAATTTCTTCCCATGATGGAGTATTAGGGGCTAAATACGCCAATGAGGGGTTGGCCAGGTCATGGATTCATACAGAAATTAAAGGCCTTCAAACTCGTGGTTAAGGATTGGAATAAAACAGAGTTCGGCAACATTGTTGACAAAAAGAATCAGCTTTCCTTGGAGCTTGCTATATTGGATGATATGGAGGAAACTAGTCGTTTATCTATGGTCCAAAATCAACAGAGACTCTCTTTAAAGTCACAACTCCTAGCCATTGCTGTTAAAGAGGAAGCTCTATGGAGGCAAATGTGCAAAGCAATTTGGCTTGAACAGGGAGATTTGAATACAAAACTTTTTCATAGGGTGGTGGCAGCCAGACGTAGGAAAAGTTCCATTTTGGAGCTTCTTGACAGTAATGGCTCTAGTGTCTACACTGATTCTGAAATTGAACGAGAGTTTATGAATTTCTACACCCAGCTATTCACGAAAAAATCTGACCATAGACAGCTCTCTATTATTGATGATTGGGCTCCTATTACTGAACTACATGCATCATTCTTGGAGATGCCGTTTACTGAAATAGAGGTGTGGGTAGCGATTAAAGATCTGGGATCTAACAAAACCCCAGGACCAAATGGATTTACGGCAGAATTCTACAAAAAATCATGGAACATCCTTAAGAATGATATTATGAGAGTGTTCCACGAGTTTCAAGAATGGTATTGTAAATGCTAGTCTTAATGAAACATACATTTGTTTGATCCCAAAGAAGATCGATGCCAAAAAAGTGGGAGACTATAGACCGATCAGTCTTATCTCATGTATGTATAAAATATTGGCTAGAGTACTATCACAAAGGCTGAAGAAGGTTCTCCCAAACACCATTACAGAATTCCAATCTGCTTTTGTTGAGAATAGACAAATCCTTGACGCCATCCTTATTGCCAACGAAATCATTGATGAATGGAAAAGGAAACACAAGAAAGGTGTTGTTATCAAACTGGACATTGAAAAAGCGTTTGACACAGTTGACTGGGATTTTCTCGACGAAATTCTTCGTGCGAAAGGATTCGGGGTTGTATGGAGAAGATGGATCCGAGGTTGTATTTCCTCCCCTAACTATTCTATTATCATTAATGGAAAGCCTAGGGGAAAAATTAAAGCTACTAGAGGTCTTAGACAGGGTGATCCCCTTTCTCCCTTTCTGTTTATTATTATTGCTGATGGTCTGAGTAGAATGTTTATACAAGCTCAGAATGACAACAGAATACAGGGTTTCAGTATAGGCGAGATCCAGATTACGCATCTCCAATTTGCGGATGATACACTCCTCTGCTCTAACTATAACACAACTGCTATTGATGCTCTCCTCGACATTGTCGCTTTATATGAATCTCTCTCTGGCCTCAAAATCAATATCAACAAAACCGAATTGCTGGGAATCAACTTGGATGAATCTGTTATTAATGCTCTATCTAACAAAATTGGTTGTAAGATTGGTACCTGGCCGATATCTTACTTGGGCCTTCCTTTATCTGGAAGACCTAGTTCCATCCATTTCTGGGATGATTTTATTGAGAAAGTGGAAAAGAAAATCTCATCATGGAAGCACAATCACATTTCTAAAGGAGGTAGACTCACATTACTCCAAGCCACACTTGCCAACCTTCCAACCTATTATATGTCTATCTACAAAATGCCTGCCAAGGTGGCTGATAAAGTGGAGAGGCTTATCAGACACTTCTTATGGAAAGGCAACTCGGAATCCAAAGGGATTCATTTGGTGAAATGGAATGAAATTCTTCTCCCTCTGGAAGCTGGCGGGCTTGGCATCTTCAGCATCAAGGAACGAAATAACGCCCTCCTATCAAAATGGATATGGAGATATGGAACTGAAAAATTGGCCCTATGGAGAAGAATTATCACTGCCAAATATGGTGGATCCCTATCGTCCAATCATCTCGGGCAAGTATCGATTAAAACCGCCAGAGGACCATGGAAATCGATAATTAAACATGCACCATTGATCCATGATAGAATAACTTACAAAGTTAAAGATGGAGCAACGACCTCTTTTTGGAAGGATAGATGGGTGAATGATGCCCCCCTCTATTTATCATATCCATTGATTTTCTTGTTATCCGATAAAAACGAAATGACTGTGAAGGAAGCTTGGTGCTCTGATCGGAACTACTAAAATCTTGCTTTGAGAAGGAACTTGAAAGATGATGAGATTTTGGAATTGACGGCTTTAATCGAAATTCTTAGCAATATCAACCTAATCAGTGGAGACGACCAATGTATTTGGAAACTGGACCCGAGCGAAGGTTTTTCTATTAAATCTTTGATGAGAGATTGTACTTGCCAACCGCCATTGGAGAATCCCAAGATCTTTGATTCCATATGGAAGGAAAAATACCCTAAAAAGGTAAAATTTTTCCTTTGGGAACTCTTCCACGAAGCTATTAACACTCATGACAAATTGCAAAGAAGAATGCCCCACCTTCAAGTCTCTCCTCAATGGTGCTCCCTTTGCAAAAAAGACTGTGAGACACAAGCCCATTTGATGATAAATTGCCCCTTTGCATCAACCTTCTGGAATCTTATTAGATTGGCTTTCAAATGGAGCTTCCCTTTGCCTCAAAAACCTTCCACTATGCTGCTCATCGTCCTTACCGACCATCCTTTTAAAAAGGAAAGGAAGATTTTATGGGAGAGCTTCATGAGAGCATTTTGTTGGCATATTTGGAAGGAAAGAAACTACCGTATCTTTCAGGATAAAGCTTGTTCTTTCGATAGATTTATGGATAATATTGTATCATCGGTGGTTTCTTGGATCAAACTTTACCCCCCTTTTGATATTTATAGTTTTGACTCTCTAATGTATAATTGGAGAGCTTTATTGTAATTTTGGGGACTATATTGTCCATGTAATTTCATATTTATAATGAAATTGTTTCTTATCCAAAAAGATAACCTTTTGAAATTGTGATAGTGATACTATTTCTTAGGATATTAAATTTATTATATTCTACTTCGTAAACCAAGTCTATTTGATAGCTAGTTTTCGTTTGATATCATTCTGCTAACTTACTGTTATGCATAGATGTCAGATATTTCTATTCTAGTCTAGTTTCTTATTTCGATATGTCACAAAGAATAGAGACTGCATTGTTAATGTTCTATTGCCAGTTATTATCATTAAGTTGGAAATGCACCTATTTAATTACTACCTGATCTCAATGAAAGCTCAATTTCTCACCAAATTTTTTTTACGGATTAATCTCTTTTCCTTGTTGATCTGAAGGTTCCTTCATTTCCCGATGATGTTGCTATGGCTCTTCTCAAAGAGGAACTTGGTCAACCATGGCAGAACATTTATTCAGAACTTTCTCCTTCCCCAATTGCTGCTGGTACGGACATTTATAACTAGACATCTGCTAGTTCAGAGATTCAATCTTTGTACTATGATGAGATAATGTTCGGTTCTTTATTATCCCCCAAAAATATGGCAGCTTCTTTAGGACAGGTGTATAAGGGTCGTTTGAAAGAAAATGGAGATCTAGTGGCTGTTAAAGTTCAGAGGCCTTTTGTTCTAGAGACCGTAACTATAGATTTGTTTATCATACGAAATTTGGGCTTGGTTCTCCGGAGGTTTCCTCAGGTACTCTTTTCAATGAAAATGAAGGGAAATAACTTGGTTATCTCTTACTTTTAAGAGATGGAAATAATTTCAATATTGCTTTGCTTGCTTCTGACTTCTCTTCTTTTCAGATCTCTCTTGATGTGGTCGGCTTGGTAGACGAATGGGCGGCTCGCTTCTTTGAGGAGCTAGATTATGTGAATGAGGGTGAAAATGGAACACGCTTTGCTGAGATGATGAGGAAGGACCTTCCACAGGTAAACTTATCAACTTGATCCTCAAATGTACAGACATTTAAGTTCAATACTTACTATTAGATAGTGTGAGAATCGATCTGGTGATGAGAGGAGTAGCTCACTTATCTTATAAATTGCTAGGAGGTCTCCTTACTTTTCAATGTGGGATCCTCAACACTTATAGCTTTGGCCCTCCTTGTTAATTGGAGTGGTCTTTTGTAATTACCCTTTAGGCTTTCTAATTCACTCATCAATGATTATTATGCATAATCATTTTCGAGCTTAAGACGAATCTGATTAAATTAAACCAAGAATGAAATATTATGCATAATCATTTTCCTTTTTTGTTCATAGAGAGGCTTTTAAGTTTCATATCACCAATTACAAAATTTCCAATACCATTTCTGTACTAATGTACTTGTGGTCCAGTATTGATAATTAATTTTTCTCGTGCTTTTAGGTGGTTGTTCCAAAAACTTACCAAAAATATACTTCAAGGAAGGTTCTCACTACTGGATGGGTAGACGGAGAGAAGCTGTCCCAAAGTACGGAAAGTGATGTTGGGGAACTTGTCAGTGTGGGAGTCATATGCTATCTAAAGCAGGTAATTTACTAGCTTAATAAGTTTTGACAAGCGAATGCCTTCGTGAGTCCGTGACAACAATTTCAAGGAAAAACAGGCTCTTGGGTATATGATTTTTGTTCTGTTCTTTAAAAGCTAGACTGGGCAAAATGGAAGTCTTTTTATGTACTGAGAGAAGTTTCGAGTTTATTTCGGTTCTCATTCCATTTTATTTCCTCTTCCAAGAGTACATTGAAATATTGTGGTGACTATTCCATTTCTTTATTCATGCTAAGGGGGCTCTCTCATTCCATTAAACTGAAAAAGAAAACGAGACAAACATGTTGCTAGCAGGAGCAGATACAACCCCATTCCATGGTCAAATCAATGCATATTCAAGTGACTATTTTTTTTTTTTTCTTTAACCGTTGACGTTATTGTCATCAGGTATTTAATAGTTCCTGATGTAGTATAGCCTCTGCTGGGATAATCTAGACATGAACATGTGTTTCTCAAGATACACTAGTATACACTATACAGCACTGTGCCTCCTGGCTCTATGCCAATCTAATTAAAACTTCATTCCATTTTTCAAATAGGAATATGCAGTTTCTATTCATTTTAAAACAAATATCAAGAGAGGACGAAGACCTGATACTCAGGTGTCAAATTTATGTCTTAGCTAGTACAGGATTCTGGCTTACTATTAGTGATTCCAGTGATTAGAATTGTGGAACTTTGAAATATACCAATATATATAAGATGGTCTTTGTAATTCTCACCCCTGGGATCTACCCTTTACTCTTGTAATTTCATAGATGGATGAAATTGTTTCTTATCTAAAAGAAACATGTATCAGACGGTTTTTTCCCCCACGGGGTGGCACGGTGGTCAAAGACTTGGACTTTGAAGATGTGCTCATCTCAAGGTCCCAGGTTTGAGTCTCACTTGTGACATTAATTTGTAGACACCTCTCGTGTCTTCATTCCTTCGATGTCTCATGGTGCCTAGCATAGGGACGGGCGTGGTTACCCCGGGTTTAGTGGAGCGAAGTTTCGATTTGTCCCCTCGGGAACATCTGATAAAATTGGAACGGTACTACTTGGAAAATGTTTTGCTTGTGTGTGTGCCAGAATATAATGCTGCAGTTTGACTTTTCCTATTTATATCTTTCAAGTTTTCTAACTAAATACATTTTCTTGTAGTTACTTGACACTGGATTCTTCCATGCTGATCCTCATCCTGGGAATATGATCCGCACTCCAGATGGAAAGTTGGCCATACTTGACTATGGTAGCTTTTTTTTTTTGACATCTACTTGACTTCGGTAACAAACTTTAGAACGTTATAGAATGCATATATTATAGTTCATTATATATATGTTCGCCCAATCAACCCAACTTGTATATCTCAACATGGTTTATCACCTCCTTTGAGCACAAAATAATCTTTTAATTAGCGTCTTTATCCCAAACACTCTCGTGATTTTATACTACTTGATATGATTTGTATTTGCTGTTACAGGTTTAGTTACAAAGTTAACTGATGATCAGAAGTATGGAATGGTTGAAGCAATTGCACATCTCATTCATCGAGATTATTCGGCTATTGTCAAAGACTTTGTTAAGCTTGGATTTATTTCAGAGGGTGTTAATTTGGAACCAATCTTGCCAGTCCTAGCAAAGGTTTTCGATCAGGCTCTTGAAGGTGGAGGTGCAAAGAATATCAACTTCCAGGAGCTGGCTTCAGATTTAGCTCAGATAACATTTGATTATCCTTTTCGGATTCCCCCATATTTTGCTCTTATAGTTAGAGCAATTGGGGTTCTAGAAGGAATAGCTTTAGTGGGAAACCCTGATTTTGCCATCGTGGACGAGGCATATCCTTATATTGCACAGGTATAGTTCCTCTTATTTATTTATTTAGCTGAAGATGCTAGTTAGATAGATATCTACCATCTTTTTTTTTCTAAATATCAATAACAAGGATAAGGGTTGTTTGTTTCATGGCGTGTTCTCGTGGTTATTCTGAAAATAGTGAAGCTTGATGGATAATTGCATATATTTCTTGCAAATGATGTATCCAGAACCTCAACTTTAAATGTTAATTAGCCTTTTACGTCCGTACAGTGAGTTCAGTGTTGGATGTACAGTTGATAGTTAATCAAGTTCAACGATTTAGCACTTGGGAAAATGGTATATCTTCAAGGATGTTGCAATAAACTTGTATGTAAAAATAAAGCTGTTGAAGATACCCTTCGATCCTTTTGTTATTATCAGGTTTGCTTATGGGCTCATGAAGACAAGAAACATGTTCTAATCATAAATCACCGTTATTGACCACTTGTTCCTTTTTTCTTTTTTTGAAACAACTGACCACTTGTTCCTGGCTTGACTGAACTCTTTAACTTAATTTCTTTTTTTGAAACAAGGGTAACCACGCCCGTCCCTAGGCTAGACTTTTTAACTAAATTAGATTTGGTTCTCTTTTCTTTCAGAGACTTCTGACTGACGAGTCCCCAAGGTTAAGGAGTGCTTTACGATACACAATCTATGGCAAGTCTGGAGTATTTGATGCTGAGAGATTCATTGATGTTATGCAAGCCTTCGAGAATTTCATAACAGCTGCTAAAAGTGGGGGCGGAGAGGATCTAAATGGAGACATGGCCGAGCTTGGTGGTCGGAAAAGCCAATTCCAGGAAAAGCAACCAATTGAAGCAAGGGCATCCTTAGCCTTTCTTCTATCGGATAGAGGCAACTTTTTTCGGGAATTTCTTCTCGATGAGGTGAAGTATACAACTTATATTTGTTAATTTTGATATACACTTACTACTTTCCTCTGTCGTCATTATGAGTTGACCTGGTGTTCAAATAAGGGCCTGGTAAATGATAAAGTGCTTAGAAGTTATTGGTTCAATTCTGGATCGCCATCAAATTATAAATTAATTTACTATATGAGTTACCTTGACAATCAAATATAGTAAGGTCAAGCTATTTTCTCATAAGAATAGTTAAGAGTGTGCGTTAATAGAATCAACACCGATTTTTTTCTTGATGATAATTTTTTTTTTTTTTTCACTATGCAGATTGTGAAGGGCATAGATGCCGTCACAAGGGAGCAGTTAGTAAATTTAATGTCGATCTTTGGAGTTAGAAATGCTTCACCAATTTTTAGTATGGTTCCTTTGATTGGACCATTTAAGCCCGTCGCACTTCTACCCACAATAACAGAAGAAGACAGAGTTATACTAAATAACGTTCAAAAGATTCTTGAGTTCTTAACAGCAGGAAGCTCAATCCCAACATCTAAAGAGGTACTCAGTGAATAACATATAGTTGAAGCAATTTTGATCTTCTTTTATCCATAACGTTCTTACTTTTTCATCCTTGTGGACACGAACAGGGTGTGGATGTTGTTCGAGTCGTTCAAGAGCTTCTTCCAGTTTTGCCTGGCATCTCCACTACATTTCTTCCCGAGGTGCTCAGTCGATTAACTTCCCGGGTATTTGCTCGGTTAATTCGTGATACGATGTTATGAGGAACTTGAACAATTCTACTTCTATGCTTCAGGTGAATTCAGCACACATATAGGTATTTTTATATAAAAGTGAATTGTTTAGCCTAACCTGATCGTCTTCCAGGCAATTCCAATGCCTAAATGCTTTGAGAAATTTTCTTTTTTTTGTATAGCATTCACTTACAAGAAATGTAAAGTTGGCAATTCTATATGCCTAATACTAAATTACATAATGAAATACAAATTTATTCTGATCGATTGCTATTGCAGTATAATTTTCCTTTTTATTTTTTGAGTTCGGACTTTGGAACAGGTGTAGGTACTCCCGAATATATAATGAGATAAGCTCCAAATCTCCGAATTTGGCTATAAAAGAAAATATATTGCTATTTTTCATGGGCATGATTCTCTTTACAAGTCAATGATATCTATCCCCCATCTTATAAACCCTGTCTTTGAACTTAACTGATGGTCGAAAATCAATAGGCTTGAATGCAAGTATGTCTTCGACCAAAAGGTCAAAACTCAACTTGTTAAGGTCGATGTCTTCGGTCACATTCGAGTTTCTTCAATTCTTGACTAAGACGTGATAAATTTAATCTCAGGATAATGAACTAGAATTTTTATGAGATTGTAGGAAGGAAATAATTTTTTCTTGTGCCATTTCTTGAAGTGCCCTACTTTCAATGATATATTTCATCTCATCATTAAGAATGATTAAGAAGTTATAACGGAATTTTTCAAAAAAACAAAAAGTTATAACGGAAATGTAAAGTTTGTAGGTTTGTTGGAAACTAGGCAAAATTCACTCGGCGAAAATGGAAGATAAAAATGCTTAGAGTATGTATATTAGGGGAGGGGGACTAACAAATCCTACATAGAATGCACTACTGCTCTCAAATAATATGAGAGTCAGATACCGATTTTTGGGCTCGAACCTGTGATCGTGGATTTAGTATTTGACTCTCATATTATTTGAGAGCAATTATACTAATATGTAATGGTTAAGTTGTATCACATCAAGTACATTATATTTCGAATCTAGATTCAACTTATCTTGACCTTGACATTCCTTTACGATCTAAACATGTTACCTACTACTGGCCTTTAAATGCTTTCAAGAGTGAAATTTTTCCCAACAAGATAACAGGAATCTTTTCAACATACTTTTTGTTCAATTTTTTCCCTATATTTCACAGAGGAAATTTAGTCCAACAAAAAAAAAACATGGTTGTAGTGGAGGCATGATGATGATTATGCTTTCCCCCACTCTGTTCAAGTGGACAACAAACTGTAATGATGATGACAAAACTTCCCACCTTTCTCAAACTACTTTTTTTTGTGGTAAATCATCAAATCTTCTGCATGCCCATCCATTTGATCTTTAACCATTTTGGCCTTTCTTCTTCTCACTCACAGGAGGGCTCAAATTTGGTCATGGTTTCATCGAATCGGAGCGGCAAAGAGACGGGTATCTTTGTAGATTGCAGCCCTGGCGGCGTCGGCGTCGACGACACGGAGCAGGTGCACGGCCGTAGTGTGCTCTTGCTATGCACCACCTTCAGGAAGCAAGACGAACACCATTTTCAGTTCACGTTCTGTTGAAGAACAGAGAGATGGGGTCAACCAAAAATGGCGTAATCATGAACTTCAACATAATGCTAATGGAAATGGGTCTAATGGGATTCGCTTAGATTTCCCAAATCTCAAGAGCAATTTGAAGAAGAAGAAGAAGAAGAATAAGGATAAGGAGAATTGCTCCACACAAACAAGGAAAGTCAACTGGCCTGATGCCCATGGAAAAGATATTGCTCATATCCAAGAGTTTGAACCAAGGTATGATTTACTTTTTTTTTCCGTACGAATGGGGGAGGGAGACTACAAACCTACGTAAAAGTATTACTACTTACATAAACGAGAGTAAAATACTGATTTCTAGGATCGAATCGTGATTGTGGCGTTGAATTGGATTACCACAAAGGTCACCATCCATTTTGATAGGTATGATTTAGTTTATAAATCATTAGGAATGAATTGCAAATTCTTGGTCATAGACTAACTTTGTTTTGTAATTCGTGAGTGTTTGGAGCAATTTATTAATGCTCACATCTCGATTAATCTCGTAGGACAATAGCTCGATCCTGCTACATTTAGTTGTCAATAAACCCGTAAATACTAAAATACAAGTAGTCATGTCATTTATGTATTCACAAGTATTTAGATTAGCTTATACCTTGTCTATTTACATATAACAACTACCTGAATTTATACATTTAATTGGAAAATTAGTTGTTATGAGCAGACTACAATCAATTGAACTCATTTCATTATAGTACTTTATGAATTTCAAGACTCTCCTTTGACCACTAGGACAACCGATGATGATTAGAGTTTGTCACAAAGAAATTATTTAAGATTTAATGTTATGGGACAGGACATAGGATGTTGGTAAGGAACAATATAGTTTATGAGAACTACAAGGTTGAATTTGATGTTTATTGTGAAAATTGTGGTTGTTGTGTCACAGTGTATCAGGAGATGGGAGCTAGAGGGAGTAAGGAACTTTTGTGTCTGCACAATTCAATAACAAAAGGTATATATGACTGAACTTTTTTTATATATGAGTGACTGTCCGGACCTGTCCTGTCTGACTCTACATCATTTAGTTGTCAAAGAAATTAGTAGAAAATTAATTTCTAAGTAAGTGATTATCATAGATTGAACTTATCACTTTATACATCTGAAGATCTTCTTTGACCAATTGAGTCATCATAGCTGTAAATATGATTGAATTCAGCATTAATATTATCATATTAACCACACATAAGTACCCATGTAATTTGCTTCTATTCTTTTTTTTCTTCTTTTAAGTACAACAAAGAGCTAGAAATATAATTTAGCTTTCGGCTCTAAATGCAAATATATATAGATCATGTGTTATAATATGCATTAAAGTTTTCCAGACAAGAAATAAAAAGAAAATGATTCGTTCTTTAAAAAAAAAAATCGATTAACTTCTTACTTTCCGAGCCTACCAAAACTTAGTTCAATTGACATTAAGAAATTACAAATTCAAATTCTCTTTACCAAAAAAAACCTTTCATTCACCCATAATACATTTAGTATTATATTCATGTTTGTTTGTCCACTTTGGTAAAAAAAGAAAAGAAAGATATGATGGGTATGGCAAATCTAACATAATTTAGATAAAATGCCACAAAAATAACACTGATAATGGTTATCGTAAAGATTGATTTAGAGATATTTTTAATTTTTTTTAGTAACATTAATATTTGGGATGAGAGAAATCAAAATCTAACTTCTTAATTGAAAATACAGATTTGAGATTGCAGTTTTCTTTCTAATATATGTGAATGTTTGCTATTTTTGTGAGACATATCATATAATTCTACTATATTTAGATGTCAAAGAAATTCGTAAAAAATTGAAGTTCATCACTCTGAATTAAATTTACCATCTTTTTTATTTCTTAAAGACTCTTTTGACCGTCAAAGGTTACTATATTGAATTTGAACTCAATAATTCATACTTTAATATGTGTATGTTAAATCGTCGACAAAAAAAAATAAAAAAAAAAAATCAAACGAATGACTTATGAGTAAATTTAATTATTTCAACTAACAAAACTCAATAGAAAATTTAATATTGTATTTACGATCATTCATCCATTTTGAGATTTACTATTTATTGGGTCCTTTATTGGATTACAACAAGCTTAGATAATGTGATAAAATATTACAAAAACAGTAACTAAAAAAGTAATTGCAAACATACCAAAAAAAAAAAAAAATAGATGGCGTATAATTAATTTATAATAATCATTCAATGACGTGATAAATTGTAACAAGTCATGATATACGACCACTAAAATAATGAAATTTTTTATACCTACTCACTAGGCAATAAAAATGAGAACTTATTCTAAAAAAAAGAGAAAACTTGAATTAAATTTAATTCTTCTAAAATTTAAACTTTCAGGTTATTGATTTTTTTTTAAAAAAAATCTTTCAGGTTATTAATTATAAATTAGGTTGTCTGAGTAACCCATTTGAATTTCCACTTTCCTTGCCTTTTTTAGTTATATAAAAATAAATATACAATTTTATTTTATTTATTTTTTCTATTTTAGCTTCCAATCGAACTTCCGAGTCTCCGACATACATTTCACAAAATCTCCATATTTATTTCTTTAACCTTTTATTTCCGTTCGAATGTACTTGATTTTAGTTTAAGAAAATGCCTTTGTTCATGCACATTAAAAAGATGTATTTTTATTAATTCAATATTTTCTTTAGCCAAGAAATTATAATCCCTTCCTTATTAACTTAATTCACCATACAACAAATGACCAGGTTCTAAAAAACAATTCAAACCTATTACAATCATATCACTTTCGAGAAATTATTAGAACAAATAAGAACATTTTAGTGTGCTATAGTATGACAATCTTCTCTATAGGACGTCCTTGGACAGTAGATTGTGGTTGTCGACTTTTCGAGCATTGCACAACTCATCAGCCACATCGCCTCTCTCGAAAACAGCCGCTGCACCCATTCCCGTTCCTGCATTTTGATCGATATGCTATGTCATCAGCCTCAGCAAGCCAAACCAATTATTGCATTTAACCATAAGAACATGTAAAAGTACCTATGCACATCGAAATAACTCCAAAGCGACAGTCTTTGCCACGACGCTTCATCTCGTGCAACAGAGTAGCGACACAGCGGGCACCTGTAAAATTGAACAAGGTTAGAAAAGCAAATATGAACCTTAAGCTATTGATAGAATCTTAAAATATAGTTGACCATCACAGTTGTTGAACTTTTGCATGTTTTGGTCAATTGTAATATGTTCAGGTTCCAGATGAAAGGCAGTCAAGAGACAAAGATCAAATATGATGCTAAATGATAATCCACTTGGTAGAATAAAATTTGATAACTAAGTTGAACAGAACAATTGACCTAAATGGTCTAGCTTTCATTTATCAAGGAATTGGCGGTCTTGTATGAAGAAAAGAAAATCCATAACCTCTTAGTTCTCTCAGACTCTCCACTAGATCAACTCATAATGGTATAGAAGGGTATATTAGTCTAGTAGTTGGTAATAATACTTGACTATAATTGAAAGATGGGAAAAGAGAGGGAAATACGGATCAAGTGATTAGGGCTTAGAATGATTTCAAGACTTAAAGAGGGCCAAGTACCTCGAATTACTTGATTTATCTTATACTTGTAGTTCGAGAAATCTATCCGTGTGTGTGTATGAATGACTTATATATGCATTAAAAAAGTGAATTTTACCAACTAGAAAAGTATTCTCCACCACAATATAATCTCATCTCAAACATTTAGTAGATGAATGCAAGGTAATATGTACTGCTACTGTTTGCAAATACCTGTTGCACCCAATGGATGTCCAATGGCCATTGCACCTCCATTAACGTTAATCTTCTCTGGATCAAGTTCCAGCTTATTGTGGCAGTACACAAATTGTGATGCGAATGCCTGCACAGTCGTTGGTTGAAAAGGTTGATGTGTATTCAATTGTCTAAAACCCGAAAAATCCCTTTACGATATATAATAATACCTCATTTATCTCAAAAAGATCGATATCGTTAAGCTCAAGACCAGCAGCCTTGACTGCGGCTGGGATAGCAACAGCCGGACCAATGCCCATGACGGCCGGATCCACACCAACAGCAGCAAAAGTCCTAGATTGGTTAGGAGATAAAACTTTTGTAAGCATTATAAAAGTTCAATTTGTAGAACTTGGAACTTGAAATCCTAAATAGAAAAGGAAGCCAAGACCTATTGTAAAAGCAAATACAACTTTACGTAAAACAATTTGAATTAACAAGTGCTCTTTTCTCTTGGAACAAAAGCAAGTTCTCAAGAAAAATCAACGTGTAAATATGCCACTTAAGCAAAGGAAAACTGGACATCATATAAATAACGAGAAATACAAAGACAATATGTTTTATGTCTATACTTTCCAAAAAACATATCCATACCTAAAAACACCAAGAATGGGTAATCCCTTCTTCATTGCAACACTTCTCTTCATGAGGAGTACAGCCCCAGCCCCATCACTCACTTGACTCGCATTGCCTACAGTAGTAAATGCAACAAAATATCAATTTAACATGTCAAACGAGTAAACGACGCATTGCTTATATTGGTATGATGCTATCTGAAAGGATGATACCTGCAGTGGTGCTTCCATCTTTTTTAAATACAGCCTTCAGCTTTGCCAGATCTGCCAATGAGGCATTGGGCCGAATTCCGTCATCAACAGAGATTGTAACAGGCTTCTCTTCACCAGTTTTAGGGTCAACGATCTGTTTGAATTTAAAAAATAACAGGCCCAAAAAGATGAATCAAATGCTTCCAAACATGTGCATGCGTGTAAAATGATGCCTAAACCATGATCCGGTTTTAAATACCTTGGTGCTGACAGGGATAATCTCATCTTTAAACCTACCAGAAGCTGTAGCAGCAGCAGCCTTTCTATGAGACTCAACCTAAGCACATAAATAAGAAAATCATTACAGAAAGCCACTAAAGAACACTAAAAACAGAATTTAGATAACTGTTTTAACATACTGCAGCCTGATCTTGTTGCTCTCTAGTGACACCAAAACGTTGAGCAACATTTTCGGAGGTTATTCCCATGGGAAGCAGGCAATTCTGAGCTTGTTCAAAGATCTTCACCTAGCATAGTTACAGAGAAATTGTTGCAACCATAATGCACGAATATAGAATAGTTTCGAAGACAACTTAATGAACCTGAAAACGTAACAGAATTTATAAGAGGGTAGACGATTAAGGGTTGGGGATATACTTTTGGATTGACTGATCCTTCCCATGCCATTGGATTGGCAGTCATAGACTCCAAACCAGCACCAATGCCTGGACAAATAATTGCTTACATGTGAACTTCTTGACGTCTATGAAACATTCTAAACGACAAGAACAATATTTTTCCCAAGGGGCAATTGCTAATTAGTGATAATGTAGAACGCGAATTTCTTACCAATATCATAAAACCCTGCTCTAATAGCAGCAGCTACATCAGCAACAGCCTGCAACCCGGATGAGCATTGCCTATTAACAGTCCTCACCGGCACGGTCTCTATACAACACAAACACAAATCCATTGTCAGATGAGAACCCGAATATCAAAAGCTTGTAAACTATGATAGGCAAGATGAATTACCAGGGAAACCCGCATAAAATGCAGCCATTCTGGATTCACTTGCTCGTTGGGACCCTGGTCCCAAAACACTACCCACGATAATGTCGCCAACTTCAGCTGGGTCGAGGTTAGTTTTCTCAATCAATGCCTACATAAAACCGACAAAGGAAAAGTAATAAACAATGTGAACAGAATAAAATTACTCTTAAAGAAAAAGATTAATTCATATGACAGTTAGTCACTCCGCAAACTCATCAAGAAACAAACCTTCAAAACAGGTGCAAGAAGATCATCAGGGTAAGTGTCCTTGAAGCCACCACGTTTTGATTTGCAAAGTGCAGTTCGATAAGCTCTATTGAAAATGAATGAGCAAAAATACAGAATTGAAATAAGTAGAAACTTCAATTGTTCCAGAGTCATCAGCTTATAAAGCTCCAATAGCCATCCAAAGTGTAAGCACGAGAATTTAAAAACACAAAAAATAGGGAATTTGTCCTCATTAACCTATTTTTGGCTCTTCATTACAATTGTAGCATATTTTTTAAAACAATTCATTCATAGCACATTTTGCCCAAAATTTCCATTCTACCATCATACTTCTATCAATTCAACTCATAAACTTAAATCGATTTTGAGTAATTGAACAGTACAAACCGATAGACTTCAATTGTTTTTGTGCCCTAAATGAATAAGTATGGAATTGTGATATAGTGGAATTATTTTGTTTTTTTTTAATATACATGCAAAATCCCCCAAAAAGTGTGTATATATATATATAAATTTTATCGGTGACTGTCCAGACGAACTTGCGCCCATCTTAACTATCGTCACCGAACATACCACCTAACCCTAGCCACCATGGATTAAACCGGTTATGTAAACAATCCTTTTAGATACAGAAAAATCGAAGATCAGAAAGAAACAAGCAACTTACGCAACAATCACCACATCGTCCCCAAAAGCTGAAGTCCGTTGATATGCAGCACTATCCCCAGCCAAACAAGCCGACGCCTAGTTTTATCGGGAAAAAAACTCCATCAAATCGCAATTCAACCTTAAAACAAATCATATCACAGATCTAGAGAGCAATAATCATAAAAAATATACACAGCAGAGACGATCCAAAGAATCGAACATAATTCAACTTGATTTATTAGTAGGCATCGCATACGTAGTTACGAAATCAAGCGCAATCACAGATCCAGAGCTCAGGCATTACGAAATCGATGAATGAAGAGAGAAATAGAAAAGGCAGAAAGAAGAGCAAGAGTTGAGAGATTATGAGTCGATGATACCGATAAGGAAGAGTCGTGGCCGGGAACGGAGGACGGTGGCCGGAGATGGTGGAGCAAAACCTTCTGCCTGTTGATTGCTTTCTCCATCTTCGCTTTCGTTTTGCGTTTTTCTTCTTTGGATTTTCAGATGAAGCGATCGAGATGAAGAAGAAGATAATTTAAGGATGATTATCTCATTTTTGTCCCTTTCTTTCTGCTTTCTCCATATATAATTATTCATAATTGTTTCGTTTTTCAACTTTTAAAAACATGTTTTTCTTTTTGTTAAGAAAAAGTATGAAATAATACAAAATTGACAAAATCAAAATAAAAAATGTAATATTTATAAACAAAAAATTGTGATGGTATATAACTTTTACTTTTAAAATAAAACTTAAAAAAAAGAAAAAAATATCAATTAATTATCAAACAAGACTTAATTAAACGACTTAGAATATGAATATTAAGACGCTGTTTGATAATAATTTTGTTTTTTTATTTTCGTTTTTGAAATATAAGTCTATTCTCACTCAAATTTAGTACAATGTGTTCCACCATTTCTTATCATATATTCATCATTTCTTAAGAAAATAGGAGAATATTAACCAATTTTTAAAAACTACTTTTTTTTGTTTTTAAAAATTAGTTAGTGTTCTTATACTTTATGTAAGTAAATATGGATATATTTGTAAGTAAAGTGGAACACATTATAAAAAAATTAAGTGAAAATCAACTTAAATTTTAAAAATTAAAATAAAAAATTAAATGGTTATCAAATTTACAATTCATATAGTACTAGTAAAGTACATAATTTTCCTTCAAACAAAAATAAATAAAGTACATAACTTTTTGTCTAAAAAAATACATAATTAATTAGTTATATATTTTAGATTAAACAATATTATAGAAAAATGTTTTTTACATAATTAAATAGATTTAACTAAAAATAAGAAATGGATAAGATATTTGAACAAAAAATTTCTGAGTCAGCAGAGAGCTCGGCTACACGTGTCGAGCAGCGACCATGGACGGAGCAATCCTTCTCTCTTCCCCATTTTCAGTCAACGCACATGTAACTCACTTTTTTTTTCTGTAAAAATAAATAAATAAATTAGGATGTACAAAATTGAATCTAGAAAATTGACATGTTTGGCTTCGAAAGGATAAATTAAGTTGGGTTGGATTGAGATAAGAATAGAAGATAAAAGATAAAAGATAATAAATTTATGCTTGGGCGAAGGATAAATATATTTAATAGGATAAAAAGAAAATGATTAATTTTTTTTTTTAAATTCATAGTCAATCCATTTCACTAAATTGTTTTCAATGGATTCACAATTTGGATTAGATTTGTGGTCATAATTTAATTTGATTGAATTAAATTTTACCATGTTTGATTTTTTTCTCTAAAATCTTTTATATCCATATAATTTGTTTTGTATCATATCACATAAGTTAGTTTAATAGTTAAAACGTGATAGTGAAATCAAATGGATCGATGATGCAATTAATTATTTTATTTGACGTTAATTCATTTCGAAAATCGATATTTTATTTACATTATTATTTTTATAATGTATTAAGAGATTCTGGGATTAAATTTCTTCCATAAAAAATTAAAAAGAGTGGAAATGCATGCAAAAAAATGTTATCACAGCCTATTGCCATGACTTTGGCAATAAGGGCCCATCATAATTGGCTAAAAAGTTAGGGTACTAATTCACATAACCACCACCCTAGAAGCCCAAAAGTTTGGCATTAAAGGGCCCATCAAAATTGGCTAAAAAGCCCAAGTTTAAATTTTGAAAATTTGATCAACTTCTGAATCTTGATATTGACACTGATTAATGATTTTGCAACATTTTTTCTTCCTCGAAGATTATTTATTTGTTTATTTTTCAATATTGGCCAATATCACAAACTTTATTATCATCTAAAGATTATTAAAAAATACACGAGTAAACAAATGGGTAAAATTAATTTACTTAAAAATTTACAAGATTGACCGAACTAAATAGAGTTTTAGAAAACAAAAACCAAATAGTCATGGCCTAATGAATATTAGAGTTTTACAAATGATCAATAACAAGAACTAACCCGATGATATAAGTGTCATTGATTGAGCGGTTATGAGTCTAAATCCCCAATTCCTAATTGTTGTGAATTAAAAGTTTTTTTTAGAAACAACGTCCAATCACTCTATAAATTTCTAAATATTGATATCATATTGTTCATTTAAACTTAAGTTTTAATGACTTTGTTTTTAATTTCATCCGAAAATGTCTCATATCAATAGAAATTGATATCCTCCTTTACAAACTTAGGATCATATACGATCTTTATCTAACCGATGTGTGAGACTACATTTCTTTGTTTGCATATCAATAGGTTTAATTTTGTCATTCGTCGTTCCTACGCCAATCGAGTCGATATGTCGTAGTTGGGGATGTCCATATTATTGTATATTTGACCTTTCTAATCGATGCTTTGTAGAAGAGCTTTGTGCCAATGGAGTTCTGGTGGATGATGTGATTAAAAAAGAAAAAAAGGACTAAATAAAGTCAATTGCTGAGGAGCTTGGTGTGCCATTATCCCAGCTTGCAATTGCTTGGTGTGCACCAAATCCTAATGTTTCATCACTCATTCATATCACTGGTGCCACACAAAATAATATCTCATGTTTCTTTCTAATGGGAAAGAATATGGAATCAAACTTGCAAACCCACACTTTACTAACTTTTGAGATTGTATTAGCGAACAACAAATATCTACAAACCCTCCACATGACTTTGTTCTTGAACATTTTTAAAAATGACTCGTGTCAATGGAGATATATTATACATTACTTATATATCTAAGATCTTCTTTCCTAACTTAGCAATGCAAGATACTTTGTTTACCCAACAAGTTAGTCTAGTGATGAGCTTTTTTACAATTTTTTTTAATATTTATGAGTGTCTAAATCTTTTTATCTATATCAAAACGAATCCAACAAGATAACCGTATGATACCTATTACATTTGGTTTGTGAAGACAATCCATAGGAAGCTTGTTATTTATTGAATTAATTCTTCAAGTTACCTTGGCATAACTATGATGGATTGAACTTTTTGGATTTCTCCAAAACTCTCTTGACAACTAGACCAATTATGATAATTAAGTTTACTTTCGTTTTTGTTGTTTTTTTTTTTTTTTTACAACAATCAAGAACATAAATTAGATTCGAACTCACAACTTCCTAGACAATAGATATATATTAATATCACTCAGTTATGGCTCTTATTGACGTTAATTAATTTTAGTTAATTTTTACGTGAGAGTAGTAGAAATGTGCATGAATTAACTCATATATAATTATTTTTTTAAAAAAATTAACATGATTTAGGATGTTATTGTTCACTCCTTGCAGATTTATAGAGAACATGAAACCCATCATTGTTGTTCCCATTGTTACCTACTCATGTAATGGAGAAGATTGTTGCTATAGTTTTGGGAAAATTGTGATTAAATTACAAATGTCTTTCGTTAGAATTTATTTTATAAATGTAAAAGTTAAAGTTTTATTTATTTATCGTTAAAAGTCACTAACTAGATATAATAAATGTAAGCATTAGAAGTCAATTACGAAATAAATATATGGCATGATAGCTAACTATTGTGATCAATAAAAAGTAAACGATGTCCACCAGCAATCATAAAATAAGTTATAATATTTCTATGTCAATCGTAAATGTTATGATCATAACATGTACGTTCCATTGTTCTAAAGCTAGGTAATCGAAAAGAGTGTAGATCTCATAACAATATATAAGGCCCCGTTTGATAATCATTTGGTTTTTTGTTTTTGGTTTTGGTTTTGGTTTTTCAAATTTAAGTATATTCTCTCTCAAATTTCCTACAATGTGCTCCATCCTTCCTACCATTTAACCATATTTTTTTTAAGAAAGTAGAGAATACTAACCAACTTTTAAAAACAAAAACAAACTTTGGGAAGTTACTTTTTTTTGTTTTTAAAAGTTGGTTGGACCTACTTTCTTAAGAAAAAATGTATGCATGGTAGAAAGGATGAAACAAATTGTAGGAAATTTGAGAAAAAATAGGTTTAAATTTGAAAAACCAAAAACAAGAAATCAAATGGTTATCAAACAACGGGGCCTAAGGGATATGATTATTTCCTTCATTACCAATTAATTTTGAGGTTAAATCTTATATTACCTAATATAGTATCAAAGTTTATACACCCAAATGAGTATTCAATCCCAAAAAAAAAAACTATCTTGAATGGCATATTAAGGAAAAGAGTGGACAACTCATAATAATATATAAGAAATATAACTTAATATCTTTATTTTTTTTTCTTCATTTTTCGAGTACAATTTTTTTGGAGGGGGACGAACATACCCTACATAAAGAACACTACTACTCTAAAATAATATGAAAGTTAAAAATATGATCGTAAAGTTTAAATAATTTAACACCAAACAACATAACCAATCGTCCATTCATTTGACGAAGGTAGATGTTATATTTAATGTTTATTGACATACCAATTCTAGAAGCCTTTCAGTCACTAAGATTAAAAGGTCTAGGTGTCATTTTATTAGGCTACTATTAATTAAATCATTGACCAATTTTGAGTGCTCTGCCCATGGGTGCTTAGATAAAGAAATATAAATTAAAGAGCACACTTAAATGGTTTGATATTAACACTAATCACTTCGGGAGAAAAATTTAATAATATCTAGCATTAACGGTTAATCAATTCTTTTCTCTTAAAAAGTTTATTTAATTATCTATAGATATTTTAGAATGCACAATAAGATTCTTCAGTTGCACTTTTAGTACTCTAAATAATAAACCTCCACACACAAAAAAGTACCTTTTTCTTTAAACACAAAAAGCACTCTTTTATCTAAAAAAAGTGCTCTAAATAATATGATTTTTTAGAAACCATTCAAATGTTTTTAGGTTTGAGTTTAGTGTTGAATAAAATTGGAAAATTTTAGATCATTCAACTTTATTCTAGATGACCAAAGAAGATTGACCCCAAAAAAATTCTAGATTTCTCTCTTTGGACAAAGAAAAATCTAGATATTTATTTTTCATGAAAAATTTAGATTTTCACTTTGTCCAAAGTGAAGTTGTGGCAAAATTATAGCCACAAGATTAACTTGATCACCAAGGCAAATTTTGGACCATTGGATGATACTTGGAGCCCAAGTTGATGGGTGCTATAAATAGGTGATGCCATATTGTTGTCAAACCATCCCAAAATCTCTCAAGACATCCCACATCTATGTGAGGGAGGGTGTGATATAAAAATAGAGCGAGTTTCTCCTTATAAGAGAGTATGTTGCTACTTTGTAAGAGAGAAGGTTTGTAACTCATTTTTTATAATGAAGTTTTGTCCGTGGTTTTTACCCTAATTTGTTTAGGGGTTTTCCACGTAAGATCATCATGTCGTTCTTTCTCTTCTTTCTCTTCATTATTATTGTTATTCTCAAATCTCTTTTAGCTGCGACCCTACTCTATTCGATGCAAACAATCATAACATTTAGTACATTTAATTTTTAAGAGACAACTTTGGATCAGCTATCCTCGAGCTCTAGGATGTTAAAAATAACTAAAGATAATTAATGGATGGAAATCTTTTTTAAACAAAGAAGTTTCATGCCAAAAATCCATCTTTGATATGTAGTTATAGTTTGAAAAAGATTTGTGTAAAAGAGTATTTAATAGATCTTTATCTTGTGTTATTTATAAAGAAAAAGAAAAGAGAAAAAAATATATAACAAAATTAAATAAGGGAATTTGCGCTGTATAGCAATTTTCCTAACTTTTTAAAAATATTGCAAGTATAGCAACTTTTTTTTGATAGATTCTATCAAACACTATTGATGAAGTCTATCAGACATTATTGATGGAGTCTATCA
>JBBMEF010000021.1:3541291-3555830 GCA_037832685.1 Sicyos baderoa | reverse complement strand
GTTAAACCTGTTGTTAGAAGCTGCTGGGTAGCTTGGCTGATGTTAGAAGTTTTGTTGCTTATAGTCTTATGGAAGTCATATTCGGCGTGCTTGTAGTAAGGTTGGTTTCTTATTCGTGGCTATTTGGTAGTGTTTGAGAAAGTTGCTTGTTTTGGGTTTCACGTTGTGATTTGTTGAGAGTGCCATGAGACTGGTGTCTAATTGAGTCAGTTTGAGTTTTGCCATGGAGAGTTCTAGCCTGACTTGTAAGGATTGTCATTTACTGTGTCTCCTGACCGTATTTGTTGTGCTCGTGACTGGACAAATGTTGTAGCCTATGGGCTAGTTTCTGCCATGGAGAGTCAACCCAGTGGGGTTTGATCTTGAAAAGTGTTGTGGATTTAGATGTTAAATGTGTTGTTTTGTTGGTATGGGTTGTGCCTGGGGAATTGGTTTAGCTCCCTAGCATGTATTTTGGTTTATGTCCGAGCTCGAGAATAGAGCCTTGGTTTGTGAGAAAGACAATTGAAGCTTTGTCCCGTGTCGTTGGGTGTAGTTAGTTGGACCTAACATCACCCTGGTGTCGTTTCTGCTAGATTGGGTTATCGATCTAGTGTAGTCTCAAAGTGTTTGTTTTCCAAGGTTCCAAAGTGAGACCATAAGGTTGGTTCTTAAGTATTCAAGTCATGGAAAGTTCTAGTCAAGGTGTTTAGTTTTGGTGGAAAATTACCAGAAGGATCATAATGAGACCAATCTGGTTTTGTGGGAAGTCTAGTGGGACTAAGTTAATAGTGTAGTTGTGTTGCTCATGTTTGTGCTTTGTGGCAAGTGATGAGAGAGTTCGTTATGGTGCTACTCTTAACAGAATTTTTTCTTCAGTTAGATTCATTGCATTCATAGAGTGGGACTCTTCCCATGTGATCGATCATGAACCATTACAACTAAATAAGGATTTAAGGTTTAAAAGAAAATATGAGCAAATCCTAGTTAGAGACAAAAGTGTATTGAGAACTAGAGTGATCAACTTGGTTAAAGATTTTTTTTGGAGGAGCCAATCAGTTGAGGAGGCTACCTAGGAGCGCGAGGATGTCATGCGTACTCGTTACCTAGTTCTGTTTTTACCTTAGTCAACTTACGATGACGAAAGTTTCCTAAGGGGGGATATTGTAACGCCCCAGCATTTTCTTTAACTCTTATTAGGTGGGTTTAATATATATTTTTATTGCACTTTATTTAATTTGTAATTGAAATCAAATGGGAGTGGAAGTTGTTTGAATTTTGGGCCACATTGTGGTTTGACCAAAATTACCAAGTCTTTTTTTTGCCTAGTCAAAGAGGCCAAGTCTTGCAAAGAAAATGGAACAAATGGGTTTTTTTGTTGAAAAAAGAACAAAGATTAAAGATTAAAGATTAAAGGGAAAAGATTAAAGAATAAACAAAAAAGAATTATTTATTATTTTTCTTTTTTTTTTCTTTTTTTTTTTCTTTTCTCTTCCTCTCTCTTCTTCACGCCTGCACAGAAGCGAAACCCACCCCTTCCCTCTCCATTCCACCTGCGGTGCCACCACAACTCCACGCTGCCGTCGCTCGAACACACGTCGCCGCCACCCAAGCATTGCGTCGCCCACCGGTGCAGACTCCACCGCCGCAAACCGCGCTTCAAATCGACATCGTTCCCTACGTTTGTGTGCTATCTTTGCACGCCAGGTCGTCGCGTTGCCCGCTCGCCGGTGTTGATCCCGCCGCAGGTCAGTCGTCGCCACCGATCTTCAATCGCCGGGCTGATTTCCGGTCAGCTTTGGGGGTATGATATTAAAACCTTGGTTTTGTTCTTTTCATAATTCTCAAATTAGAACCTGAATTTTTTTTGAACTGCGATTGTTGACCAATTTTAGAATTCGAGCCTTTGCCTCCTTGATTGTTGTTCGGGCTGATCGATTTCCGGCCAGCAGGTATTTATCATGTTGAGTTAATGTTTTTGGGGGCGATTTGAGGTGTTTTTTTAACATAGAATCGTGTTTTAGGATTCGGAAGTCGGGTTTTGGGAAGAGCAGCCTAGACTCGAGGCTTTAGAGTTTGTTTTCAGCCAGGTAAGGGTGAATTTCGAATCGATTTATGCTATCTATTTGTATGTCATGGCCTGCTAGCTATAAAATGTGGTGTATTTTGTTGGGTGATTTCATCGTAGATGTCGATAGCCACAAATATTAATTGCTTATGATTTAGCATATTGTTAATAATGAAATTTATCTGAGGGGTTCCCCCAAATATTATGCTTGAGGGGTTCGCCCATTTATTGAAGGGCTTCGCCCATCTTATTGAGGGGCTTCGCCCAATTTACTGAGGGGCTTCGCCCAATTTATTGAAGGGCTTCGCCCAACTTACTGAGGGGCTTCGCCCAACTTATTGAGGGGTTCGCCCAAATCACTGAGGGGTTCGCCCTTTTGCTACCGGGGTTTAATGCCCATTACTGTGTGGGGTCTCGTGCCCAAAGTTAATTATTGTTTATTTGAGGTTTCGTACCTAAGAGCTTGTGATTTAATTAATAGGATCCTTACTGAGTTTGTGAACGCACCCTCTTTTATTTTCTTCTGTGGCGTGTCCGCAGGTACCCATGTGTTATATCGAGGTGGTTGATTGGTGCTTCGATCATGGGACAAGTTTGTTGAGTTGGGTTCCTAGATATTTTGTTACTCTGTTTTTCATTCTATTTTTAAATGTAAATAGATGTGTTAAAGATTGCTATTGTTGGAGTTGTCTCGCGTTCGGTTTTAAAGAGTATTTCTTAGTAAAGACTTAGGTTGAGACCCTAGTTCGAGTCGGGTCTTTACAAATCTACAAGCTGCGGGGGTGCGAATGTGATGCGGCAAGGTCGAAGTGCGCGTGTCCGAGATCCGGGACTGCAGAAATAGATGCTGCTCGGTCTTATGACGACCCGGGACTGCAGAAATAAAAGGAAGGAGATGCAAGATCGAAACCCTAACGATTTTAACCATGAAACCAAAAACAACGAGGAAGGAGGAGAAGATCGAACCTACCTTGGAATCTTAAACTTGGAGAAGGAGAGCTTGAGAGAAACTCCATGACGGCCAAAATCGATGGAAGAGAATAAGGGAAACTCCTCGAAATGACCTAAAACCCTTTAATCTAAAATCCACTATTCTAGTCCTAGCGACGACACTTATTTTCTTTTATTTTTCCTTTAAACTCTACCATCCCCAAACCATGGTTCGAAACCCAACGATGCCAAATAATTCATCTTATTTTCTCCATTTAATTGAGGGCACCAAAAATCATCCAATAAATCCACCAAGCTTCACACTAAAATCTTTTAAATACTATTTTACAAAACCAAGTCTCCACAACTCAAAACCAACCGGAATCAATCCTGCCAAGAACGATACAAAAATAATTACTTCTCCAATAATCCGAACTCCATCCATGGGTCATCTAACGGGAATAATGGCCAAATCGACCTGAAACGATGTTTTGAAATTCCGCACATATTCAAATCAATATACAAATACAAATTCTTAATTTACACGTGTCTTATTTCTGTTTATTTATGGAAATCTCGTGTGAACAATAGTATTTAAAATTAATTTATTCATCTGTTAACATTTTTGTTATCTAAATGACTAGAATAGAGAGTTATTGAAATTCAAAAGTAATCCGTTCAATTTTGTTCATAGAAACTAGACTAAAAATCTAAAACAAAATATATTTTTTCCATTGATTTTTAACAAATTTTGTACTAATGAAGAAAGGAAAAAGAAAAAAATATATGTTTCCTAATTTTATTTGATTAAATAAATAAATAAATAAAAAAACAATTAAAAGATATTTACATGGGAGGATTTATCTTTTAAAAAATAAAATAAAAAAAACATAAAAAGGATAAAAGTATACATTTTTAAAACATAGAGACAGTAAGAAGAATCGAAAATTTCTGATAGTAAAACTGAACCCCAAATATAAGGATTAATTTTCTTTTTCCATTGATTGAGAGGATAACATGTTAGTTTTTTTTTTTGGATTTTTTAGCTTAATGATACACTTTTTTTTGTAAAACATGATGAAACGGTGAATGTAAAGCTAAGTTTAGAGGTTGGAAGAGGTTAGGGTGTGTGAGGTGTACATAAGGGTAAAACAGAACCCAAATTTTTAGGCGATCGAATACTGTACTGTATAACTTTCCAAGTTGGTTCATATTGCATTCAGATTCACAAATTCCAATTCAATTGCCTTTATCTAATCCGCCCTTTTCAATTTCTCATTATTATTATCATCCATGGCCGATGCTTCGCCCAAGAAGGTTATCATCGACACCGACCCTGGCATCGGTAACTTCTTTTTCTTTTTCTTTTTCTTTTTCTTTAGATCCGATTTGGATATGACGATGATGATGTTGTTGTTGTTGTTATCGTTGTCGTTGTCGTCGTCGTCTCTATATCTGTAGATGATGCTATGGCCATCTTTGTGGCTTTACAATCGCCAGAGTTAGAGCTGCTTGGACTAACCACTATTTTTGGGAATGTTTATACCACTCTTTCCACAAGAAATGCCTTGCATCTGGTCAGTCACTCACTGCCTCATTGCTTTTTTACCGTTTCATAACCATTTAGTTTTTGAAATTTAAGCCTACAACAACTACATTATCGTATGTTTTTTTTGTTACTTAGATATCTACATCTTACCTATATTTATAGAAACCAAACCAAAATTTGGAAACAAAAAAAAGTACCTTCCAAAAGTTTGTTTTTGTTTTTGAAAGTTGGTTAGCATACTCTTACTTTCTTTAATGAAAGATGGATACATTGCAGGAGAGGTGAAACACATGGTAGGAAATTTGACTAAAAATAAGCTTAAATTTGAAAAACAAAAAAACAAAAAACCAAATGGTTATAAACGGGGCCTTATTTATTTATTTTTTTGTTTCTTCATCAGTTGGAGATTGCTGGTAGGACTGACATTCCAGTAGCTGAAGGATCGCATGTTACAATTACTGTAAACTCATTTTCCTACCTTCACTCTTGCTTCTCATAATCATATCATCATTAATTCTTTAGTACAGTTTTTGACTTTTGACACTTTCAATAGCAACACTAAATTTGCAGGATTTGATAAATCTATCAAACCCAAGTTTACTGAATTTGTTTGACTCCGAATATATAAAAAAGAACTTTAATATATCTAGGATGCCATTCAAGTTTTAAGTGTCTATTTTGATGGGAATCTCTAAATTTTTAAGTTACGAAAATGTTGTTATTTTATATTTTTGGGGACCATATAGAGTTATAAAAAAATGTTTGAGTTAATAAATCATTTGATATTTTTATTGCCATTTTCAGTAATAGATATTGGTTCTTCATATCAATATTGAACTTGAACCCTCTGAAAGTTTTGATACATAATGCAAATTTTACGCATTTATTTTGTAAAAGCCTTTGGAACCCAAATTTGTTGTTAGATTAGAATTGTAGTATTTTCTATAAGATAAACACATTATTTAGGTCCCGTTTGATAACCATTTGGTTTCTTGTTTTTGGTTTTTCAAATTTAAGCTTATTTTCTCTCAAATTTCCTACAATGTGATCCATCCTTCCTACCATTTATCCATATTTCTTTAAGAAAGTAGGAGAATACTAACCAACTTTTAAAAACAAAAACAAACTTTGGGAAACTACTTTTTTTTGTTTTTAAAAGTTGGTTGGTATTTCCTACTTTCTTAAGGAAAGATGTATACATGATAGGAAGGATGTAGCACATTGTAGGAAAATTGAGAGAAAATAGGCTTAAATTTGAAAAACCAAAAACAAGAAACCAAATGGTTATCAAACGGGGCCTTAGGTAATGCAACAGCCAATTATGTTTTTAATTTTCATATCTTAGCATGCGAGATGTCAATGGAAAAATGTAACTAATTCAGATTGAATGTCAAGTTTTTTCTTGGATTGTAATGTTTGTTTACTTGATATGTTTATCTTATGAAGAAAGGTACAAAACTTCGTGTTGCTGATTTTGTCCATGGGGTCGATGGACTTGGTAACCAAAATTTTCCACCTCCAAATGGGAAGCCAATTGACCAGTCGGCAGCTGCTTTTCTTGTCGAACAGGCAAATCGTTACCCTGGAGAAGTAACAGTTGTGGCACTCGGACCACTTACAAATATTGCACTGGTCTGATTCTAACTTTCTAGGCGAAATGTGTTTTTCACATTACCTCACTACAATTTATCCACACAAGTTGATATAGGCTTTGCAATTGGATCCTGGATTTCGAAAGAAAATTGGGAAGATTATCGTTCTTGGTGGTGCATTTTTCGTGAATGGAAATGTAAACCCTGCAGCAGAAGCCAATGTAAGTTGCTTTACTCTTTTAATGCCTCAACTACTCTTGTTAGTTCATTATCTGGTTCCCCTTTTCACCTTTATTAAGCTTGTAACTGTACTCTACTTTGTGTATCTGATAGGAATTATCAATTTCATTAACAGTCCACAAGAACCATACAAACCTAAGGAGTTCTAGAGCTCCTCACTCTCCAAACTCAAAGAGACTTTCTACAAATGAATTCTTCAATGCCTAATTCTTACATCCTTACTTCTATTTATACTAATACACTTTAGTCGACTAACTGCTTACAACCACTCTCGCTTCGCTGGCCTCTCGCCTTAACGAACTCTCGTCCTACTAATTGTCTAACTACTTTAACAACTCTTGCTAACCGTCTAACTACTTAACAACTCTTTCTTAACAACTCTCGCTTCGCTATCCTCTCGCTTTAGCGAAGACACGATTTTGCGTTGTTCTGTTTCTTGCGCCTAGTGTAGACGTACTTCACTACCGGGGACGTATCAATACCCGCCCCCCAAAGAACCACCTTGTCCTCAAGGTGGAAATCCAGAAACTGTGTCTGGATGAAAGTGGCCGACTCCCACGTCGCTTCTTCCGGTACACCTGCTTCCCATTGAATCAGAACATCTCGGTCGCTTGGTGTCGAGGCGGATTCGCGCATACCCATGACTGCCAACGGCTTAAACACGAACACTAAATCATCGCGTAATTCCTGGGGAGCAGGAAACACCGCTACTGATGTTCCCACTGCTTTTCGCAAAACTGACACATGAAATACGGGATGGATCCGTACCGCGTCTGGCAGTTCCAATCGGTAAGCCACCACTTTCGTAAGTATCCGGTAAGGACCAATAAAACGTGCGGCAAGTTTGGGGTGTTTAAACTTCGCTACTGAGAGCTGGCGGTACGGCCGTAGCTTGAGATATACTAAGTCACCTGTCTCGAATTGGACGTCTCGTCGTTTTGCATCCGCTCGCTTAATCATGCTTTGTTGGGCACGCAAGAGCGACGCTTTGAGTGTCGTTAGCATTTTATCCCGGTCGACTAACAGCGAATCCACCGCTGACAGTGGGCTTTGTCCTGCTTCGTAGCTCAAGATCGGGGGAGGTGTTCTTCCATAGACCGCCTCAAACGGTGTTAGCCGTGCCGACGAGTGGTAAGACGTGTTGTAACTAAATTCGGCCCATGGAATCCATTTCGCCCATTGTTTTGGTTGAGTCATCACGAAGCAGCGAAGATACGCCTCCAGGCAGCGGTTTACTACTTCCGTTTGTCCGTCTGTTTGGGGGTGATAAGTCGTGCTTCGTCGGAGTTTCGTACCGGTGGCTCGAAATAACTATTCCCAAAAGGAGCTCGTGAAGATTTTATCACGATGTGACACGATGCTACGCGGCACTCCGTGTAGTCGAACCACTTCTCGGATAAACACCAGTGCGATGGATAATGACGTGTAGGGATGTGTCACTGTAATAAAATGGGCGTACTTGGATAGGCGATCCACTGCTACCAAAATAGTATCGAACCCATCTGAGCGAGGCAAGCCTTCTACAAAGTCCATTGACACGTCTTCCCACACTCTATCCGGGATTGGAAGAGGTTGAATTAAGCCTGCTGGGGCTATCGATAAGTGTTTGGCCTGCAGGCAGATGTTGCATTCCGCTACAAAAGTTCGCACTCGCGATTTCATTCCTGCCCAGTGGACCTCCCTGGCCAACCGCTGATACGTTTTAAGGGCGCCATGATGTCCCCCTATCGGTCCCGAGTCGACCCTTGAAACACAATATTCCTTCGCGCAATGAAAACCCCTTAGGGTCTGGGTTGCCGGCTAACAAATTTGTATATACTGTCATTAAGTGCGGGTCCGCTTTAACTTGTTCCAGGAACATGTTGACATTCACCCCTGTCACACAACTCAACATCCCCAATTCGCAGACTAACGGTAGGCGCGAAAGGGCATCGGCTGCCGAATTCTCTAGGCCCTTCTTGTACTCGATATGGAAGTCATATCCTAACAGCTTCGTTACCCAACGTTGGTATTCCCCCACCACCACTCGCTGTTCCAAGAGGAACTTAAGGCTCTTTTGGTCCGTCCGCACAATGAAGTGTTGTCCCAACAAGTAGGCTCTCCATCATTGAACCGCGAACACAATTTCCATCAACTCTCGTTCATACACGGGTTTGTAACGATGTGTAATTGGTAAAGCACGGCTGAAGTAGGTCAGGGGTCGTCCCTCTTGCATTAAAACCGCTCCCACTCCGATGCCAGACGCATCTGTTTCTACCACAAATGGCTGCAAAAAATCGGGCAAGCGGCGCACTGGGACACTAATCATCGCATGTTTTAGACGAGTGCCATCACCAACAATAAGAGATTTTTTACCAGTATAGTCTTGACGAATGTTCAGATTACCAACATCAGAAGTTATGTGACTGGTGGCGCCACTACCTGCTAGCCAGTGAGGATCGTTCACGATTTCAGGTGTGGCAGTATAAGCAGAATAGGCATGTGCAGGATGTCTAACAACGCAACTACTCATCTCGTTTGGATTATTATACTCTTCATCAAACCTTCGATAGCAGAAAGCGGACGTGTGACCATCCTGTCCGCACAATTGACAATGATATTTGGAGCCAGTAGAGTTACTACCAGCTTTAGGGACGAACTCAACGTTGCTGGTGTTGTTAGTGACACGACCTCGCCCTCTACCCCCATCACCTCGGCTATCTCTAATGCGAGAACCATTTTCGTTACCACGTCCACTGTATTTTTTTGAGGATGAACCATTATTTCCTCGGCCACAAAAGTTGTTACCACCATTATTTTGTTGATAACCCGTGGAAGACCCTTTCTAATTGTAGGCATTGTTGGCAGAAAAATCATTAGAGACATCAGGAGCAGGGGAAGGGCTAAAACGACCCAACGTACCTTAAAATGTGATAAGGACTGAATGAAGATCTTGCCTAGAGTCCAAGTCTCGTCCTTCAATGTTCCAGATAATCGGGATGTATTGAGAGTTAAGACCTCCTACTAGAACATAAGAAGTTAGGTCAGACAGGGGAACAGGAGCTCCAGCTAGTTTCAGACTCTTAGATGCATTTTTCATGACTGAGAGATACTCCGTCATCTTAGTTGCTCCCTTCTTTGTGTTATGAAGCACACCAGAAGCTGGTTTATCCGTGCCTTACTCGTTGCTCCATAGATTTTTTCGAGGGCTTTCCATACTTCACGAGAGGTGGTGAGATTGACTACATCTGCAGCTATCGTAGCCGTCATCGAGCCAAACAGCCAGCCAGATAAGGCCTGATCGATCGTAGTCGAGTCGTCAAACATGGGATTAGGGATTGTGACTGTGTTACCTGCTTCATCGACTGATTGGATTTTTTCAGCGCGTTGTTCTTTGGTTCCTAACACAAACTCGTCTACTCTTGTCCCAGGAGAATGGCAAGAACCATTCTTCTCCATTGCAAGTAATTTTTGTCATCTAACTTCATTGTGAGAACCGTACTAGCGGGTGACCAAACGAAGAGCTAACCAGACTTGTCGTCGTCGGTGGAATAGCTCAAGAGGCAGTTGTTGTGTGGCTGCTTGAAGACCCTTGGATGCTTTTAGCCATTAGGCTCTGATACCAAGATACAAAAGACAAAATAGAGTATTCTTGTAGCTCAAGGAAGTAGACGAAGAAAAATCCAGAGAAAGAATAAAATGCTCTATGTATTATTGCCCAACAATGTGTCGGTTAAATAGAAAGGATACAACAAGGCAAAACCAACCAAACGAATCATAATAAGACACGCATACAAGGGTACAACAACTAATATGACATCGTTTCATAAGTAAGGAAATAAAATGAGAACGGTAGAAGATGAAGTCGTTTAGCCATATTCTCTAACAGTATGATATGTTTTGGGCTTTAGTGTTATTATTAAGGAATAATATAGGGGTAGGTTAGCAATTACGTGGGGAGTAAGTTAGGGTTTTATTATAAATAGGGAGGGTTGGATAGTGTTTATAATTCCAATTGAGTAATGAGTTATTGAGTGGATTATTGTAGGGCTCGAGAGATTCTCTTGAGAGGGGAGGTTCCAAGACCTATCAAAACTTGGTTATCTTTATCTTTATTTATATAATCTTTTACTTTGATATAATCTAGATCCTGGATCATATCAATTGGTATCAGAGTCGTTTGCCGATTCGGGAATGGTAGTCGAAACCGGGATGGAACTAGGGTTCTAGAGTGCGAAGAGTGGGCAAAGGAGATTCTGAAGAAGCAAGGGGAATTAGTGACGAGATTGACTTCGGTGAGACGAGATTGACTTCCGTGAACGAGGAAATCGTTCAGATTAACCTGACTTTACAAAATATTTTAGAACGATTGGGGATTACAGAGTGTGTGACGCGTCGCCTTCGCCATTACCAACCCCACCACCTCCGCCGTCGCCGCTACCACCTCCGCGGCCGTCGTCGCCACCACCTCCGCCGCTGCCACCGACGACAACCCCACCACCTCTGCCGCCGTCGCCGCCGCCGCCTCCAGCTGCCACTGACGCTGCCGCCGTCGCCGCTGCTGCTGCCCCCACCTCCGCCGCCGCCATCTCCAACCCCATCGACGGCGTCGCCACCGCCACCGCCACCGCCAAGTCCGCCACCACCAACGCACCACAGCTGCCGCTTCTGCCACCGACGCACCACCCCCGCTACTGCCACTGCCGCCGCCAGAAAAAAAAAAAAAATAGGGAGGGTTGGGTAGTGTTTAGGAATCCAATTGAGTAATGAGTTATTGAGTGAATTATTGTAGGGCTCGAGAGATTCTCTTGAGAGGGGAGGTTCCAAGACCTATCAAAACTTGGTTATCTTTATCTTTTTTATATAATCTTTTACTTTGATATAATCTAGATCTTGGATCATATCACAGTATTTGACGGAAGTTAAAAAAGCAATATAATAATAATATTTTCTTCCGAAAATTTTATATGAGACTGTTATATTGGCTTTGATATTATGGTAAATCACAAATAAATCTAAAAACTTAATTGCTTAAGCGGATAGGTTACCAGAAATTTAATTTTATCAATACTTTGAAATATATTTTGGTGCTTGTTTCACTTTTTCTCTTAAAACGTTAAATAATAGTTATATTTGTTGAGTTTGATTTGATACTCCTGATATTAAACAAAGAGAAGCAGAAAAAGAAAAACAACTTTAATTTAATGGATTTTGATTAGTAATGATTTTAACTCTACCCCTTGATTTTGACAAATAGATATTTGGGGATCCTGAAGCTGCAGATATGGTATTTACAAGTGGAGCAGACGTGATAGTTGTGGGGCTCAATGTTACACATCAAGTTGTCTTGACCGGTAATCTTATTTCGCGTGAACTAGATGTTTTAGGTAGACAGCTTATTTTGTGGATTGACTTTTATAACAGTTTTCAATATAAACAATGAAACAAAAAAGATTGTTGAAACACTCATTGTTTTGAAAACTTGCCGTCTTAATTTTCAGTATTTGTCATGAAGTGTGCTCAATTTTTTTTTGACCACTTTTGTGCGATCTTAGCTTCTTAGAGAGGCTGACACTTCCTTTCTAGAGATATTGAAAGTCTTCAAAGGTGTATTGTCCTCACCCTTGTTCCTCCCATCCTCCATTTCTAGCTCAAGTGGTTTATGCTGCCTTAGTTAGTGGCATCTCCTGTTCAGATAGTTTGTCACATATGGTCTCTTCCATCTCGAGGAGTCTCTTTCAAACCTTCTTTTTTTTTTTTTTTGAAACAAGGATAACCACGCCCGTCCCTAGGCCAGGTACCGGAGATATCGAAGAAGTAGTTTTACAGGTGAGTCTCAAACCTGAGACCTTGATGGGAGCATACCGTCAAAGCCTAAGTCTTCAACCACTGCGCCACCCCTTGGTGACTCAAACCTTCTTTTATCTAGAGCTTCTTGCATCTTTCCTTTAAATCTCCTTTGTTTCAAAAATCAAAAGATGATTGTGGTGTAGTTGGACTGGCTAATATAAAGGGCACTGTCAGTTACCATATATGTGAAGAAAGGTACTTTGGTAATTAGACAAGTCGATTGGCTAGGAGTATTTAAAGGAAGGTGTAGTTAGTTAAGAGGGGGGAATCTTTCAGTAATTGTAACTCGTATCAGAGCATCTGAGAGGTAATTTGGGGGCTCTTGCCTGCCTTAAACGTAGGATTCTACTAGTAATCTCTTGTTATCATCATCAATATAGTTTTGGTCTAGCCTTACGAATTGGTATCAAAGCATTAATTCTAGGAAGAATAAGACAAATGGCTCAACGAGCGGTTGTGGAACGATTGGATAAGATTGATTGTGAATTTAAGAGGTTGCAATTGAAAGTGGCCTGTCTGAATCAGAGAGGCCAACGTTAGAAGACAACTTAGCTTCGCTGTCGAGATTGTTTACCCTCACAGCAGATGAGATCGCAATGGTGAGATCGATAAAAAATGCAATAGAGGATTACAAGGATGTTCAACACAATAAACAAATAGAAGGAATCGAGGGATAGAAAACATTGAAGAAATTATCTGCAATAGAAGAAGAAAATAAGATAAGAAAATTTGTTGAAATTAGAGTAGATCAACGAATTGTTTGTTTAGATCAAAAGAAAAATAGTACAATATTATGGCAAAAGATGTTCTAGGGATAGAAAACATTGAAGAAATTATCTGCAATCATTGAAATGGGAAGCGTAATGATCAGTATATTAGCAGGAGGGAAAGGATGTTGCGTTGTTGATAGTTCTATCAAAGAAATCAAAAACATAAGGTTCAACAAGAAATGGGAGTTGACAATGGTTGTATTCTCAAACCAAGATAATCGTGTGCATGGAATTTGCCTTTCGTTAGAAATTTTCATTGTTTCGTGGGCAAAACATGTAACAAGAATAAGGCAAATCACATTCTGGAACCGGTTATCTAGCAAGAAGTTGGTAAACATAATTTCAAAAAAAAATTAGGAGTAGAATAAACATATTAGACTATGAGTAAGAGAGGATAGGTAAGAGGATATTGAGAAGTATTGAGATATTGAGTATCTAGGGCTTGAGAGTGATCTCAAAATTGGGAGGGTCCAAATACCTTTAACACTTGGGTTAATTAGTATCTTTCTTATCCTTAAAGATATCGAGAAGTATTGAGATCCTTAAGGATAATAAATATACTAATTAACCCAAATGTTAATGTATTTGAACCCTCCCCATCTTGAGATCACTCTCAAGCCCTAAATATTCAATATCTCAATACTTCTCAATATCCCTTTACTTTCCTATCCTCTCTTATTTATAGTTTAATATGTTTATCCTACTCCTAAAAGGATTGGTCATTCCTTACCTACTCCTAATATGATTGACCAATTCCTTATCTTATTCCTAAACATCAGAAACAATTCGTTCACATGAATTGTGAGGTAATGGAGGTCGGTTTCATAACAAAGTTAATGTGGAAAAGTGATGGCCCAAAAGTATGGTAACGATGAAGATGACGTAATGCCATAAGTGGGTTAGGGAAATAAAAAACTGTCATTGTGTTCTAGTAGAAGCCAGGAGGAAATGAAGGAGGAAGGACAAATAGTATTGTTTCGAGAAATTGGACTATGTACTATCAACATTGGAAAAGCACTACACAAGTCGACTATGTTCGATTTCGAAAGGAGTGGGGCGGAGACCTTGTTTATCTGCTAAGGGTCAACAGACAGGAAGGAGGTTCCAAATTGGTAGCCGATCAAATAGGGACATTGGACTAGGAAGAGGAGTTCACAAGAAAGTAATAAAGTCATTTACTTGTGATGTCCAAAATGGTAAGGTAGTGGTGTTCTGAAAATTGGAAGGAGAAGAATAACGGTCGTGAAGGGGGGAGCATTGGGCTTATTGGGTCTATATTTAGTATGAGGATTCAATCATTTGGGTTGTGTCCAGAGGTGGGTGGCGTTGGCTCCAACCAGTTGCAAATACAAATCATTTAAGAGATAATGCTGGTGAATGGCTCAACTCCAAGCTATTTAAAACAGTAACATTGTGATACGATCCCGAAGGTGACGAAAGTATACAAGCGAATGAATAATAAGTGAAGAGTAGTGTAGGACGTTATTATTGCTTTACTAGTTGTGGTAGGATTTTATTATTGCATTATTAGATTTATTATGTTAGTGAAGGGCATTTTAGTAATTTCTATGGTTTAGTATAA
>JBBMEF010000021.1:3509733-3525064 GCA_037832685.1 Sicyos baderoa | reverse complement strand
ATGTCTTAGAATTGATTCTTACAAATGTGTATTTTTGGTGCAAACATAAGGCACTGTTTAGTAGTTATTCCCTTTCTTATTTTATTTCCAATTGGAAAGCATTTCTGTAAGCCTCTAAGGCATTGGGTTTTTACCCCTCTTTCATTAATCAATGAAATGTTTCTTCTCCAAAAAATATATTCTACACTTCCATTATAATAATGGTTAGTTTTGGTATGTTTTCAAAAGAAGTATTCAAGTTTGTAAGATTTCTATTATATATGGATTTATATTATTAACAAAGATTTTACTATTATTATTAAATGTGGATTCATTTCTAAAAAATCACCAAAGTTAATTATATGTGGTAGAGGGATAGATGCTTTAATCATATGAATTTTGTGGAGTTCTTTTTTTAAAAATAATTAGATGTAGGAATTTAAATTCATAATTTTTTGGTTATAAATGTTAAAACTTTTATCGACTAAACTATTAATCGTATTAAGATGAACTAGGTAAATTGACCTATCACTAGACATCATTTTCACTATTATCTTTAGTGGTATAAGAAATATTGGAATAGGACCACAAATGCACCCAGCCATTGTATTTATTTTATCATTATTTACACATAAATTTCTAGTCATTTAACATAAATGATGTTGTACAATGGCAACAATAAATATTTCCAAATATAATTCTTTTTATTACCTTGTAAATTTTCATCGTCTATCATTATAATTGAAAATCGCTCTAAAATCATTTTCTAAATGATGTGTCTCGATCATTATAATTTAAAAATATATAATATGCTACACTAAGAAGAAAAACCAGTTTGTTAAAAAAAAAAAAAAAAAAAAAAAAAAAATTACAATTCAACTAGTATAAATCTCATTCTCAATTATCCTAAAAAAACATTCAAAAGAATATAATCTAACCCTACCCAATTTAAAAGTATAGTATTAAATGCTATATATGTAGTAAATTCATTGTAGGTTCATCCCAAATCAGTGAAAAAAGGGGTAATTTGTCAAATTCTAAAACAGGGAAAATAATTGGTGGATTGGTAACAAAAATGATGATTTAGACATGAGATTGAGACATGTTCCTCCAAAAAAAAAAAAAAAAAAAAAAAAAAACAGGTGACTTTCCTTAATCCTACATTGACCAGCTTTTTAGCCATTTGATGCTCTTGTTAACTTTTACCAACATTAACTAATAAATTGTACAATGAAATCATAAAGTGAAATGTGTATTGTGTCAATAATCATATTAGCTTACTTTGAAAGAAACACCTATAGCTAATATCATCATATTTAGCATATATATATATTTTCATAATAAACATATGATAGATTGCTGATTAAGCAAAAGTTGATTATTTTTTGGCTTCATGTCATGTGCATGGATGGATTTTTAATTTAGAATAAAGTCTTAGGTTGAAATTCATGTATGCAATCTCATTAGCGTAGAGACAATTATTTTATTTATTTTTTTGTTGGCAACTGTCTGAGCCAGTTGTGTGCACCTTGATTAATGTCACGAGACGTATCGTCTGACCCTACAATAGTTGAATGTCAAAAAAATTCGTAAGAAATTAATTTCTTTTATAAATAATTATAAATTGAACTCATCACCTTAAGTGTCTCAAACTCTTCTTTAACCACTTGATTTCTCAACAATGGTTTAGTGTAGAGATAGTTTGTTAAATTGATAATATAAAAAAGGGAGAAGTAACACATTTTTTATTTTCTATTTATTTAATTTTGTGATTAGAGGAGTAGTCCACTTCTTTTCAATATGAGATTGTTACAGTTTCACTGTTAACCTTGAGTCGAGTTTAAGCTCCCATTTTTTAAATATCAACCACTAACAACGAAAACATCACAATCCTCCACTCAATCATTAAGTAGTGACTTAGTGGTTAAGAATGACTTGGATAATTAAGAGGTGGAAAATTCAATTTATAATAGTGTATAAATTATTTTTTTACGAATTTTCTTGAAATCTGAATGTTATAAGGTTAGACACTATGTTATGTGACTATAGCAGAAATGTGTGCAAATTGGCCCAGCCAATCACGAATATAAAAAAAAAAACACCTCCACTTCTTCGAAATGTATACCTCGAACAGAAATCACCCTCAACCATCCACAATTTAGTTGAACAAAGTTGTTGTCACTTTTAAAGACCTAAGTTCTCTCATTTAGTCTCAATATTTAAAACGCTGAATTATTACGTGTGTTTTGAATTTAAATTCTATTTGATCTCTGTGTTTGAGGTGTAACACATTTACCTTTAAGTTTTCACTAATTTCCACTTTGCGTCATACGAGTTAATTATCTATTATTAAATTAAAGTAAATTGTAAATTCTCATTAAAAAAAAGGTTCAATATAAACAAATTTTAAAAAGATTTGATACCAATTTTCAAGATCGTACATGTGATGCTGATATTGAACGTAGTTTACAACCAAATAATAAAATATAAAACCATTATGCCAACCCATTTGATAATAACATGTACTAGAGTAAAAATGTAACATTTTAATACTTAAAAGTGATGGACCAAAGCATATTTTCCCAGTAAAGATATAAATATATGAAAATCAACCAACTTTAAACTGTTTGGGAAATAAAAATGTCTCCAACTATCTTCCTATTGAAACTATACAAAAAATACATGGATTTAAGTTGAAAATAAATTAATTTTCATGCAAAGGTAATTAATTAGTCCATGTATTTAATATTTCAAAACAGGGGGGAAAATATATTAATTAAATTAAAGCACAGGCAAACATTGGGAATAGGTAAGCATCATATGCATTTGTCACCCACTAGATCTAGTAATGTTTTATTCAAAGGGTTTTTTAATTATTTAATCCAAAACTTTGTTTATGTGAAGTCTAAGAAGAATTAAGACTTTTGGAGGGGTCTCTATTGTTTATAATATACTAAAGTCTTGGTCTAGTCTTTTTTTTTTCTTCTTTTATTAATATGTACTTTTTAATTTGCTAGTTTATATAATATATTATATTTTATTATGTGAGTCATAACCAGCTTTCAATCATTCATATTAATTTTGTATGCATTTGGAATATTTCTTCAATTTTTGTACGCTTATTTGAATATTTTTTTTATCCACGTACTTATGTTAATTATAAAAAAAAAAAAAAAATGCTATTTTAACCATACGAACAGTTTTGGCTAGTTTGAGTATCATTTTTTTTCATTCCAAACAAATACAAGATAAATGAATAAATAATCATTAAATCTGGTAATATTGTAGCTAATTAAACACAAATTTTTGTACTTCTTGTCTCCAATAACAAAAATGGGTTATATATTGAGCTCTAATAATGGTAATGTTCTAGTCATTAATTACAGTTACTTAGGACTCATAATCCTTATCATATTACCTATTAATCTATCTTCACTCAAATACTTTCTACTTTGAATTCAATAACATTTATGGATTGATTTCAAAAAAATAAATAATATTTATGGAATCGTTTAGTTTTCGGTAACTAATATAATTAAAATCTTCAAATACACGAAATTTCTTTCTATTTTTTTTTAATGAAATACTTGAAATTTCATATGCCTAAAATTTTAAATGTTCGGCATTTTAGAATCATCATATTTGTTTTGCAGTAATATTTTTTAAGAATATTGAAAATATTAATACAATTACGTTTATTTAGCCATAGTTGCACTTGTATGACTTAAATGTGTATAATACTCCAAAAATGCCTATACAAATATTCATAGAATTTTCTTATTAATTCAATATAATTTTAATTTATATCTAAGATATATAATATACCATTTAAATAAAATTGATTTATGTGTAAATGCAACATATAAATATAGCAAATTTTACATACCCACATAAGTGTTGGGTAGTAAACTAATTTTAAAAAATATTTTAAATATATGAAAGAAATGCAAAGGGAAAATTCATCATTCTTTCACTATGTGAATTTTCCAAACTCATACATCAAATTTGGGAATGACGCATAGAATAAACAAAGTAATTAAGATACTCATTTTATAAAAATCTTAGAATTACCCAAATCAAATGATTGTTAAAAAGAAATTTATTATGTATACCAATTTTAGGGTCCTCTATTAGAATTATAGCACATTTTTATCAAAAATTTGTTTATACCAAAATTCTAAGTGATTGAACTCAATCGAACTCAATCAATAACTAGTGATTGAACTCATCAGTTTGTTAAGTGATTGAGCTCAACTGATTAAGTTCAGTCACTAATTATTGATTGAGTTCGATTGAGTTCAATCATTCAAAATTTTGGTATATGTGTAATTATTTTCAGTTTTATGCTATAGACGCAATTTTTTAACCCATTTTTGTTATACATGAAAAATCTCTAGTTAAAAATAGTGGAAAACTTGAATTCGTAATTGGTCATTGGATTAGACCATAACATTTCTACTAAATTTCTTGAACCTAGCAAATCCACTCATTCTCATTAACACACCAAACCAAAACAAAATCCTCCCAACTATGAACATTCTATTACTAAAAAGGGATAAAATAATTTTTTTTTTTTTTAAAGGCAAAGATAAAATAAATAGAGGTGGCAATCATGTGGGTTTGAAGATTTCCCCCAAGAGCCAAAGAGAGAAAAGAGAGTGGTGTTAAGGGAATAATCATTTCCTATATATGGGCTACAATATTAAACAATATCAAAAGAAGAAAAAAGCCAATGGCCAAAAAGAAAAATAAATAATATTTTATTTATTTCATTTAAAAAAATGCTAATTGAAAGAGAGAGATAGAGTTTTGTTAATAAAATTATGAGAGTAGTGGTGGTAGCTTTGGACAACAAGAAGAACACATCCCAGATTTTGAGGCCGAACACGTGACCAAGAGAATCATCTTTAACAAAAATATTTCAATTTCAAAATAACAAAATAAAATTAACATATAATATTTGATGTTACAATAATATATATGGCTTTCAAAGTTGATTGTGAGGCCATAATCTATTTTATTCTTCATACATAATTTAAGATTTCTTTTCTTCCTTTAAGAACAAAAAACAAAATAAAAATCTTATCTTTATACTTTCCAACTTAATTTTAATTTTATCCTTATACTCTTTAGAAGAAGAAAAAAATCCATATCTATATTGTCACTATTGAATTACGTGTAAAATTTATTTAGTTTTTTTTAAATTATAATAATTGAAGGTAGGAGGATTAAACTCATGACATTTTGGTTATTGGCATTTACTAATGATGTCGAGCAACTGCTCACATTAGCGTAAGACTAATTTATTTAGTTAAGACTTAACTAACTCAGGCGAATATCAAAATGATAATTAAAACATAATTGGTATTATATGCTATTTATATATTTTGAAGGAGAAAAAAAACTAACAATATCATTCAACATGGATAAGAAAAGAAATATCGAATATATAATGATTTTTTTGTTTTTTTTTTTTTTTTGTTGAAATTATCTAATACATAAACTCACTTAATATATAATGATGGTGATAAAGTGGGTTTGGTGTATAACAACAAACACACGACATGAATCCAGAACAAGAGTTAATAAGATTAGTTGGATGGGAAGAAAAAACAATTCACTAATAAATATATGGATATGATACGTGCACTCATATTTATGGCTAAAATACCATTTTATTTTCGTATTATAAGTTTTATTTTATTTTGATTCTTAACTTTTAAATGATCAATTTTAGTCTTTTGTTATATTTTAGTTTCTAAACTTTTAAATATTGAGTTTTAATTTTATAGGCTCTTCATTAAAAAAAAATATAAATAAAAATATTTTCATATTTTCTATGTATGTTTTTTTTTTTAAATGGCTATAATTAGAATATGGATACTATAATTTATTATTACAATAAATTTACTACCTTTACCTATGTTTTCAAAAATGAAGAAAAAAATTGTGTTTTTGTTTTTAAAATCGGACTAAAAATGTAAATGATGTGGTAAGAGAGATGTAAAATCTTATAGGAAAAATTGGGAGGAAACAAACAAATTAATTTTAAAAATTTGAGAACACAATTTTTTTTTTTTTTTTGAGCTACAAATATTTGGGGTGGAAAGATTCAACCCGTGACCTCATAATCTACGGATATATACAATGTCGCTGAGCTAATACTTTATTCGCTCGAGAACACAAATTAACCGGCTACCAATTGCAGGGTTTGAGATTAACAATTTGCAAAATTGAAAGCTAAAAATTGTAGATAAGGATCTCATAAAAAACTACTTTTGAAGAATGGGTCAGATCAAGTCATTTCACACGAAAACATTAGTTAAGAATCTTTATATTATCGCTTAGATATGAAATGATTAAAATGTTGATACTCACAATTTCGATTGACATATAATGGTTTTAATGAGTTCTCGCCAAAAAAAAAAATAATAATAATAATAAATAATAAATAATAAATCTATTTTTAATTCATTTCGATCATAAATTTAAGTTTACGAATTGACATTCAACTCTTTTATTATTTCATATTATTTAAGAATACTATGCGTAGAGTTTTTCTGATTCCCCTTCTCTAATATATATGTTCAAAAAAACAATATATATATATATATAGTTTCCATTTCGATTAATTTTTCGTAGTTTTTTTTTTTAATATATTTTTATGGATTTGAATTCTATCACTGATAGATTAAATTAATAGTAGACTCATTCTATTATTAGTTGATTTTTATGGAGGTAGAATGTGTTGTTGAGTATAAAATTTTAAATTATAATAATGATTTAAAAAAAGAGATCGAACCCGAGACTGTGGAGTAAAAATAGATTCACATCAAACTAGATAACTAATTGCACGACCGACCTATTTAATATAATTGAGATAATTATTGAATTAATGTAACATAATCAAACTTTATGTGAGGGTATATAAGATAATAGATATATAAGAAGAGGGTAAAAGAGACAGAGACAAAAGAGGTCAAAACGGCGCAGTTTTGGGACCCGCCCGAAATTGAGGCTTTGATGACGTGGAAAAAGGCTTCTCCTATGGAATCTTCGCACGTGCTTTTCTGCCTCCCCCTTACTTTCTAGACCCACCATTTTGTTTTCCACACTTTTTTTTTTTTTTTTTTTGTGTATTTTCTTAGACTTATTTTATTTTTTTCATTTTATTTTTAAGGAACAGAGAATGCATTCCACTTCGAAAAGGTTGATGTTTTTGATTTGTCTTTAAGTAAATAGTTAAATCTTGAGGTACTGAATTTATAATGGTTAATAAGTATATTTTTGAAAAAAAAAAAAGATTATAGATAGTAATTAAGTTAAGGGAATTTGGTTTAAGTGATAACTTTTATTGCTTATTTTAATTATAGTAAATGTTTTTATAAAAATATTTAATCAATAACTGAATTTTGGGCTTTTTTTTTCATTTGTCAATTGTGACCTTAGTCATCTCTTCATTCAAGATTATTTTCTACGTTGATGAGAAATTATCAATAATATTGATAGAAGATTATCTGTGGCACTGATTGAAAATCATTTAAGATATTTATTAAAGACTACTTGCATTCATTAAAGAATTTCTTCTAATAAAGATAATCTCTTCATTAAAGACTACTTGAAGATTATCTGGTTGCACTAATTGAAGTTATTGATTTTTTTTTACCATTCACGAATTTCTTCTAAAAAGTTGTTATTCATAGTATTTCTTATATTTATTATTATAAATGAAAAAAATCCTTATTATGGTATTTAATGCAATCTCGTTCATTAAGAATTGCAAACAAAATATAATTGTTACTATGTTATTCTTGTTCCACTCATCTTCCAATTCTCCAACTTTAATCTCAAATAATGAGTATATATCTATACTGTCATATTTTGAAGTGTATATATATAATATCAAAATTAAATTACATGTGAATTTATATATATTTATCAAAATAATGCATAAATAATCTTTTAAAGTGATTTTTATAGTTCACAATTATAGGAGGGTCAAACCTCTAATTTTGTCACAATTCCAATTTTATTAATAAAATACTTAAGATTTCGTAATTTTCCTCTAGTCTTTCATCGAATTTGAAGAGTTTATATATATAGTCAATAGAATCTGTAGAGTTGATAGATTATATTGTGTATACAAAAAGTTTAAAAGGTAAACATTTTGTTCTGGGAATCTAATGATTTAAATAACAACTAGAGTTTTATTTGATTAAGTATTGCACATTTATTATGAACAATAATTGAAATTTTGTGTCAATGAATAAGATTTTAAACTATGCAATTTATGAATTAAAAAAAAAAAACTTTGCAGTATATATTGTTTATATTAAACGTCATTATTTATATGAAGCATTTCCTGAAACTATATGATGTTTTTTTTTACTTAAGAAACTATATGATGTTGAATGTAGGTTATGTAATATATTGTATTAATATATAAGAAAATGTATATAAAAATCAGTATGTACTATATAAAACTATGCAATATATTAAGTACTTGACAATATATGCAATATGATATACCCTTCAATTGTATTTAACATTATAGGTAACAGTAATATATGCACATAAATTTATTATTTATTTTTATTTTCTTTTTTGAAAATTTATTTCTACATCATGTCAGCACATATTGGGCCGGTCAAATCTTGGGCTGCTTGTTAATAAATCCAAAAAAGGCCAACGAAGCCATAGGACCTAAATATGGGCCGCTTCCTTTGGCCCATATAAACATTTTCCTTTTTTTTTTTTTTTTTAAATTAACATCTTCCCTTCTAAAATTTGTTTATGATGTTTTCTTTTTTTGGAATTAAAAAATATTTGTGATCGAAAAAATTGAATTTATAATCTCTTGATTATTGAGTCATACATCATAAATAAGATTATTATAATGAAACTCGACATTAGAAAAAAAAATATAAAACATATAAGATGGTTGAAATATTTTTAAGTAGCTTTTTCCTATGGTATTGGGTTGAAATTCGACTTAATCCTATGCTTCAAAACTTAGATCATTTTAAGTCAACAAAATATTCGTATAACTAGCATGTGTATGAACACCAAAAAGTTATATGTTATAAAAAAAAAAGAAGAAGAAGCTCAGGTTATTCAAACTAGATGTTGTATGAAATTGTTTGATTTAATACCTAATATCATTGTGCCAAAGTTTTATGAAATTGAAAAGTCTGCGTACTAATGTAATTTGTAGTTTTTTTTTAGTATTAATATTAGTATTAGTATTAGTATTAGTATTATTATTTTATGTTTTCACTAAAGTTAAATTTGTTGGACTCTGTACATTTAGATTAGGGTTTTGATTATTTTACTATTTAATATTCTTGAAATGTGACAGAATATAGCTTTTATCATCTCCTTTCTCAATAGTCAATAAAATTTACTGTAAAAAAAAAAGTCAATAAAATTATTCCTTTCTTTCTACCATCTCTCCAAAATTCTTTCATGCCTCAAAGATGAATGATAAAGGAAAGGGAAGGCTAAACTTCATAATGAAGCATGTGTCACGTGTCAAAGCATTATCTTTATATTGCCAAACACGTGACATTCTGGTTTTTTTCATTAAAGTTTTCTTCAATATGTTTTTAAAAATTAAATAAAAATTTAAATTATGTAATAAAATGAGAAATAGAGAAATGATATACATAATATCACTAGTGCACTACTTTCTTTTCTTTGCAATAAAATTCTTTGTTTTTTATTTGCAATTTATTCTCCAAAATCTTTTTTCTTAAGAGTTATTATATTTTTAAAAATTGAATTTAATTAGTGAATTTAATAATGTACTAAAATATTTATTTTATATTTATTTTTAGAAGTCATTAAAATTTGTGGATGCTACATCTTGTGCCACACTTACAAATGAGGTAAATAACCATAATCTAACCCTAATAAGCTATTGTTCAAAAGAAAAACCCTAATAAGTTAATATCAACACAAATTATTAATATGAATACTATATACTTGTAGTCTAAGAATAAAAGATTTGTGCATCCACAATCCAAATAAGTTTTTGTTTATTTGGACTTAGTTTAGTAGTTAAAGTATTGCTTGTTCTAAATTTAGGTAATATAGAAATATTCTTATAAAACAAGTAGTTTTCAAAATTTTATATTTGTTTTGAAATATAATTAAAAATTCTAATATTTTCTTATGAGTAAAGAAGCTTAATGTTTTAAAATCAATTACTTAATAGCATGGCTTCAATTTTGAGTTTTCAAAGCTTCAATCATTAGTTTTGTATGCTAAAACTTATGGGCTAACATGCATGATAATGGTAAGAAAAAAGATTAAATATGAGAGAAAGGGCAATATGGGAAGTTAGGTGAGATTGTTAATAAAAAGGTATGGAATATGACACTGGGAGTTTAGGACCCACAAAGCACATGATATAATAAAAATGCTGGCAGATCACAAACAATTGGAGAGGCCATAATAATGAGCATAGATACAAACCACTTACAACAATTAACAACATCTCTAAGAAGAAATCTGACAAAAACATAACACAATTAACAACATCACTACTTTACTATTTAACTTCTATAAACTTCTTTAAGCTGTTCTGATCTTACATGAACTCAAAAGGTAAAAATAAAAAAAAAAATTACAAGACCCAGAAGAGTAAAACATATGTAATGACCAACAACATTGTATCACAAAATGACTAAGTTGATGATGAGAGGATGGTAAAAAAACAGACAAATTTAGTGAAAAAACAAAAGAAAAAAAAAAAAATTGAACAAGGACAACGCTTCTGCACCTGCCCCCCTAAAATGGCATCTCTTTTCAGCTGAAGCAGGCCGAGGTTGAGCAGCCAACAATGGTGGAAATGTGGTGGTGAAAAAAGGGGGTTCTCTAAAACAAGTTTTGAAAAGAAGAAAAAAAAAAAGTGTACTTGTTAAATGGCTATAATGAAGGACCTTTTTGGAAATCAAACATTTTGTCTATGGCTTTGAACATTTGGGGTTTTGGTGTTAAAATGATGGGGGGATTGGGGGCAAGTCTAGCAGGGACGACCTCGCCGGCAAGGGAGCGAGCCTGCGGAAGAAGTGATGGAACCAACCATGGAAGCAGATTTGGCTCCTAAGCTGGAGGCTCTGGAATAGCTTGCTGAAGCTCCGGCGCCTGATGGTGTGAAATAAGCTCCATTCAGCAACATATCTCCTTCTGATCTCCAGTTCCAGCCCTTCCATTCCCGCTCCGCTGTTTCGACTCGCTTCGTCACCTGCATTGCATCCATCAACTCGGTTCGTTAGTAACGAATTTCGGAATCTAATTATGTCTTTAAGTTGAAATGATTTTGGGGAGTTACCTCTTTGGCAAAACGGTTGGTTGGAGCAGCATATCTGTTGCCTTGACTATTGATGGTGGGGTTTGCACTCCCACCAATGGCATACATTTCCCAGTGAGTGTAGTCATTGTTCACCACATGGAAATAACCATGCCTACATCTAAACATCATTGAAATTTATGTGGGTCATAAAATCAAACCTCAGTTGAAAAAGCTTAATAAAATTCAAAACCATCTTCTTCAAGTATACAAAATGAGTTATGTTAGTTATTTACCTTGGCATTCTTTGAATGAGTCCCTTTCCAAAATGGTTGTAAGCAATGGTGACTTGCATTTGCTTGTCTTTTGTGTAGGAATCACTATGGCCTAGAAGCATCACCTGTTACCATATACAAGATAACAATTCATCAGATAAATTTGTTTTTCAATTTGGCATTAGAAATGCACTAAAAAAATGTACCTCATTGTGGTGAGTGAAGTGATTGTTGGAGATAGTGATTGCAGTTGAGCCCATGATAGCATCAACAAGGCCATCAGCACAATTAGAGAGTGAATTGTGATCAATCCATACATGGCTTGATCCAAAGATGGAAATGGCATCACCATCAGCCATGGTTCTCCACCCAAAATGAGTTGGAGAGCTTCTCACCATGGCATTCCCTGTGGGCTTGCAATCATGGATGTGAAGGCCATGGATAATGATGTTAGTCACAAACTGGATTGTGATGCAAGCGCCATTGGCAATGTGTACATTGACCCCCCGAGCATCAATGGTCTTAAAACTGTTCATAATGAGTTCCTGTTTCAACTGAATCACCATGTCCCTTTTGAACACAATCCAAAGAGGTTTCTCTTGAATGACCGCATGACGAAGAGTCCCTGGCTTCGGGTTCACCGGGTCATTGTCACTCGAATCAGTAACGACATAGAAACGACCATCACGACCACCAATAGCATTCCGACCAAACCCAATGCCGCATTCGGCAAGGCGTTTGCGGTTACGGTGCCAATTGGAATCACAACGCCAGCAGTCATCAATGGGGTTGCCAGTTCCACAAGAGAAGAATCCCAACTTCCTCCTTTCAGTGCTGTTACGGATGCTCCTATCATATCAAAGAACATTCATATTATGACAAACTTCTCTTAAACCCAAACATTCCACAGACAAAACAAGCATAGGATAAAAATAAAATTATTGGAATATGCAGAGCTAATTTTCCATCCCAACGGTCATAAGAAACAGAACAAGACAACCATGCTGCCATTTTGACCAAGAAGACTCTTTCATTACAACGTCTAGAAATTCTCTTTCTATGATTTTACGATACAGACAAAAACAAAGCAAACATCCGCACGTGCTCTATCTGATTAGTAGTACCCATTAATCGCAAAATACAGTTCAACACCATGGTCAGGTGTTCAATCCCTAAAATCGATATTTATAATCCCCCTTCTCCATTGTACTAAAAAAAAAAAGCAAAATCCAATTGAACCCAAATTTCACAAAACTAATCGCTAATAATTTATTAGTAGTGCCCATTACTGATCAAAAAAGAAAAATCTAATTGAACCCAAATTTCACAAAACTAATCTCTCTAACAATTAATTCCCAAGAATCATGAATTCAAATATAAAATACCCACATCTCAACAGAGGCAGCAATCTCATCAGGATTATCCACAGCATGCTCGTTGTTAAGTTCCTCCAAATCATCATTCACCAGCCTGAAAACATAATCACCAAATTAATTCAGTGACAAACCCACCTAGATATTATGTTTCAAATCTCTCTTAACCTAATATAACCATCATTTAAGATGTGATTAAACTCCAATTAGTAGAACAGAGCGCGTGTAAAAACAGAGCGCGAGGGAGGAATGAAAACGAAATGAAAGAAGTTCGCGAGTGGCTCGACGCTCTCTGTCACCAAAGAGAAAAAAAAACCGTTTGAAAAAGTGCTTGAAACGATTGGTCGCCCAAAAGTGAAAAAAACCGAACGAAACTATCGGGTGAAATGACTGAAACACCCTGGAATATCATCGAGCAATGGAGAGAAACAGAGGAGAGCCGGTGGGTGATTAAGGGAATTAACTGGAAACGGAACAAACGGTCCAGATCCAGGATCCAGATCTCTCAACGGTCGAGATCGTTAGCTACAGTTAGATCATCAAATCACATGGATCTGAGGAAAATCCAACGGCTGAGATTTCCCCCTCTTTTTACATACCTATTCGCCATGGATGAGTTGCTAGAGCTCTGAAGCTTCGTCGCAAACACAGTCCTGTAAAAACGAAATAAATAAATAAATAAAAATCAAATCACAAACCGCTACAGTACATTATTACAGATTCACTCTCAATTCATTTCTAAAGGAATTTCGGACTGAAATCCGCCATTAAAGCACTGAACTCATTTCTACATTACGGAATTGAACATTCAAGAGTCTCGAAATCGACAAGAACCAGCACTGTACAAACATTATATCTTCTTATTCACACAATGTGGCTAGAATTACAGAATCAAACGCATCACATTAAGATTGTAAGAGAAGAAAGGGAGAACGGGATTACCTAATCTCCGAGGTTTCTTGTTTTCGAAGCAGTGCGAATGTTGCTAAGAGCACCATTGCAAGGGCGAGTACAGACAGAGAAAGCCATTTGCTAAGTGCCGCCATTACTGATCTGTCTCGGAAACCTTCAGAGAAATGCAGAGAGAAAAATGAAGAAGAAGAAGAACAGAGGAAAAGAGTGGTGATGTCAGTAAAAGCTTTGGACAAAACGGACTTTTTATAGACAAACGTCCAACGGAAAAAAAATAAAAATAAATATCCAAAATACTTTTTTAACGACGTTAACGCCGTCAACTAACTTCAACGTCATATATATATTCTCTTGATCTTTATAATTAATTAGCAAAAACCAGCTTTTACAATTTCTTTTCAAACAATCACATCAAACGAGGGATTATAATTGTTCAAAATAATTATTCATTTTTAATTATTTATTTTAACGATTTAAAATAATCGTTTATTTCTAATTATTTATTTCCAATAATTTATGTCTAATAATTCATTTTTAACTTTTCAAAATAATATTTAATTTCTTATTACATCTAAACGAACTATTATCTATAACGTTCTACAAAAATCATCATTCAAACAATTTATTAACTGTAACTCCTCTACAAATATCACATCTAAACGAGTTGTTACTATAATTTAAATTCATAATCACTCATAATTCTATATCCAAACATTTTATTTTAGAATAAATCGAGATATTTTATAGAAGTGTTTGTTTATTGAATATAGAGAAGATTTAAAATGAGAATTTTTTAATTATTTCTCAAGAACACACATCGAAACGAGTTATTTCCTACTCATTTATTTTTTACCATTCATAAAAATTGTTAAAAAAAACTATAATAAAATATTAAAAAAAAAAACTCATAAAAATTCATTTTTAATCACTAATTTCTATATATTTTTAATTCAAAATAAATACTCATTTTAAATCCACATCTAAGGCCCTGTTTGATAACCATTTGGTTTTTTGTTTTTTGATTTTGAAATTTAAACATATTCTCACTCAAATTTACTACAATGGCATCCACCCTTCATACAGTATATCCATATTTTCTTAAGAAAGTAGGAGAATACTAACCAACTTTTAAAACACAAAAGAAATTAGCTTTCAAAGTTTGTTTTTGTTTTTAAAAGTTGATTAACATCCTCCTACTTTAAAAGATGGATAAATGATAGGAATGGTGGGAGATATTGTAATAAATTTGAGTAAGAATAAGCTTAAATTTCAAAAACAAAAAAATAAAATGATTATCAAACGAGGCCTAAATAAATTATGAGAGATTTGCATGTTTAGACCATCTTTAGAGAGTAATTGCAAAATTATTATTCTATGGGAATATTAGCAAAAATAAATTTCCTCTTTTAATTTCAAAAATATAGAAATTGTTCAATTACATATGTACCCCCTATTCCGAATTCTAGTTTTGGGAAGTTTTAAAACTTCCATCCCATGTA
>JBBMEF010000021.1:3479071-3499905 GCA_037832685.1 Sicyos baderoa | reverse complement strand
TCAATATAATTTCGAACTCTTAAATTGGATTTCGAAGAAGGTTATTATTCTTTACCTGTTGGGTATTATTAACGTTATCCGAACAATGGAAGAAGACAAAAAAGCTTCGAAGCTGCAGTCGTCGAAGATACAGGAAAGAAGAACACCGAAGCTGCAGTCGTCGAAAATCACAGGAAAGAAGAACACCGAAGCTGCAGTCGTCAAACAACACAAGAAAGAAGAAGAGGGGAAGCAAGGCGATAGTATCGGAGAAGAAAGGGGAAGACGCGTGAAGAAGCAGGGCAGAGGCGATCGGAGAAGAAGGAGAGGGGCGATCAGAGAAGAAGGAGATGAAGTTGTCGAGAAGAAGGAGAATAATCTGTCGAAGAAGGGCAGGGGCAATTTTGACCTAAAAAAAAGAAAAAATGAAAAGTTGCTATATTTGCAATATTTTTAAAAAGTTGCTATAATCCTAATGTAGAGTGGGAAATTTGCTATAGGGTGCAAATTCCCTTTATTCTAACTACATTCTAAATGTTGTGTACTCAAAAATAATAATAATAATAATAATAAAAAAATAAAAAAATGTTGTTAAATTTAAAAATATTTGTAAAAAAAAATTAAATTTAAAAAATTAATAATAAAAATAAACTTTGATTTTTTTTTTCTTTTTTGAAGTCGTAAACTTTGATTGTTTAGATTGAAAGACGTCTCGTAATTTTTTTTAAGTTTTTATTTTATATATTTTCCTTTATTTTTTTGCACGGTATGAAATATGGGATGAGGCTTAAGATAGTTGGAGGGCTTTAATTTTCCTCTTTCTTTTACGAAACAAGGATAAACACATCCATTCCTTAGTCAGATATCGAAGGAGTAATGTCACGGACGAGTCTCAAACCTGAGACCTTAAGAAGAGTATATTCCTAAAATTTAAATTTTCAATCACCCTGTGGAATCTTCCTCGTTTATCTTTTATTTTTGGAAGAGTCATATAAGTTTTGGTTTCTCTTTCAAAAAATAAAATAAGAAAATCTCCTAAAACTATTTCCCACTATGAATGCTTTCAAAAACTAAAATTAAAAAAAATCTCCTAAAACTATTTCGGCTTTCCCTGCAACAACTTCTTAACAAGAATTTTCAAACAATTTTTTTACATTTTTTCTTTATTACACACTTTTTTGGCAAAACGGCCTCTAAGAAACCGATAATAATATTAAGGTTACTATCATTATCGAAAACTTATCATTTAATGCCTTTCAAAAAAATTAATCTGGCCGGATTTGATAAGATTGGTTGTTTTTTGTTTTTAAAATTTAAACTTATTTTTATTCAAATAAAAAATAATAGCTTTTAAAAGTTTGTTTTTTGTTTTTAAAAGTTGATTAGCATTCTCCTACTTTCTGAAGGAAAAATAAATAATAAATATATGGTAGAAATGGTGAAATATATTGTAAAAAATTTAAATAAAAATAAGCCTAAATTTCAAAAATCAAAAACTAAAAACGTTATTAAAAGGACCTTAAAAATAAAATGAAATCAATTTGAATTGGTCAACGATGCAATAAATGTACATGTATTTATTGATATAAATAAGCCACCAAAGCAAGAATAAAAAAAAAATGAAACTTCCTCATTTATGGCTGGAATAAAAACGGAAATCTTTATTTATGAGTTACTGTTTCTAATTATTATTTTATTTACAGTGATGCGTTTCAAAATTTAAATGTGATTAACATTCAACTATAAAATGAAAACAGAAAAACATAAAAACATAAAAGTTCTTCTATCCATCTCTTTCTAATTCTCTTATCTTTAATTTTATATCAATTATATTATTAAAATGAGTTCATTGTCAACCTTTATATTATCTCTATTAATATCATTGTTTATTGTTAATCTATATACTATTAAAGGAGCTCCTGTCTTTGCCAATGATCCAATTTCGGTCAACATAACAAATGCAATGGAGAATCACCATCAATTTACTGTCCACTGCAAATCTGGAGATGATGATCTAGGATTCCACCCGTTGTCATATTTGACTAGCTACGCCTTCACTTTTCGACCAAACTTTGTTGGTACGACGTTGTTTTTTTGTAATTTTCAATGGCCGGGCTCATCTCATTACTTTGATATCTATAAAGACAAAAGAGACCAATTACATTGCCGGGGTTTGTGCTTGTGGATCGTAGGTGAAAAGGGTTTATGTATGTTCAACTATGAAACAAAAAAATATGATATTTGTTATGGATGGACTTAAAATGTAAAAGGAAAAAAAATTGATAATTTCAATTTTAATATTAAAAATAAACTATTATTGATACTTTACCCATTTTAGAGCTTCAATATTTTTATCTTATTTTATATTGTTTTCTTCAATTGGTGACATTTTTATACATACATACCATATATTTTAGACTCTTTTTTCTCACATATGAGAATCGAGATAATAAGTTATAAGATGATGTTTGTTAAAAGAGAAAACGGATAATATTATATTATAATTTCTATTATTTTTATGAAAAAACAAATTAGTATTTGTTGATTTCTTTGTTTTACATGTTCTCTTAATTAATATAAGATGATCAATCTTCACTTCCCCAATAATTACAATCAACTGAAAAGGATAAATAACTTATAATTTTGGCCATCTGCGATTACCTCCGCATGGTTCATATAATTATACAATATCTTAAGTGATAAATAACTTATTTATTATAAGCAAATGAATATTGAAAAAAAATAGATAGGTTTAAATCAAAAGGTGGTTTCATTGTTTGGTTGTAAACCCAGTTCAACACCAGCGTTACAGGTTCGAATCCTGGAAGAGTCAGTATTGTAATCCTCCTCCCCTATTTGTACTCAAAAAAAAAATCAAAAAGTAAAGTTATGCAAAACAAGTATTAGAATAACCTAACTCATCAACATTCAAGTCATCACATTAGTAAGTTTTCTACTTTGAAAATATAATGTTATTTATTTTTAAATCTGATTACTATTGTATTAGTGAATATTAATAATACAATATATCTATAACATTAACTAGCAAATATTTATAAATTTGACTACATTTATAATTATTTTGTAGTTAATTCATACTTTATTAATAATTTCATAGTGTATTAGTGAGTATTAATAATAATAATAATACAATATTAAACTGTATTAATAAATATATATGTAAATATTTTCAAATTTGACTACATTTTGTAATTATTTTGTTAAAATAATTCATCAACTAATTTTTTTTTTAATCTTAGACAATTTCACATTTGGAGCATGAAATCTAAAATTTGAATCCTCTCAATAACGGGGGGAAAAGTAAATGAAGTAAAAAATGAGGATTTAAAAGAGAAAAAAATGTATGAAAAAAGAAACAGATAAAATAATTATCAAATTTTGAAAGCAATGAAAAACAATAAATTTTGAAAGAATAATTTAAGATAATTGATTTATTTAAAGAAATTACTAGAAAATAAATAATAAAAACATTAGTAGGACCACGTGGCCATACAATGGCCTCAATCAAGCGCAATTAAAAATAAAAATAAAAAATCTGCAACTTCCGCGCGATACTTGGTAAAGGAAAAAGGGGAAAAATTGAGAAATAGTACGAGGGTATAATCGGATTTTTAAAATATATTATTAATTAAATTTAAAACAAAAAAAATAAATTTATAAATAATTTCAAACATTGGTATTTATTTTCCTAAAAATGGCTATACACTGCAATTTCCCAAAAAAGGAAAAAAAATGGTGTAATACCAGATCATGTGTCTTTTTTTGTTTTTTAATTTTTTTTTTTTTTTTTTTGACTATTGTACCCTCTTTCTTTCTGTTGCCTACAAGAACTTCCCTAAACAGATTTCATATGATATTTAATATATTCCTAATCTAAATATTTAGATAACAAAAAAAATTGAGATAGGATTATCGAATATGTTTATGTTTTTTCCCCATTAAATTAGAGCGGAAAAAATGAACCAGTAGTAATTACCAATACTGTTTATTGAAATATAAAAAATAAATAATAAAAAGACTATACTATAGTTGGTCTCATATTAATTGCAAGGGTAAAAAAAATGAATCTTCCTTTATTATGAGCTTTTTTATGAGCTTTAATTACCCTCCAAATATAAAATGAAATTTCTATTCATGTACTAAAAAAAAATCTATTCATACATTTCTCGTTCTCGATTTAAAGGCGGGTAATATTATTTTCTTTTTTAAGCATTATAAAAAGAAAATCGATCAAAAAGAAAATTTTATTTTTTTAGCATATTCTCATTCAAATTTATTACAATAATGTGTTTCATCCTATCTCCAATATATCTATCATTCCTTAAGAGAGTAGGAGAATACAAGTCAACTTAAAAAAAAAAAACAAAAAAAAATAGCTTCCAAAAATTTATTTTTGTTTTTGCTTTTTGAAATTTCCTCCTACTTTCTTAAGGAAAAATTGATATATGGTAGGAAGGGTGGAACAAAAAATAGACTTAAATTTCAAAAACCAAGAACAAAAAACCAAGGCCCCGTTTGATACCATTTGGTTTTTTGTTTTTGCTTTTTGAAATTTAAGTTTATTTTCACTCAAATTTACTATAATGTCTTCAATCCTTCTACCATGTATTTATCTTTTCTTAAGTAAGTAGGAGAATACTAACCAACTTTTAAAAACAAAATAAGTAACTTCTAAAAATTTGTTTTTGTTTTTAAAAGTCGGTTAATATCCTCCTACTTTTTTAAAAAATGATGAATAAATTGTAGGAAGGCTAGAAAACATAGTAAATTTGAGTGAGAATTAACTTAAATTTCAAAAATAAAAAATAAAAAACCGAATAATTATCTGCCCAAATAATTACAAACGGGGCTTGAAAATAAAATGAAAATCAATTTGAATTGGTCAATGATGCAATAAATATACATGTATTTATTGATATAAATAAGCCAACCAAAGCAAGAATAAAAAAAAGATGAAACTTCCTCATTTATGGCTGGAATAAAAACGGAAATCTTTATGTATGAGTTACTGTTTCTAATTATTATTTTATTTACAGTGATGCGTTTCAAAATTTAAATGTGATTAACATTCAACTATAAAATGAAAACAGAAAAACATAAAAACATAAAAGTTCTTCTATCCATCTCTTTCTAATTCTCTTATCTTTAATTTTATATCAATTATATTATTAAAATGAGTTCATTGTCAACCTTTATATTATCTCTATTAATATCATTGTTTATTGTTAATCTATATACTATTAAAGGAGCTCCTGTCTTTGCCAATGATCCAATTTCGGTCAACATAACAAATGCAATGGAGAATCACCATCAATTTACTGTCCACTGCAAATCTGGAGATGATGATCTAGGATTCCACCCGTTGTCATATTTGACTAGCTACGCCTTCACTTTTCGACCAAACTTTGTTGGTACGACGTTGTTTTTTTGTAATTTTCAATGGCCGGGCTCATCTCATTACTTTGATATCTATAAAGACAAAAGAGACCAATTACATTGCCGGGGTTTGTGCTTGTGGATCGTAGGTGAAAAGGGTTTATGTATGTTCAACTATGAAACAAAAAAATATGATATTTGTTATGGATGGACTTAAAATGTAAAAGGAAAAAAAATTGATAATTTCAATTTTAATATTAAAAATAAACTATTATTGATACTTTACCCATTTTAGAGCTTCAATATTTTTATCTTATTTTATATTGTTTTCTTCAATTGGTGACATTTTTATACATACATACCATATATTTTAGACTCTTTTTTCTCACATATGAGAATCGAGATAATAAGTTATAAGATGATGTTTGTTAAAAGAGAAAACGGATAATATTATATTATAGTTTCTATTATTTTTATGAAAAAGCAAATTAGTATTTGTTGATTTCTTTGTTTTACATAATTAATATAAGATGATCAATCTTCACTTCCCCAAAAATTACAATCAACTGAAAGTCACTAACTTATCATTCACTTAAAAATTGAGAATAATAATTTGAGAATTCAACTATATCACAGCTAATATTTTTGGTTTTTGAGAAAAACTCCTCTAAAGTTCTTCAATATATGGAGGTTCCCTACACATTTATCTTATGTGTCACGTTTTGGTGTCATACAAATTTATGTTAGAAAAGGATAAATAACTTATGATTTTGGCCATCTACGATTACCTTTGTATGGTTCATATAATTATACATTATCTTAAGTGATAAATAACTTATTTATTATAAGCAAATGAATATTAAAAAGAATAGATAGGTTTAAATCAAAAAGTAGTTTCATTGTTTGATTATAAACTCAGTTCAACACCAGCGTCACGGGTTCGAACCCTGGAAGAGTCGGTGTTGTAATTCCCTCCCTCTATTTGTACTCAAAAAAAAAAAGTAAAGTTATGCAAAATAAGTATTAGAATAACCTAACTGATCAACATTCATTGGTAATAAAGAATAAGCTAAGCATTATAATCTTTCCCTTTAAATTGTTTTTAAACTTAATGCATATCATCATAGCATCACTTATTGACTGATTAGATGGAATGAAGAATCCAAATTTATATATTCCACCTTCTAATGTCTTCAAAAAGGAGGGAGGAAAACATATTTTACTCCAAAAGGCCTAATTTGACACATTTTGTAATTGTACCATGGCTTCTTTTTCTTCATCATTGGTAGGTCCAAGAAATCCCTCTTTTTCTTCAACTATATATACATTTGGTTTACCAAACAAAGAGACCACCTAAAAAATGGTGTAATACCCGTTTGGATTTAATGGACTCTGATATCATATTAGATATAATACACGTTCATCTCAAAAACAATTTGTGATAAGAGGAATAATCCACCTTTTTTATGTATTGCTACGAGGTCTCCACTTTTTTCGGTGTGGGATTGTTTCAAATTTATCCACGGCTGTTTTGGCCATTTGAGCATCCCTGCTTTTTCACCTCTAAAAAAGATATCATATTTGAATAGAGAAACAGAGGGCTTTAGATTATATCAATCATATCTCAACTATACAAAGAACATTTAATTAAATCCTAAACAAATGCAAAATCTACGAAATAGTTGGGTAACATAACGATTACCCTATTTACTATGAGCTCTGAAAAGACTTTACATGCTATATACTCATAAATATATGTATGTATGAGGGAGAAATATACATATTACCACTTTTTATATTTAAAAAAATGCAAGAACTATTCAGTTATCCAAAAACAAAACTGCCCACCTGAAATTTCAAGAGGTTGCATTGTCTTCTGGAGCTAGACTACAAGTCAAATTTGGAACATGATCTTCGTCAGGCTCGACGGATTCTAAAAGCATCAATACAACGTCCCGCATCGATGGTCGTTGCGAATGAGACAGACTTGTGCACATCAAAGCAATTTTGAGGACAGTCAGCATGTGGATGACTGTGGCTTGGTCCTGAAGATTTAGTCGCTCGTCTAGCATTCCAGACGACATTGAATGATCTCGCACATAGTTTTTTACCCATGTCACGAGATCTCCTCCCTGATCGATTGATTGTACTGGAGTTTTTCCTGTTAGCAGTTCTAATAAGACTACACCATAGCTGTATATGTCACATTTTTCAGTCACCTTCATGGTGTATGCATATTCTGCAAGAAAAATGTGAGTCAAGTTCTAGTAATTCTTGGTCAACAATTATCAATTAAGTTGAGAAGGAAAAGTATATTTAGTAAGAGTTGGAATTACCCGGAGCGATGTATCCGTAGGATCCAGCGACTGCCGACATTGATTTAGAATGAGGCATGTCCATAACTTTGGCCAAACCGAAATCGCCAACATGGGCCTCGAAGTTATAATCGAGAAGAATGTTATTGGATTTGATATCACGATGTATGATCTTTGGTTTGCAGCCATGATGTAGATAAGAAAGTCCCTCTGCAGCTCCAATGGCAATCGTAAATCGAGTAGGCCATTCCAAGTTACACGTTGTCCCGTGAAGTAACTCGCCCAAACTACCCCTTTCCATGTACTCATAGAGAAGAAGATTAGAACCCTGGTGATAGCAATAGCCATATAGTTTAACAATATTGCGATGTCTGATCTTTCCTAATGTCGAAATCTCAGCCCGGAAGCTATTATCGATGTTGCTCCCTTCCCTGCTTGATGCTAACTTCTTGACAGCAATGGTTTGTCCAGATTTCATCACTGCCTTGTATACTGTTCCACAAGCACCTTTTCCCACCACACAGCTCTCATGAAAACTGTTTGTGGCTTCAATTAGATCTTGGAAAGCAAAACCTTCCTTAGGCGGGAAGTAGACGTCCGAATCCAGAGACTCAGTGTCCTTGTTTTGCGCCATATCAGGCGAACGTCTCATACAATATAAGATGATCACGATTAGAACAATAGAAACTCCACCGATGGCAGCAGCGATCCCGGTAATGATTCTACCTCGAGGTGCATTTACACTCTCAAAGGATGGAATAGGTGAAGACGACAAGCCTCCATTGCAGTCACCAAGAGGTCCACCACAGAGCCCTTTGTTACCAATGAAGCTACTAGTGGGCATGTTCTGAAGCAAAGGTATCGAAGGGATCGGCCCGTGAAGGTCGTTGTAGGAGAAGTTGCAACCCATTAAACTCGAAAGATTGGCAAAGGAGCTTGGTATTTCACCAATCAAGTGGTTGTTATTAAGCAGGAGACATTCAAGTAGATTCAGATCTCCAAGTTCTTGTGGTATTGTCCCAGTTAGCATATTGAAACTGAGATTCAGAGCAATCTGTAAGCTTTTTAGGGACCCCAACTCTATAGGAATGCTCCCTGAGAAAGCATTGCCACCCATTTGCAATTCTGTCAAATGGGAGAGGTTTCTCAATTCTCCAGGTATATTTCCAGAAAACTGATTTTCTGAAACTCTAAGAATTTCCAACTGTAAAAGGGATCCAATCTCTTTCGGGAAAGTATTTTCGAAGTTGTTGTGGCTGAGATCCAACCGTTGGAGAGTCTTGCAGTACACTATTTCCGGTGGAATTCGCCCGAAAAAAAGATTCGACGAAGCATTGAAAGTCGTCAACCCCACAAGTTTTCCTATCTCCTTCGGCAAGTTAGATGTAAAGAAGTTGTTTGCAATATGCAACCTTTGCAACTTACGGCAATTCCTAATTTCTGGAGGAAGCAAACCACTGAACCTGTTCTGATCCAACTCAATGGCAGTAAGGTTCACCAAGTTACACAACTCTGATGGAAAGCCGCCAGTTAAACTGTTTCCCACGAGACGAATTTGCAGCAATGATTTGCAGTTCAAGATCCCGGGTGGTATGTTTCCATGAAGCTTATTTGACCCCAAGTTCAAAATGATCAGGTTAGAACGATTCCGACATAGATTGGGAGGTATTCGTCCTGTCAAGAGGTTGTCCGAAAAGTCGACCACCCATAGCGGGCTATTACGTCCAAGTCCTTGGGGAATACTTCCACTCAAACTGTTGTCGAAAAGCTGCAATTGGGACAATGCAGGCATATACTGAAACCCGAATGGAATAGACCCGGTAAGGTTGTTGATTGAAAGATCAAGCTTAGACAAGTTCCTCAGGCTACTAAATTCATTTGGTATAACACCAGTCAGCTGATTTTGAAACAGGTGCAGTAATTGCAGGCCTTTTATGTTGCTAAGCTCTTTAGGTATCTCACCACTCAAATAGTTCTCTGAGAAGTCTACCTCTATCGCCCGGGAAAGGTTCCCGAGCTCCCTCGGAATTGTTCCATTTAACGCGTTTCGATATATATACAACTTTTGCAAAGAGATTAGGTTCCCAAATTCCTTGGGTATGGCTCCACCAACATTATTCTCATACAAAGCAAGAAGAATTAGACTTGAACAATTCCCAAGCTCCTTTGGAAGTTCCCCCTCTAACTGATTCTCCCAAAGAACCAACTGAGTCAAGTTTCTAAGCATGCCAAGCTCCTTTGGTATTACCCCTTGTAACTGATTTTGAGCAAGACCAAGCAATTCCAAGTTCTCACACAGACCTATTTCGGCCGGCAGGCTTCCCGTAATTCCGTTTTGCCCTGCTCTAAACGACCTCAATCTCTTAAGGTTCCCAAACGAACGAGGCAACGAACCCGTGATGTTGTTGGTATACGCAACGAATTCAAGCAATGATTCCAAATTCCCAATTTCCTCAGGAAAAGAACCATGGAATCCATTATTACATATATTCAACGAGATCAAAGAAGTCAGCTTTCCCAGTTCAGATGGAAGCTCCCCAACAAACTTATTGTTGTTTAGAATTAGATACTCCAAACTCAAACAATTGCCGATCTCTTTCGGTATACTTCCGGTGAATCCATTGAAGGAAAGATTAAGTAAACTCAGGTGGACTAAATTACCAATGCTCGGGCTTAAAGGGCCCGAAAGATTCTTCGAGTTCAAGTCAAGAGCATAAACGACTGGTTCGACACCAGAAGTACAGTAAACACCAGCCCATCCGCACGGTGTTTCGTCGCTAGAATCCCAATTCCTCAACAAACCAACAGGATCAGAAATATTACTTTTCAGCTCCAATAGATAAAACCCTTCAGGATTCAACCCATTTGAAGTATCAAACAGAAAAGCCAATAGCAGCAAAACCCCAACAAAAAATGTAGCATCCAAACAATACAACATTTGAACAACCATAAAGAACTACAACAGTATTCCAACACCTGAAAAAGGGGATTCGCCTTTTAACAATCACAGTCCTTCAAATCATATGTAATATTTCAGAAAGAACAGAACACAACCAACAAGGAAATCCAAACAAGACAGCATACAAACAAACAAACAAACAAACAAAAACACCCCAAATTTGTAATGAAAACTCATATCTTTTTGGGCATTTAAAATAACCCAAAAAGTCCTTAATCCAAAGTTTATACAATATTCTTAACTTTTATTTTAAAAGTCAAAACCTCTAAAAATAGAATATTATATAATCCTTAAAATATTCTTTTTTTCTTTTTTTTTTTAAATAAGGTTTAAAGCTCAATTAACGAAATTCTTGTTTGAAAAAATATTTAATTATTTATTAAAATCTCATTTCTAAAGAATATTAAATTCTTTTTTCTTAAATTCCTTAAATTGGTAAAGAGAAACTCAAAATTGAATAAAGGTTAAAAATAGGAAATTTGTTGTATATACCAACTTTAGAACCCCTAATTGAATTATAGCACATTTTTATCAAAAATACGTTTATATCAAAATTTTGATTGATTGAACTCAATCAGTTTGTTAAGTGATTGAGTTTAGCTCAACTGATTGAGTTCAACACCCAATCACTCAACTACTTTCAGTTTTTTGATATATGTGCAATTATTTTCAATTTTGTGCTATAGAAGTAATTTTTTAGCTATATTATACATGAAAAATCCCCTTAAAAATATTACTTTTACCCATTTAAAAAGAATGTCAAATATAATTTTTAAAAGCTTTCAAAAAAAAAAAATATATATATATAATTTTTAAGCATCAATACAGTAGCAGTACATTCATTTTCTCACTTTAAAAGAATGGCAATTATCTCTTCTTTTCTTTTAAACATCAACAATCCAACGGTAAATTCAATGCCCAAATTGCAATAATAAAATCTCAGCCCTTTATTAATATTAATACAACAGATCAGACCCTTACGCGGGTCAATCGATCGGGCGGTGGAGCGGGTCGCGAGCTCCACGATGGCTCTAATTGTAAGTTTTCCGGCGAACTAAGGCGACGGTGGGGTTTTTGGATTTACGTTTAATTATTAACAACTTTCTATTAATATTTATATAAATAGAAAAATGAGCTATAACATAAAATTGAAAATAATTGCATATATATCAAAATTCTGAGTAATTGAACTCAATTAATTGAGCTCAATCACTTAACAAACTGATTGAATTCAATTACTAATTATTGATTGAGTTCGATTGAGTTTAATCGCTCAGAATTTTGGAATAAACGAATTTTAATAAAAATGTGGTGTAATTCTAAAAGATTGCCCTAAAATTGATATACATAACAAATTTACTAATTTAAATGTCCTTACATTCTTTAATTAATTACTTAGTCCCAAATGTTTCAATAACAACCAATAATTTAAACCTTAACACCCAAATTTAACAAAATACTATCGCCACGAGCAGTTGATCAGCACATTAGTGTATGTGCAATGATCAAACGGTCTTGGTTCGAATCCCCACACCCACACCCAATTAATATAATTGAGTTCAATCACTAGTTATTGATTGAACTCAATTACTTGAACTCAATCACTTAACAAACTGATTGAGTTCAATCACTAGTTATTGATTGAGTCCGATATTACTCAAAATTTTGGTAGCTCGACTGTTAAGGAGAGGACCGAGACGCCTTCCTTCTCCTTTCGGAATTGGCCTAAACAATTTTTTGATAAAATATGTTGTAATTCTAATAGAAGTTCCTAAAGTTGGTATACACAACAAATTTCCAATTTTAAACCTTAACATCCAAATTTAACAAAATATTCATATAGCCAACATGAACCGTTACTCAGCACATTAGTACATGTACGATGATCAAGAGGTCTTGGTCCACACCTAATTGATGTAATCTCAAAAAATTAAAAAACAAAATACTCATATCAAAATTTCAAAGTCTAGCATCACAGGAATCAATGAAAATCATATACAACAAAGTGTTAAAATCTAAAGAATAAACAAAAGAAACAAGCAACCAAAATAACATGAACAAAAGAAGATTCAGAAAAAATACCTGTGAAACCATCATGAGTTGCCATGATAAAAAGCCTCTATTTCAATCTAAAGATGAAAAAGGTCAACCCCATTAACCAGCAAGAACAGAGCAGTCAACAACCAGAGCCAAAATTTGAGCTCATCTTTCGATTTGTTAATACAGATTTGAAGTGATTTAGTGAGCTAAGCGGAAACCCATCAAGAATCAAGCGGAGAAACAGAAATTAGAGGGAGATTTAAGGGAGGAAAAAAGGGGGGGAGGATTAGGAAAATGGGTTTGATTAAAAAGAGATTAATTAAGCGGATTGTTGAAGGAAAGGGTCAGATTAATGGCCTACCGTTTTAAGTAATCCCCATTACCGAGAAATGTTTTGAGTGCAAATGCACATGCCTTTTGTGGGGCCCCCACCCCCTCCAAAACCCACTAATTAAAATTTTTATATATTTTATAAAGGCCATGTCAAGATCAAACGGCTCACGTTCGCTTACAGTCTAACGACTAATCATTTGCCGTTGAACGAATGTGAATGTGCCAATTGCACTTTCGTGGGACCCACTTTTTATTGCTTTCTTTTCTTCTTTACAAATATATATATATATAATCAAAAGGTTGGCGTCGTAGCCTATTGTTAAATTTGGATTTTTTGCAACCTTGGGCAAAAAATAGGAAAGAAATGGTAAAATAGGGTCAAGAATCTAAACTTATTGTAGATTAAGGTCGTCGCGTCGGTGGGAGACACGCGACGACCTTTTTTTATTTGTCGCACCTCTCCCACCCACGCAATCAAAAATAATATCTCAAACAGTAAACCTAATAATAAATCTAACTCTAAAATTAATACTAACCCTAACCCTAAAAATAATAATAATATTAATATTTTGAACCATAACTCTAATACTAATAATAATAATAATAATAAATCTAACCCTAAAATTAATACTAACCATGACTCTAAACTTAATACTAACCATAATCCTAATAATAATAATAATAATATCTCGAAACATAACTCAATAATAATTCTAACTTTAATAATAACAATAATAATAAATCTAAAGATAATACTAAACATAACCATAATAATAATATCTCGAACCAAAATCCTAATAATAATAACAATAACAATACATTACATTAAACATATACATATGTACAATAAAAATTATTAAAAAACTTTTTTTGGTCGCACCTCTCCCACCCACGCCACCAAAAATAAAATCTTTAACCGTTACGATTTAACGGCAACGTGGCAGGTCAACCTTTGACCGTTTGGTTGCGTGGGTGGGAGAGGTGCGACAAAAAAAAAGGTTGTCGCGTGTCTCCCACCGACGCGACGACCCTATTCTGCAATAAGTTTGGATTCTTGACCCCATTTTACCATTTCTTTCCTATTTTGCCCACAAGTTACAAAAAATCCGTTAAATTTACTTTATATAAGAGAATTTTTTATGTATAACAAAAATTGGCTAAAAAATTATATTTATAACACAAAATTGAAAATGATTGCACATATACTGAAAAATTGAAAGTAGTCGAGTGATTAAGTGTGATTGAATTCAATCACTAATTATTGATTGAACTCAATCAGTTGAGCTCAATCACTTAACTAACTGATTGAGTTCAATCACTAGTTATTGATTGAGTTCGATTGAATTCAATCACTTAAAATTTTGGTATAAATTTGGATAAAAATATGTTATAATTCTAATAGAGGATCATAAAATTGGTATACACAACAAATTTCCTTTATATAAAAATAAATAAATTGAAAATAGGTATATTCAAAAAATAATAGATTAATTTATATAAAATTTTGGTCTTTGTTAAATTAATACCTAGTTTTTATATCATCATAGTTTTTACTCATTTTTTCCTTATTCGGTAGAACAAATTATTTATATTAATTTCATTTTTATACAATATCGGTGTGAGGATTCAAATTTGTAATCTCATATTATTAGGTTGTACAAAATGTTAGTAGAGTTATGCTACTTTTGGTATTATTTATATTAATTCAACTTTATAATAAATTTGATATTATTTTCATTTTTAACTAGTTTTTTTCAATTGAAGACGATTAATTTAATATAATGCACGGTCCAGCACGGTCATTTTAGACGATTATATTTCTCACATTCTGAAAGTTGTTTGTATAGGAATTGTTTTTGTTTTCTATTCTATATGGGCATCTTAAATCCACTGTTAATACATACACAATAATTTATATACTTATTAATTTGGGGATTGTTTATTTAAAAAAATCAAAATAATTTCATATATAACACAATTTCTAAACTTATTCATTTGTGACACAAAAATAATTGAAGTTTATCATTTTATCCTGTTTAATCACTCAAAATTGGTTCAAGTTTATCACTTGAACTAATAAAAGTCTATCAGTTGAACTAAAAAATTATACGATGAATCTTGTCTTTATACATTCTTTTTTCCCTCAAATTAAAATAAATAAATATATACGTAAAGTAGAGAATTACTTGAAACCTAAAAAAGTTTCAAAAAAGGCCTTTGGAATCTTAACCTAATTTCCAGAAAAGCAAAACACAAGCTTGAACATCCAAGCAATTTAAACAACCGCATGTTATGCATTTTTAAATTTGGTTTGAACTTCTAAGCAATTTAAACCTTTTAATACTGATTCATTGTATTTTCAAATTCAATACAAATCTTGTCTTTTTAGTTGGTAATATACGCATCTTAACTAGTAAATTTTGTTCAAATTTGCTACTAAATAAAAACAATTAATAAACTATATTTATAACTACTATATATTACTTAATGATCAAGATTCACGAGGGTCTTGGAGAATTAAGAAAAGATAAGTTCAATCCACAATATTCATCTATTTATGAATCAATTTCTTTCTATTCAAATATTGTGTTGCATCCACCGAAAGAGTCAGTGGTGTAATGATTTCATTGTTTGGTTGTAAACCAGTTCAACACCACCGTACATCCTTGACAGATATTAAGAGGGGAGCCACAAGTTCTATATAGGAGATACTGAGTGAAAATAAAAGCAAAATACCACTTTTTTTATTGAAATCGTGACGGTAGAGTTAAATTATATTACAACTAATCAACTAATTAAATCAACAAGCCACCAAATATAAACATTAAACATTCACATTCTTTGTCTGTGTATATATCCTTTTCTTTTAATGAAACTAGATATACTAAAATCCGAAACTTTATCTTATGTATTTATGTACTATATATATATATATATATATATATATATATATATATATATATATAATTGTTTTTAGATGGTTTAGAAATAAATAAATACTGAAAAAAAATAAAAATAAAAAATAAAGTAGGAGAAACAGGATGAAGATAAAAAGAAAAGTGACATATTTCTAGAAGCAATATAAAAATCATGTCACCTCCCTAGTGAAGGCAAAGTGGTAGGCAAAATTAGGACTAAAAGGAGAAGAAAAAAAGTTGGGCTCATCTGATTATTTAAGGTTTAGGGTTTATGATTCAAAAAGAATTATTATTACTAAATATCTCTTATTAGAGCAAGCAATATTCAACATCCAAAACAACTATTCTTTCTGTGGTGTTTCAATTCAGATCATTATGACAAGAGTTTGAGACAAATCATCTAGTTTTTAAGCACTAGTTAGGGGTGTTTAGCCACCAATTATAATAATATCGATGGTGTTAATTCATAATCCCTTCATCTCAATCATTATAATAAACCTTTTAACTTTGTTATAATATTTTGAATAACATTATATGTTATAATAATTTTTTATTGTAATATAGTCTCGTATTATAATAACATACTTGCGGATACTAGCTATAATCTCTTTTTATAACCACATACATTTTAAACAAGGTTATTATAACTTTTATATTATAATATTTTATCTAAGAATATAATTTGTTGCTCAAAATACATTTACTAATGATGATAATTGATAGAGATGATATACATTAATAGGTTCAACATATGCAACTTTGTTTAAAAGTAATTGATTTGGTATATACTTCTTTATTTTATTAGGATATAAATTATCCTCGAAATTAAGGGTATTTCTTTTAGAATTAAAAAAAAGTAATTTTTCTATTTTGCAAAACATAAGTACTAATAAATATGATTTTAGTTTCTAAACTTTAAAAAGTTTTAGATGCATATTTAAATGTCAAAAACTATGATTTCGAATAGTATTTACTATTTATGTTTAACTTTATTAATTAAATGATGACGTGTGTCGTGTTCATCTATAAAACAAAATTTAGTTGCTGATTTAACACGATGTAGAATATACACAATTAAACAAGATAAATATATTGTGCAACGAGCCTACTCCTCGAATCAGCATATATATCAAATCATCCTACATTTTGTTGACTTCTATATAGTATGGCTAGGGCTATGGTGGAATTTAAAGTTTTGATCTTTATTGACCTAAAATAATGGTGAGAAGAAAGCATAGCTTATCAAATCAAACTCCACAAAAATAGCACAAACTACAATATGGACAATGGGAATAATAAAGAAAGAAAAGAAAAGAAAGGGATGGCAAAAAGTGAAAGAGAAAATACAAGTTGAAGAACAAAACACACATTTGATGGTTTTTATGGTGTGTGGGGCCTTTTTGTCTTTGGATGGGCAGTGGAAAGCCCACAAAAATGAAACCATGTGGCTTATATCAAGTTTACACCAATGAATGTGCTGTGTGTGTTGAGAAATTTTGGGTGGTTTTGTTCTATTTTTGACAAAACAAAAAATATTGTTTTTTTTTTTATTCTCTCCTTTCTTCTTTGGCTTTCCACAAGTAGATTTTAAAAAAAAAAAAAAAAAACAATATTTTGAGGTTTTGAGAAATATCAATTTTTGTTGGGCTAAGTTCAATTTGACTTTCTACCAATAGAGTTTTTTTTTTTAAAAAAAATTAACTAGTTGATCATATTAGAATTTATGGATCTGTTGATTATAGATATATAATTATGTTCGTTGAATGTTACTATGTTAGACTTCAGATAGAATTGAAAAGTTTAAGTTTTATTGATTTTTTAGATTTATTGTGTATGTAATTATTAATCTAAACTTTCATTTTTGAATCTTACGAAGAACCGCTCGCTGCCTTTTCTTCACGCGTACCTTAGTACAAAATTAATGATATTTTTTTAAAGAAAACAACACTACTTTTCCAATGATTATGAAATATAAGCACTTCCAATTATTATGAAATATAATTTTCTTTGGAAGGGAGTGGACAACCATGGTGGAAGTAATTTGGTTAGATGGGATATTGTTACTAAACCAAAGGAGCTTGGGGTCTCAGCATTACTAAAATCAATATTTTGAATAAAGCCCTCATGGGAAAATGGATTTGACGATTTTGTAATGAAAAATATGCTATTTGGTGTTGTTTGATTGGTGAGAAATACAAATCTTCTTATGTTGGAGACATCCCCTCACATTGCAGTGCTTGTAGCTACAGATCTCCTTGGAAGGCAGTGACTTCTTTGAAAGATGAAAATTTTCCTAATATCTTATGGCAGGTGAATAATGGTGATATGATTTCTTTTTGGAATGACAATTGGACTGGTACGGGCCCGCTCTTTAAACAAGCTCCTCGATTTTATGCACTTTGCTATAAAAAAGACATCTCTGTTCGACAAGCTTGGTGTAATGAATCGCGCACCTGGAACATTCTTCCTTTCAGGCCCTTTATTCATAGCGATCATGATAGATGGCAAAACATCTCATCTTCTTGGCCTTATCCAAGATCTACTTGTCCCCACACTATTACTTGGAATCCATCTAACAACACATGCTTCTCTGTGAATTCTCTCAAAAGCTTATCAAATGGCGTGGACCAAAACCCAATTTCTTTCTCCCAATGTTTCTGGAAGACTATTCTGCCAAAGAGAATCAAATTCTTCATTTGGACTCTATATCACAAAGGTTTTAATACCAATGAGGTGGTTCAAAGAAGATTGAAGAAGTATGTTCTTAATCCTCAATGGTGCTGCTTGTGTAATTGCAATGCTGAAAATGTGGATCATTTGTTTTTACAATGTTCCTTTGCTAAAAGAATATGGGACTTTCTTCCACATTATTTCTCTTCTACGGGTAGATACAATAGCATGTTGGAGCTCCTGAACTCTTATATGAATATGGCGGATACTACTCAATCTCAAGCTATGAAGCTAAACATCATTGGTGCATTTGGAAAGAGCGCAACTCCAAAAAAAATTATGATAATTATATTGCTAAAAGCCCATCCTCTACTTGGGAAGATATCATTATTTTATTTGTTTCTTGGTGCTTCAAATCTAAATTGTTTCATGATTATGACATTGCTTCAATCGCTCTAAATTGGAGAGCGTTTTTGTAACTCTTTAAACTTTTTTGTATGCCCCTAGCATACAGTAATCTAAGTATCATTTACGGAAAAAAAAATAACCTCAATTTTGTAGGTGTGTTCCCCAGACACTTAACACAAGAGGCTAGGTTTTGGCCATCCAATTCTTCGATGAGATTAGAATGTAGCGACAGACTACCAAATTGGTCATTTATTGCTTTGTAAATATATTGTGGAAGATAAAAGATAGATAGAGGGATTTATGGAAGTTGCAAGAGAAAGAAAAAAAAAAAGGAAAAAAGAGATTGATGAAGGTTGAGGAAGAAGGAAAGAGGAGAAAGAAAACTCCTTTTCTTCGGGAAAGACAATTTTACCCTCTTAATATTGGTCAAATTTGAGTAAAATGATTTGATTGCAACACTTTTTAAACACTAGGGGATGTAATTGATCAAATTATAAGTTTAAAGGTGTAATTGTTACAAACCACATACTTAAGAGGGGTTTGTGCAATTTTCCCATTTATTTATTTTTGAAATCCTAGAGGAGTTATTTTCGGGAGGTAGAAAAGAGGAATTATTTTGAGAGATCGTGAGGAATTAATTTATTTGGATGTGATTGGTTGTAGATGGGTTCTATATATATTTTATTACATTTATTTATATAGATATTTTTAATAAATTAATTGGTGTTTAATTTGTACAAAATTCTAGCGTTCATATTAATATTGGTTACTTTTTTATTGTATTTTTTTTTTTCAAAACTTGAAAATGTATTAAACTATTCAAATTTAAAGCTTGAAACAAGCATTATTATTGTTTTTCTTTTGATTAAAATTAACACGCAATTACCACAAACAAACAATAATACCGCATGATGATTTAAAATAGAATGAGATAACTAAAAATAGAGTATATATTGATCATTATCATAGACAATTACCTCCGTTTTATATTTTAATTAGCCAGTGGTAGCCAGAGAACATCAATATCTACACGAATCAATGGCACCGAGCATAATCCATTGTGTAGCCATCAACCATCGGAGTAGTCCAATTAATCATAGAGGGTCTTGAAATGCATAAGGTGATGGGTTCAAAACGCATGGTAGCCACTTACCTAAGAATTAATTTCAAATTAATACCTACGAGTTTCTTTGGCATCTAAATGTTATAGGGTCAGGCGGTATGCCTCGTAACATTAGTCGAAATGTGCTTGTGCACGCAAGCTGACCTAGACAATCACGAATATCAAATATACTAATCGATAATTTTTTTTTTCTTTTGAAACTGAGGAATCAAAACATTACTTTATTATATTCGGAATAACCACATCCTCCCTAGACGACTAATTGATATCAAATTAAACGCAAAATTGAACAATTACGGGCTGAGTTCATAAAGAAGGGTTCAATGGAACATTTATTTAGACTCCTCAATGACTAGAGTTGTAAATAATAAAATCTACACTCAAAAATACTATTTTTCTAAGCCCAACAGCTAATCTTTGAAAACCAACAACCAAACAGTCCCAAATAGGGTTCACTTGTAAGTCACATATATGTACTTTCATCTTTTCGATTTCCACCAAAAACCATTTTTTATTTTATGGCCCAAGTGAAGCATTAATTATTCTATCAACGGAAAACTTGGAGAATAGCTTAATTTAGAAACTATTTCTAGGTTATGTCTTCACTTTTTTAGTATTTAAATTTATGTCTATTCTTAAATGTAAAAATTAAACTATAAATAAAAAAATATATAGTGGACTAATATACCCCT
>JBBMEF010000021.1:3448302-3478307 GCA_037832685.1 Sicyos baderoa | reverse complement strand
TGAAGAAAAACAAAAAGGTGCATTAATTGGTGAGAATTGACCTTGACCCCCTTGGTGGGGCCCACCTGACGAGCCAGTCGCCAGTCGCCTATAGATTGGGCCCACGTGACGAGCCAGCAGCCAAGCCGTCAGCCGCCTGCAGATCGGGGCCCACCACGCCACGCGTCACGCCCGCATCAGCCATCTGCGTCGACTGCTCCACGCCGTCTGCGTCGCCTCCCGCCTGGATCTGCACCTGCTGCACAGAGCCTGCCGCGCCAGCTGTCATCGCGGCATTGGAGGCGTCAGTCTTCGTCTGCGCCAACTGCTGCAGCACGTCTTCGTCAGCGACTGGAATTCCGCCACCTGTCCCACGCGCCTGCTCCAATGGCAGTGTGGCTGCCGTCTGCAACACTTCTTTTGGAGGGCATTTAATTTCCCCGGTTAAATGCCCCATAAGTCTATACGATTTTAAAATAGGAAGGGCCAGATTTTTCCATAATAGGAGATTTGACCGGTCTAATTTAGTTGTAGTAGGATGGCTTAAGATCTAAGTTATGGGAGAGCTGCTAAACCTAGTACTGGTAGAAAAAATATTAGAGGAACTGGCGTTGGCCATGAGAATGCTCTGATACCAAGTAAAAGTAAATAGACAGGGAAGAAATAGGTTTCTGAATGTTTTCTCAATATATTCATCGTACAAGTGAGGTTCTTTATATAGGAAAAATACAAGAGAATATCTAACCATAAATAATATAATAACAACTAAATCTAGATCTTTCTATTAACAGTATATTTGAAATATATATTATCCCCTAATATATTATTCCTTAACATTACTAAGGGGTAATGTTATTATTATTTTTATGTGATTGCACATTTTTGCGAGTAAATCCACCACATTTCTTGCTTGTTCCCCATGTCGATTCAAATCATTGTTAGGTACATTTTTTTATTCACATTCTAGGGTTATTACTTTTTTTTGTCGATTCAAATCAATGAAGGGATTTTTTTTCTTTTTTTTTTGGTGATTGCACGTTTTAGCCACTAAATCCACCATTTCTTGCTTGGTGCACATGTCTAGTGGATTTTTCTTAGGTCCATTTTTTTTTTTTTGATATTTTAGTGGATTTTTGTTGAAATTTAAACAAAATATAAGTTTATCTCCATCCTTTAAGGAAAGTTAGAGTTTAGCTTCCTATGATTTCAAAGACTAGTAGAATATAATCTTTAGGGTTTGATTTTAAAAAAAACATAAAAAATAGTCTTTGTCATTTCTAATAGTTAGCTAATTAATTATTTAATAAAAGTTAATTATTCATGTATAATGATAAAATTTTGAATTAAGTGACTAATACAACAAAAAAAAATTATTTCATTTGTATAAATAATAACTTTTCATGAATTTAAGAGATTACATACTATGATAATTATATTTTAAGTTCTTATAAAATCATAAAGAAAATTTTAATTTTTAAATGATGAGAACTAAATTTTAATTTTGTTCAAATTAGAAAAAATCAATGTGACTATGAAAGAAATAGCTCATATATTACAAAGTTATTATTCATGTGTCAAAAATATTTACTAAATTCTTAACCTTTTTTCAAATACTTAACTAATACTAACTTCCTTAAAACGGCAAGAAAACTTATTTTTTTGCCCTAATAAAAAACAACTACTAAATTGAATTTCTCAGATTTAAAAAACAAAATTTATAATCGGTGGACAGAAAATTTTCCAAAATAAAATAACAATAATGACGTCACCATTTTTCTCAATAAATTCCCTCACAAATTGGAAATTAGTCCCACACTCTGTTTCACTCAAACAGAGAGGACTTTTACTTTGCTCTGTTTTTGAGCTTTCAACAATGGCGGCTCCAAATTGCTCAATCACTCTTGCCCAATTCCTCGGCCCCAACGTCACCAACTCCGGCGGAGCCGCCGACTTCATCTGCAACCAATTCTCCGCCTCCGCCACCAACTTCTCCGACACCAAATTCGCCGTCGACACCGTCTACCTCCTCTTCTCCGCCTACCTCGTCTTCTCGATGCAGCTCGGCTTCGCCATGCTCTGCGCCGGCTCCGTCCGCGCCAAAAACACCATGAACATCATGCTCACCAATGTCCTCGACGCCGCCGCCGGTGGCCTCTTCTACTATCTATTCGGCTTCGCCTTCGCCTTCGGTACCCCCTCGAATTCCTTCATCGGCCGACACTTCTTCGGCCTCGAATCGATCCCGGACGGCTCGCCAGCGACCCCGATCGATTACAGCTTCTTCCTTTATCAATGGGCTTTCGCCATCGCCGCCGCCGGCATCACCAGCGGCTCAATTGCTGAACGAACCCAATTCGTCGCCTATTTAATCTACTCCTCTGTTTTGACCGGTTTTGTCTACCCGGTTGTTTCCCATTGGTTCTGGTCCCCGGACGGTTGGGCCAACCCGGGTCGAACCAATGGCCCTTTGTTATTCGGAACCGGCGTCATCGACTTTGCGGGTTCGGGAGTTGTTCACATGGTCGGCGGTATCGCGGGGCTTTGGGGTGCTTTAATAGAAGGTCCGAGGATCGGCCGGTTTGACCGAACCGGCCGATCCGTCGCGCTACGAGGCCATAGCGCTTCGTTAGTGGTTCTTGGAACATTCATGCTTTGGTTCGGTTGGTACGGGTTCAACCCCGGTTCATTTGCAAAAATCCTGGTTCCATATAATTCGGGTAATTTCTACGGCCAGTGGAGCGCCGTCGGCCGGACCGCCGTGACGACGACGCTCGCCGGTTGCACGGCGGCGCTGACGACCCTTTTTGGGAAAAGGATACTTTCCGGCCACTGGAATGTCACCGACGTCTGTAACGGTCTGCTCGGCGGGTTCGCCGCCATAACTTCCGGCTGCTCCGTGGTGGAGCCGTGGGCGGCGGTGATTTGTGGGTTTGTGGCGGCGGTGGTGTTGATCAGCTGCAATAAACTGGCGGAGAAGGTAATTAGTTTTATTACAAGCTATTGTTATTTAATTTTCTTATGGTTAATTTGTTCCTTCTTTTTAAAAAAAAAAAAATCACTTAAGGTTAATTTGCATAATAAAATGCCAAAAAAAAAAAAAAGTATAGTCACATTTTGTACGACTCTCTCTTTTTTTCTTTTGAGATAATTTTGTACGACTCTATGGTTGAAATAAAATATAGAAACTTTTTTTAGTTCTTAATATCTAATTTGGTCTTATAAATTTCTCAAAAAAAAAAAAATCGTTTTATAAAAATATTTTTATTTTTCATATTTTAATAATATTTAGTTTTAGTTTTTTAATTCCTTTTTATATGTATTTTTAGAAAAGTCAAAGTTAAAATAATAACTTCATATACATATATTGAAATTTAGAATTAGTTAAATCATGATTTTATAAATTTAACGATTTTGTTATATCATAAATTTAATAATTAAAAATATATTTAGTAAAAAGAGTATTTAAGATATAGTTAAATTTAGAAAATAATTACAAATACGATTATTTACAAAAACTAATAAATAATAATTTTAGTATACATATTTTCTTACAATAGTATATTAATATGTATTTATAGTGTAATGTACCGATAATAATGAATATTTATAATATTAAAATGTATATATCTCAAAAAAAAAAAAAAATTTAAAAAAATAAAGGATTCAAATATTTTAAATTTATCTACATTTATAATTATTTTATTAGAAGTGGTTATTCACCCATTCGTTTCTATTAATAAAAGGTTAAGTACGACGACCCGTTGGAGGCAGCGCAACTGCACGGCGGGTGCGGCGCGTGGGGGATCATTTTCACGGCGTTGTTTGCGACGAAGAAGTACGTGAACGAGGTGTACGGCGGCGACCCCGGGCGGCCGCACGGGCTGTTCATGGGCGGTGGGGGGAAGCTGCTGGGTGCGCATTTGATTCAGATTTTGGTGATTGTAGGATGGGTTAGCGTTACAATGGGGCCGTTGTTTTATGGACTTCATAAGCTGAAATTGCTGAGAATCTCGCCGGAGGATGAGATGGCAGGGATGGATATGACTAGGCACGGCGGGTTTGCTTACGTGTACCATGACGAGGATGAGTCACCACTCAATGGGGTCCAGATGAAGAAGATTGATCCAAGGGGGATTAGTCCAGGTGGAAATTAATTATTATTATTATTATTATTAGGAAATTTGGTAATTAAATCTATTGTCTCTTTGGTTGATTCACTTCACTACTACATTTTTTAACATGTTTTTACTTTTTTTATGTAAAAAAGTTGTGTGGTAACAAATTTAGTGGTGAAAAGTTGTTTGGGTAGTGTGTATGAGAGGTGTTATGGATTGTTTGTTAATATTTTTTTTCTATAGAAGTAATTTCTAAGGTGTTGGAACAAGAGAAAGAGTTGTTTCTCAATGAAAAAAGTTATAAATGTGATCTTTACTTTTTGATGTAGAAGGAAAAATAAAAAACACACTTTTAATCTCTAGTTTTGAAATTTAATTTCAATTTTGTCAATTTTTTCTTTCAAAATTGAATAATTTGACACCCAACATTTTGATGATACTTATTACTACTTATTGTGTAATTTTTAGTTTATTGAAATTAGTGATACTGAAAATTGGTCTCTAAAAATTCTACGATAATATTTGAATTACGGAGTGTTGAGAAACTACTCCTCTCATCATCAATTGGTTTCGAGATGGATGTTCACACTATTTCACATGGTCTTTGAGCCAATTAGTTTTGAGATAAATGTCCACACTATTTCACATGGTATCAGAGCTCATTAAACCAAAACGTGTATACGGTCCAATAAAAAGAAATTAAGATCTGATTTAAGATTGGTAGCACATAAGAGGCACCATCTTGAAGGGGCATATTGAAAATCCCACATTGATAGTTTATAAAGTAGATGAACTACTCCTCTCATCACCAATTGGTTCGAGTCACAAGGCTTTCGATGTCTACCTAAAAAATAGGTAGGCAAAAAATAGTAGAATGACCAACAAGAGCAGTTGCTCGGCGACATTAATATATGTCCAATGACCAAGAAGTCTTGGGATCGAGTACACATACAACTCCTTAGCATTACCCTTTTTCGCTTTCTCATACGTGGGCATTGGAGGGTTGGTACTGATCTCTTGGCTAACATCTTTGTGGTCGGGTGCCTCTTTGGAGAACCCCCAGAGGACGAGCTTCCTCTTGGACGACCTTTGGGGGGTCGGCGAGCCTTAGGGCCGACTCCTTGAGGGTTTAGTCTTCCTCTTTGGCTATTTTTAAGTCTGATTTGATATGTAGCTTAAACTTGATTAATATTTTACCCGTAACAAAAATTAAAATGATAATTTCACCAATATATTGAAATTTAAAATTAATTAACATTATGTTATATAATTAACGATTTTGTTATCTTTTGGACTAAAAAGTACACATTATTGAAATGTCAAAGATAAAAATATTCAATTTTGAAATTTATAGATTAAATTGAAACTAGACTCCAATATTATTCCCAAAAAAGATCTTAATATATTATTTGACTTGGTTTGGAATTATTCATATACACCATATCAAAATATACATGGGATATACTCAATTTAGCATAATTGAATAAATAAGGTGAATGTTACTAAGAGTCCAACCCTATGATATTTAGATTCGAATTTATGACAACTTAGTCATTAAATATACATTGATACAGTTGAAGTATTGCCTTTGTTGACGGAAAGAAATATGTGTATACTTGTTTTAAATGTAATAAACCATATAATTACAACTAATGTATTGAAAAGAAAGTTTTTGCATTATAGAAATTAGAATGCTACTAAGTAAAAGTCTACTAAAATGTTATAGAAATGAGTATAATCAATTGAGAAAGTTTGGCGTTCAAGTTTGTGTTTGGAGTAGTTTATGATATAATAGATAAATTATCAATTTTTTTTTTTAAATGTATGAGCATAAAACGTACTTGACTTCATAAAATAAAAACATTGTTTATCTTTAAAATTTAAAAGATGTATATTTGAATTATTACATAGTTTTAAATGAAAGATTCCTAGATGACTTAGTCGAGCCCCATTTTCTTTCATGGTTTATACAACCAACATGGTTGCTTAAATTGTTATAGTTGTATAGGATGTTGTGAATTAATGAGCACGAATTCTTTATATATATATATGGTAAGTGTTCGAACTAACTTACACACATTTCAACTATTTTTTATCATACAATATTTAAATGTTAAGAAATCAGATTTCAATATAGGTGGTTGTTGTGTTTGAATCCGCAATTTTCGGTTTTTTATTGTCATTTTGATAACCGGAGTATTCATGGTAGTTGAATGAGCTCAAATATATAGTAACCATTTACTTATAAGTAGCAATCAAATATAGTAAGTTAAGTCAACTAATTGTTCGTAAGTATTCGATAAATGTTTCTAAACTTATTTAGACATTGGTGAGTATAAAAAAAATGAAGACATTTTGGGATAAAAAAAAAGTTTATGTAATGTGTTTACATGATTTATCTTTTCATGTTTGTATATGTATTTTTTTTTTCTTTTTGAAATATGGTTATATTTTATTTTATTTTTCTTTGATTTTTGTTTTAGTTAAAAAACAATAAAATAGGTAAGATATTAGGTCACATATGTAGATATTATTATAAGATATATCAAGACATGACTTAAATTGCTCAATTTTCAAATAAACTTGCATCACGTGCATTCTTTTTTTCTTTTTTTTTAAAAAAAAATTGAGCATAGTAACTAAAAAAATAAAAAGTTATTCACCCACATTAGTATATGTTCAATAACCAAAAAGTCATGGGTTCGAATCTTCCTATCTCCGATTATTATAATAAAAACAAAATAAAAAAAATCCCACAATCAATATGACCATGGGTGGTTTTAATTTGATAAATAAATACTTTTAAGAAAAAATGATAAATAAATAAAATCATTGCGCTTAAAAAAGAAATATCTGAGATAAGAAATACATGGAAGAGATTGTCTGGACTTGATGATAATGTTCTTTTAAAAGTCATCGGTCAATTTTTTATTTTTTTATTTTAAATAAAACCATCATTTTCAACCTACATTTTTATAGAATAAAAGGTCTGAAATTGAATATCATTTACCAATTTTCTCTCCTTACGCAAGTGCATAAAATTCTTTATTAAATGGATTAACAACTAAATTATATAGTGTGACAGACAATTAGACAAATTATAATTACTTTTATTGAAAAAATCATCGTTGAACTATAATCATGCACTCAACTTCCCATTTAATCAATCTTTAACTATGATTTTTATAATTAAATTCTGAATCATTGCAAAATACGCAAACCATCAATAAACTATCATAATTATTAATCAAACTCTTAAATTATACCACAAACATTCTTTTTTCTTTTCTTTTTTTAGTTATACCACAAACAAAATCTAACCTCATTCTAGAAAAAAAAAAAAAAAATTAAAACTAAAACAAAATTTAACCTCGTTTTTTAAATTTACAAAGTTTATAACCAAACAACTACTTCTTAATACAGATTGAAAAAGTAAAAATTATGTTTTTTTTAGGAAAATTTGCATGAATATTATTATAATAATGTAAAAAAATTGCATAAATAACAACTTTTTGAAAATATTTACAAATATAGCAAAATCAGATTTATAGACTCCATCAATAGTGTCTGATAGACTCCATCAATAATGTTTGATAGACTCTATAAAAAAAAGTTGCTATATTTGCAATATTTTAAAAAAATTGCTATAATTCTAATGTAGGGTAGGAAATTTGCTATACAGTGTAAATTCCTTTTTTTATTGAGTTAAAATATTATTTTGCTGGTTTCATTTTGTATAGTTGGTCGGAACAAACTATTTCTCCTCTTTTTATTGTCAAAATAAATTTATACAAAATTAGTACCAATGCATATGGTTATTATTGAATTAAATTCATTTTTTTATAACTTCAACTTATAATTTTTTGATTTTATTATATTTTGACCTTCAATTTTAAGAAAATTATCGTAATTCAATTAGTATGTTAATAACAACTTAAAAATTAAAAGTTGGATTTCTCTATTCTCATCTAGTATATATATATATATATAACCGTTCAATTTTAATTTGTGTAAAAGATCATTATATTTTATGTAAATTTTTAAAACAACTTTACATTTATCTTTGTTGATATATAAATTATTAAAATTATTTGATCAATTTTTATCTCTCATCATTTCAAATTTATCCTAAGAATAAACTTTAAATTTATTTTTAGTACAACGACTAAAATTAAATATTTAAAATTAAAAATTAGGATTAATCTAGTGACGTGTTCAAAACTCCCAATTTAAATGAATAAATTAAAAAAGAAGAATTTTTTGTTTATTGAAATGTGAACCGAATTCCGAAAGTCATGGTGAGGTTTGAATTTTCGTCGAAGTTTGTGGTTGGAAAATAGGTTTTGAAATAAAAAAATGATAAAATTAAAATAAATAAATAAATTTGTAGGTTTGAATTGTCTTGTTGTCTGTATCGCTGTCAGAATGCAATAAAAACTTCATACCCCACTTTCCAATAAATTTGTAAGCAAAATCAATTCACTTGGCTGTTTACTATTCTACCCTTTTCTCCCTCCTTTTGACTATTCCAATTACAGGTTATATGACATATTTTCCATTTTTTTTTTTTTTTTTAAGGATTGGTTTTAGTTCATATGCTTTGATTTGTTATATTTTCATTTATCTATAAAACCAAGATAACAATCAAGGAAGAGTAAAGGAAAAGCTAAGACAAAATACAAAAATTTATATGATTTATTAGTAATGTGTAGCTATATCCATAGATAGACGAGAAAAACTGCTTCATTAGAATATAAGAATACAAAATATTAATCAAATTAAGACTATAGTTTTATGAGATTCCGACTCGCTAACTTGGCAACAAAATCTCCAATGTGGGCATCATAATTTAAAAGCAACTCAACCATCTACATTTAAAATGGAGATTTTTGCACGAATAGACCAAATTGATAAAATATTTACAACACTAGGCAAATTTTAAAAAATTTAGCAACCATAGTCAAATATACGGTATAAAATAATATTTTTTATACTCAATAACTAATACATAATATAGTATGATGAGTATTATTTATATTGTATATTTAATTATGGATACAAATTTTTTCATATTTGCCTAAATCTGTAATTATTTTGTAAAATTGAACTATTCAATACAATTTCCCTTTAAAATATTCAATTTGAGTTTTAATATTTTTTTTTATAAAACATGTTTTATTTCTGTTTTTGTTTGATGAGATGTTTTAATATTGTTGTTAAATATTTGAAAGAAAAAAAATCTGCTTAAAATACATAAACTAAAATAGAAATAATTAACCCATATTTTAGTTTATCATTTAAATATGATAATTATTACAAAAGGAAAGGACAAATTGTAAACTGAGTTAACTCTTAAATACCCAAATTTGCTTCTTCTTTTTTTCATTTTAATATAATTTAATTACTTTTTATAAAAAATATTAAAACTTTCAGTACGTGTCGGCCTTTGTGGGAAGAGCTGAAAATTTTAGCAAATTTATTGATTTATTTTATGATATGTAATTAATGGAATCACATGCACAATGAGATTTTGTTGTATTTGTTAAGGATATGCCAAAAAGGTTGGAGCTTTTTGAAAGCAATAAAGCACTTTAATCTGTGAAAAGATTCTCATGTTTTGAATAACAATAGTAAATTATTTATATATATAAACATTTAAAATGTGTCACTTGGTGGATAGATGGATTCTTATTATTAATTGTTATTTTTATAACAATCCAAATTCTTTTATCATTTTCAATAATGGTTAAATAAAAATTATTATTTTTAGTTCAAAACATCACATGTAAACACATGACTTAAAAAAAGTCCCAAAGTTATTGAACTAAAAAAGTGTATTTGATGAATTGAAAAGTGAAATTTGATGAACTAAAAAGTTTTAGATAGATAATTAATACACTGCTCTCTACACTGTAAGGGTATGTTTGCCCCAAGGACAAATCGTGAAGTTGGCTTGACTTGACTTCTATTTTATGTTTGCCCCATGGACTCCCATAAATTCATCTAACTCCTACCCAACTCCACGTGTGGGCCCTACATTTTTATTTAAATATTAAAAAAGTACTCAATATTTATTTTTTTATTTAAATAAAAACTTTACCCATTCACTTCCCATCGCATCAAACATAACTTTATTATTAAAAAACTATTAAATATTCATTTTTTTATTTAAATAAAAACTTCAACCATCCTCTTTCTATCACATCAAACATAATTTTATATTTTTTTTTCTTCCCCCAAGAATAAACTTATTTCACTTATCTTCTCTTCTCATCCCAACCCAACCCATATTCTCAAAGCCAAACATGCCCTAATACAACACAGTTCAAGATAAAAAAAAAAAAAAAACTATTTCCATAACATTTAATTGTCCTACATATTATGAATAATACATATCAAAAGTCAATTGGATAGATAAAGTATTGATGATCTCATAGAAAAAGTGAAAGTATAATTTTTATTAAATAAAATATGAACTATTTTTCATATTATCATTTGATTTTAAGATTAAAACTCATACTATATAATATAATATCATAGTTGATTAAAAAATGAATATTCAATCCGAAAAATAAAATTAAAATTCAAGCATAAATCTAACATTCACATAAAAGATCTAGAATCCAATGTTAGAATTAGGTGACCTCACACGTTATCTATTTACCTTAAATTGATTCTAGGAGCGAAAGTTATTTTCAATTATTATTATTTTTCAAATACAAACACAAGTTCTTTTAATATGTTTGTGCTTATTCACATGTTTTAATTTTCCTAATTTATATAAAGAGTTCACCTAAATATACAGGATTGTTTCAAGCTCCAATAATACTCATTTCTGAATAAATATATGATTTAAGTCATAGAAAAAGAATAAGTACCTTGCTCTTTTTCTTTTTTATCATAAATTCTTTTAAATATTTCTCTCTCATTATTTGCACATCTTCTAAACGTTACAAAAAGTTCATAAATATGATTTTTAAAAGAATTTACTCCTCTTAAATTGGGTCGTTCTAAAAAGTATCAAAATATACTAGTATAACTATCCTGAGTTGATTTAGTGATCAAAAAATTATTAAAAATCAAAAAATTATAAGTTTAAAATTATAATGACTATAATCTCAAAAAAAAAAAGAAGTTATAATGACTATTTATCTAATAGTTAATTGATTTATCTTGTAATTGAAATGCATATAAGATAAATTGACATTCACCAATATAAAAATATATATGATTTTAAAATATAAAAAAAAAAATCAAAAAATATATACCGAATGGGTTAGTGGCGCAATGATTTCATTATTTGGTTATAAACTATGTTCAATCCCTAAAATCGATATTCGTAATCCCCTCTCCCAACTTATACTCAAAAAAAAAAAAAAAAACCAAAAAATATATATGATCATTTAATCTTTTTTTCTTTTACTTTAAAAAATTGTCAATAAAAATCCTCATTTACATGCCATTGAAATTCAATCATGACAAATTTCTCCACTCAAAATTACCTAAAAAGTTACTATTCCGCAGATTATTAAAAGTGCAATCATGTTTAAATTTATTTAAATTGGTGCAAATGAATCTAATTCAATACTCAATTGAATAAAAATGTACTATTTTTTTTTTATGTCCCTCAAACTTTCTAGGCGTGATTAACTTTTGAATTATATATACCTATATTTTTCAACTCTCTTTTGTTTTATATACTTAAAGGCATTGCTTTATTGAAGTTCAATTGACAAAAGTTATGTGGAACTCAAACTTTTTTTTATAAAGAAGGTAACGAGTGAGTGTTGGTTCGGTATGACAACTCTAGAGGGGTGAATAGAATTTTCTTAAACTTTTATAAACTTTTTCCTTATGTGGGCCCAATTAAACAAATGAATTTACCTTTTTGCTAAACAATCGCTTTAACCAAAGACCAATTTCAAAGACCAATTTCAAGCACCTTATTTAATTCTAATATTAAGATTGGTAAAGAATATATAAAGATAAAATTATACCAACCAAAGTAAACATATAAGAACAATAAATAGGAAAAAGTTAGAGAGATTGACATCGTGATTTATAGTCATCGTAATTCTAAAATTAAGTCACGAACCCTTTTAATCAATTTTTAGAAACTTTTTGTAATTAGTCTAAGATATAATTGTTTCTTTTTATCATTTACTTGTAAATAATGACATGACAACTTTTTATAGGTCGAAATTGCCTCTGTCATTACTTATAAGTTAATGACAAACTTCCATTAAATCTTGAGCCAATTATGTTATACCGAAAAGTGGTCCTCCGGGATCAATGGTAGTATTTATTATAATTACCAAGAACAAGATGTCTGCAAAATGACAAACAATGTTAGACACAAAGCTTCTGATGCCTAAGTCAGAAGTGGGTTGGAGAATATAATGAGTAGAGTATAGAAAGCTTTGAGTTTTGAGAGTAACTTAGCTTAGAATGGCTTAGGATTAGCTTGTCCTTGAATGGTGAACTTCTGATCATTATAGAGTCATCGGACTCATAACTGCCTCAGACGCCTTTATCATGGCACATTATGGCCTTGATTAATGACGAAATCGATTATAACATTTCTGTCATTAACACGGAGATAAACGTACTCGTAACCCTCAAATGTTAATTATCCGCCTCTTTATTCCGTTTGTAAACGTCAGAATGATTTGAAACGCAACAGACTTAATAAAGTTGAGACGGTTGAGACCGACCTCCACGAGGGGGGCGGAGTCCATCTTGACTGACCCCTTGGGATCATTTGGCATTGGGCTAACCTCTTGTGATCATATGGCATTGAGCTTGTTATGAAAACGACAATCACCAATTGAATCGGAGACGTAAAATAGAGAAACGAAAAAACGTAAAAGTTGAGAAGAGCAAAAATCAACACAGAGATTTACGTGGTTCACTAACGTTGTGTTAGCTAATCCACGGGCGGAGAGGGAGAACGATTTATTCAGAGAGGAGCGACGAGTTACAGAGTACAGAGTTTACACAAAATAAACTAATGAAAGTCATAATCGGCTAGGTTTAATTTTGAGCTTATATACGCGCCCTCATTAAACCCTAATTACAGAATGCGTAAATTAATCAGATGCAGATGCGGAACAGATGCAGATGCGAGTGTGGATGCGGACGTGTAATTGCAGGGGGTCGGCTTCTCTCTTGGTCGACCCCTTGGGAGGTTGGCAATCTTGGGACCGATCCTAGAATGACAGGTTCTTTTGGGTCTCGACGAACTTCGAGAGACCAATTCCTTTAGAGTGACTTCTCTTACATTGTCGTAGGTTATTGTGTTTAGCAAATATTTTTACTTCTAGCTAAATGTTCTTGATTGAACTTCAGCCTCGTGAATTTAAAATCTAGATAATTCAATTTTCGGCCTAATTAATTTTTAAACAATATTGATTTGTAAATGGTCCTAGATTTAATCCAATTACATCATTAACTTGTAGGTAATGACGTGTTTTTTTTTTTTTTTTTTTTATTGGCCTAAATTTCTCAATTATTATTTGGAAAAAATAAATGAAAGCAACCATTCAATTTCCCGGTAGATCCCCCAATTTAAATGAAGTCGGGCCCACCTCAAGTTTGGCTTTTAATTTTCATTTTGACCCATTTTTTATGGGCCAAACAATCCACTGTTCTAACTTTCAAAATAATTATCTCACTATAAATATAAATATAAAATATAAATCGAAATAACAAAATGCCAACTTTTTAAATTCTACTATGACTTGGACTATTCCTCCGAGATTGATTTTCTCTTAATTCAATTGACTTACTAAAAAACCAAATAATAATAAATTTTTTGATAAAATTATAAATTTAGTCTATCTAATGTGATGAAAGTGATTATACAAAATGGTTACCAAGTTATACAAGATACTTTTAAAATTATGTTCCTTGGACCACAAATTTTATATAAAAGTATTATTATTTCGAAATAAATGAGAGTTAAAGTATCGATTTTCATAGTCGAACATGTGACCGCAGTATTAAGCTGAATTACCACAATACTTGTAAGGTTTGAAATCGTAGAGGGAGAGATTCTATATCATCAAATTTATCTTATTTTACATTTTTGTTATCTTATTTTCGTTCTCGTTCATATTAATGAAATATGATAACCAAGGTACTTGAAGCTTCGCACCGGGATACATTATAAGAGTAGAAAGACAATTGGGAGATGTCTACTATTAATTTCACAAGTGAATTCACGAACCAGGGACCTCAGAGCATACTTAAAAGTTCAAGTCTTCGACTAATTGTACCACCCCTTAAAGACAGATTCAATCAATCTTTAAACCATCATATGGTTCTGGCTTGGCTGTTATCGTAGCAGCTCGTTACGACTACGAGACTCTAGCTCACATCGACATCGACAAGGATGGAGATGGATTCTGTAGCTGCTTTGAAGACCCTCCTTCTGCTTGCAATGTCAACAGGGTACAATTATTTTCAAGATGATGAAGATTTTTCTTTAAATTAGCATTAATCGACTTGGATGCTCAATTATCTTGATTAGACAACATTCTTTACATTTTATTATCCTGTAGGTTTCTGTAATATAAATTATTCTCTAGTTAAATAACAAGCACAGTATTTGATCATATTTTAATGAAAATTTGAAATCAATTGACAGGCCCAGATTCCCAATCCCATCTTAAGAGATCAACTAAGGATAAATTTAAACCTCCTATAATTTATTTGATACTAAATGTTATGGTCTAGATATTTTTAACCATTATGTGTGGGAGTAGCTATTTATTTTTATTTTTATTCTGAAACAAGGGTAACCACGCCCGTCCCTAGGCCAGACAGCGAGAGACATCGAAAGAAAGACTCGCAAATGAGTCTCGAACCTAGGACCCTTAAGAGGAGCATACCTTAAAGGCCCAAGTTTTCAACCAACTGTGCCACCCCTTGGGGACAATAGTTATTTATTTATTTATTTTATATTTGTGAGTGTTAAGCCAAACTTATGCATAACTTGACTATTTTCACAAAAAATATTGTTTGACCCTACAATATTTGAATGTTAAAAAAATTCGTAGGAAATTAATTCTTAAGTAGGTGACCACCAAGAACCTATTACCTCTTAGTTATTTAAGAGTTTCTTTGACAGCCGTAGGGTCAGACAATTTGTCTTGTGAGAATAGTCGACGTGTACGTAAGCTAATCGAAACACTCAAGGATATAAAAAAGGTATATATATATATATATATAGTAAGGTAAGGTTACATAGTTGTTCCATAAAAATTAGTCTGAACCATAGATTTCAAACAGACCAAGCTGCACTAGATTAAATAACTAACATTCTTACACTATACATAAAAAATAGTTTTGAACTTTTCATTCTATCCTCAACAAGATGAGGCTTCATGTAACTAAAATAGTTACTAAAAATGGACCAAGTATAGAAGACTAGAATTGCCTTGAACTATAGCATCCTAGTCCATGAACCCAAAAATGGAAAAACAGCAATCAACAATCTCAAAAGCAAAGGAGTATCACTTTTCTTTTCTCTCCAACTCAACTTACCTTTCTCCATTGATGATGAGCTGCTTTGTCTTTTGCCTCTAACACCAGATTTTGCCTTTCTCTTAGATCCAAATCCATCAAGATCTTCCCATCCACCAAAACTGGTTCCATTTTTAGCCTCCTTTTTAACTCCACCACCATTAGTATCAACTTCCCATGATGATTGATATCCATTTCCTTCACCATTTCCTTTTGGTGGTTCTTCTTGTTCTTCTTCTTCTTGAACCCAACTCTTTGTGCTGTAAAATGGTCTCCTCCTGGTTTTGCTTTTGGTTTTGCGCTTCGGCCGCCTTTCGGGTGCTCCCCATAGCTTCTCTAATGCTAGGGATATGATTGATTGGCCTAGTGGAAGGGCTAATGCCATTAGAAAAGCTTTTGGTCCTGAGTTTAGCAGCAATGAGAAGATTATGGGTGGTAGAGCCCAACCATAGGATTTGAATACCTGCACTGACAAGGATTGGCTTGATGAATTACTTGGTCTAAGACTTAAGTTCAGAAAATACCAAAGAAGAACTCTTTTTGTAAACTTTATCCAATACTATACGAGGCCGTTTAGGGCTCCAACAACACATGCGTAAGATAAGTATTGGTTAGTAAATTAGTATTAAGGGGCCCAACAATGGGAACCCGAGTAAGGGTTTCTTTTTTTCTTTTTTTTTTGATATCTGTGATTGTCCAAGCCTGACCCTACAATATTTGGATGCCAAGAAACCCATAGAAATTAATTTCTAGGTAGGTGGTCACCATGGATTGAACCCATCACCTTATAATTTTTTTTTTGAAACAAGGGTAACCACACCCGTCCCTAAGCCAAGCACCAGGAGACATCGAAGAAATGGAGACACGAGAAATGTCTACAAATTAATGTCACAGGTGAGTTTCGAACCTGGGACCTTGAGGAGAGCACACCTTCAAAACCCAAGTCTTCAACCAACTACGCCACCCCTTGGGGACTTTTCTTATCTATAATTACATACACCTCAAACACAATAGAGACAAAATCATAACTTATATAATCATTATCAGCACCCAAGTACACAATGATAACTTGTCTCAAATAACTCATGTAACCATTACATATTCCTTAATACGGACAATGATAACTCACGTAACCATTACATAAACTCAAACATAGACAATAATGACAATAATAACTCATGTAACTGTTAGGGACAACTATCCTACATGGGATCCTTCACATTGGTATGATATTATCCACTTTAGGCACGAGCCCTCATAACTTTGTTCTTTGTTATCACCCAAAAGGCCCTATACTAAGGGAGGTTATTGTCATCTCATTTAAACTCGTGATTTTTCACTTCTCTTTTCCATTTGAGACAATTGGTTGCACTTCCCATAGTAAGTACTCCAAACACAGACTACGATAATTGTATGCACCCCAAACATAACAGGGCACAATGATGATTTCTCTAACTATTACATGCACCCTTATATAGACAGTGATAAATCATTCAACTATTTCCTATACTTCAAACGCAATGATAACTCATGTAACCATTAGAGTATTCCAAACACACACTCGCACACTGTGATAATCCACCAACAATTGGTAATCTATTAACAATTATCGTACAGTCCTCTAATGCATCATTATACAAACATTTTCTACCTATTACATACACCTCAAACCATGTTTCAAAAGGCTATTGAGGCTTACGCCTTGAGGCGAGGATCTTAACTTTTAGCCAGGGTGATAACTCATAACTATTGAGACTTACGTCTCAGTTGGATCATAAGAGGCTTACGCCTCATAGAGGAGAGGCTTACACCTCGATGATAGCATACTGAGGCTTAAAATTCCTACGCCTCATAACATAACTAGAAGAATAGTATTAATATTTTCCATTCTTATAATATAAGGGTTTGAACCATCTTTTTTCAAAAAAATAAAAAAATGGTTTGAACCATAACAATATAGATTTTCTCTTATGGATTCTTTTGTTAGAAAGACAATTGTTTCAGAATTGTCAATTTTGATCATTTGTTGGCTTTTTTCATCTAACATCTCTTTTTGGAGTTTTTTGTTGTATTCGTTGTAGGTGCTTTGAGAATTCACTTATGTTTCATTCATCAATGAAATTGTTTTTATTCCATAAACACTCTGTTCTATTAGTATTAGTGTTATGTTTTATGCATTGTTACGTAAGTATCATGTTTTATCATACATTTTATATAAATTTAAATTTTTTATAATATTTTTAATTAAAGTTGAGACTTACGCCTCATACCGCCTCGAGGCTGCCTGCTCCTAAACAAAGACAATGATAACTCAGGTTGCTATTACCAACCATCATGGAGTGGTTCAATTGGTCATAGAGGGCTTTGGAGTGCATAAGGTGATGGGCTAATCCGTGGTGGCCACCTACCTAGGGATTAATTTCCTACAAGTTTCCTTGGCATCCAAATGTTCTAGGGTCGGGTTGTATGTCCCATGACATTAGTCGGGGTGCGCGAAAGCTGGCCCGGCAGTCACGTATATAAAAATAAAAAATAAAAAAACTCAGGTTGCTATTAGCTATACAAGAACAGACAATAATAACTCATGTAATAACCATTATCTGCACCGATACATATATAATTAAATTTATCCCAATCCATCAACTTAAAGTTTTGAATTGATCGACAATATGACATAATTCAGAGTTCAAGTACCGGTCGAGTCGTTTCGAAACCTAATTAATATTGATTTTACAAACATTCTCAAATTTTCAAGCCCCAAATGAAGGGCTCATAACCAAACTCTCTCCTACAATTACCCATTGCAAGAATGAAAAAACAGAGCCATCAAAGGGGAATCGCAAAGAGGATTGGATTGAATCGAATTGGGTTACCTTGAAAATCCAGACACTATCGATGACTGTATCGAAGATCCCAGAAGGTTGATCATCGTCGTCATCGAACTCCGGCGCGGGCTCATCGGACCACCAACGGCGGCGCTTGCTCCGACTGCCTTGGGAACCGTCTTCTTCGCTGGGATCTGTGAAATTGTTGGAGGAGAAGGGTTCGGCATTGGAGTCCCAAGGACGGTAATGGGTTGTGGGAAAACGAGGAGAGGGATTTGGGAGAATGGATCGCCATGGATGATGAAGAGTGGAGCAGGGATGAAGATGAAGAAACAGAGCCTTCATTTCGCCTTTGATTTTGTTTAGCCTATCCACATTTTAAGCTCCCCTTTCTGGACTGTTCTACTTAGAATTAAACTTTTAAATACTTTTTTTTTTTTTAAATTAATTTGTTTTATTTTGGCATATAAATTTTAAATATCCTTCCAATTTTAACCCATGTTTGTTTTATTTTGAAAACCTTATGGTTGGTTATAAGATGGTGTAAGAACCTAGTTTAGTGGTCAAGGGGATCTTAGAATGTAATAATGACAATGTATAATCATTTTAGCTTATAAGTTTAATTTATAGTGATTATCTACTTATAAATCAATTTTTTACGAGTTTCTTTATATCTAAATGTCGTAGGATCATGCAGTATATCAAGCGACACTAGTCAAGTGTGCGCAAGAGTACTTGTTTTGTCTATGCAATAGCTCAATAACAACATTGTATACTCAATAACGAAGAGGTCATAAATTCAAATCCTCCCTCCTTAAATTGTTGTAATCTCAAAAAGAAAATGGATGTCCACATAGGAGGTCGGGGAAAAGAAAATGGATGTCCACATAGGAGGTCGGGGAATGTCTTTCCGTCTTTGTCCCCGCAACTAATATAGATATATATTTTTTTAAATCGCAAATAACCAATTGAGACTATTATTAAGTCGGATTGATATGTAACCTCAAATTTTCTAGATTTCTTTTTTTTTTGAAACGTCAATTGTTGTTAGATTGAATTAAACAGATAAAATACATGACACACAAAAGTCTTAAAATACACTTAATGTACTTTTCAAACTTCAACTTCCCTTTTACAGTGTATTTTTCAGACTGTGCATGAAACCATAGCAAGTTAACAGTCGCATATCATGTAAGTCGAATCGAATACAAGCAAAGCTTATGAGGCGTGTTCGATACCGAACCAAATAGTAACCACCTATACAACTCTCTAGCTATCAAACCAGATTCCTCCAAGTTCAATCATATCTCTAAAACTAAATTTAGAAGGAAGATCTTTATTTGGAGCTGAATTTCACTTCATGTCCACTCAATTAAACTCAAACATCTGGAATTGTAGGCATACAAGGCATATACAATAATAAACTCAGAACCCTTCACAAATTTTGCTTTTTTTTTATATATATGTAAATGTAATTCCAGGTAAATATCAAATCACTAAGCACCAGAACAGTTTTTAAATTACAAACAGAAAAATACAAGTTTGTACAATAATGGTGCCCCAAATTGAATTTTTATGAGGAGATTTAAATAAAGTACTGAGTTTTGGATCCATTTGTTCAGCTGTGCTCTGAGGCTAAGCACATCCACCCTGAATAACAATACACTTCCACACATCATTAATCGATCTTTCGATTCCTCTAAAAAAATTCTATTGTTTCTCTCCTCCCAAAACTCCGCAAAATAGCAAACACTAGCTTATCACACACACACACAAAAAAACAATTATCAACAATTATTTTTCTTGAGGATGTGAAAGAGACAAACCAGTCATGCTGCGCTGAATCTCGTGTTATCATTGACAATTATTAGCATTCTAAGGCATATGTCGGGACCTGCAATTGAAACAAAAAAAAAATAGAAACGGTTCAGTTATATCAAATCACCACTCAACCCAAAAACTTAAGTTTGTGGGTTTGAGTAAATTTAATTATAACTAACACTCCCCTCACTTGTGGGCTTAGAAATTTGAGAAACGCCCTACATGTGGAATATAATTTTAATTGGGGAGGAAACGACTTGGCATGGGATTCGAACTCAGGACCTCTTGCTCTGATACCATGTTAAGTTTATGTTAAATCACCAATCAACTCAAAAGTTGAAACTTGTGGATTGGGATAAATTTAATTATATCTTTTTTTGGATAAGAAACAATTTCATTAATTATGAAATTACAAAATATAGATATAGATTACAGGTGATCACATAAACGATCTCCAGTAATTAAGTAATGTTTCAAAACTATAAGAATAAAATAACGGATTAAGTTTACACCAAGATATAACATTAATAGTAATGGTGTCCAAAAAATTCTCGTAAGTGGATTCTTTATCCTTGAAGATCCTCATGTTTCTCTCCAGCCAAATGTTCCAACAAAATGCTCTAATAAAGTGTTCCAACAAAATGCTCTAATAAAGTGTTCCAACAGTAATTTCTTCTCCTTCTTGAATGGGTGGCCCAAGAGTGTGTTAAATAACAATGAGTTTGGATCCGGTTGTAAAGTGACTGGCCAATTAAAAGCATCTCTGATAAAATTCCAAAATCTGGATGCATAGGTGCACGTGCTGAACAAGTGTGGAATGGATTCAGATTCATTCCTGCAAATAGTGCACCAATGGGGGGATAAGGCTCTATTCATAAGCCTCCTTTGCAGCTTGTCATTTATCAATAATGCTTCGTGTGAAAGTTACCACATAAAAAATTTGATTTTTTTTGGATATTTACCCCTCCAAATAGGCTCATAAAGATTGGTTGATTGATCCACAAGCCTGTTGGACAAGACCTTCACCATAGATTTAACCGTAAATATACCAGATGGTTCCGCCCTCCAAACTACCAAATCATGGCCATCAATAAGAACCGCCGAATTTAAATGCAAAGCCAAGGCGCAAAATTCTTCAATTTCCTCATCCTTCAAATTCCGCCTAAGCCCCAGGTCCCATGTCGACTGTTCCTGATTCCACATTGAGCTCACCACAGCTCCTTTTCTTTTAGATAAAGAATGAATGATCGGAAAATTAATTGTCAATGGAGTCTCATGAATCCAAACATCTTCCCAAAAAAGGATATCATTCCCAATCCTATTCTTATAGGAGATCATGTCAAGGGTCTTATTCCGCATCATTAATATGAACCTCCATGAGCCTTTATATGCCTTGTTGGAAATCAGAGCAGGCTTGTTTATACAAGTAGATTGGCCATATTTTGCATCGATAAATCTTTTCCATAAGGCGTCTTTTTCTTGGCTATATCTCCATATCCATTTTGACAGAAGAGCCTCATTTTTAATTTTCATATTCCCAATGTCGAGACCACCTTGTTCCTGTGGGGAGAGTAACCGCTTGCCAGTTAATGAGGTGCAAGCCTTTGTTATCGATGTTGCCTTTCCATAGGAAATTCCGGATCAATCTTTCAAGGCGCTTAATCGCTTCACTAGGAATTTTAAAGAGCGACATGTAGTAAGTTGGCAAGAGTGGCCTTAATAAGTGTTAGTCTACCTCCTTTAGAAATATGGCCATGTTTCCAAGACGAGATCTTCTTCTCAACTTTCTCAAGCATATGTTCCCAGAATGTAATAGATTTTACTTTGCCATGTAACGGGAGACCCAAGTAACTAGTAGGCCAATCCCCCCCTTTTACAACCAAATCTAGTTGCCAATCTATTGAGCTCCTCTTCCTCTAAGTTGATGCCAAGGATTTCTGATTTGTCGAGGTTAATATGAAGGCCAGATAAGTTCTCATAATCATGAACAATCATAAATTTAATTATATCAACTAGCAGAAACAAATAAAGGTTGTTAACCTATACATGTTTACACAAATTTCGAATTTTTGTAATATTTTTTATTAAGATTAAGGCATACACCTCATACTGCCTCGAGACCTTTTAAAACATTGGTGGGTATCATCATGTACATAATATGTTACGTTCGCAGGTTCAGATTGATAAACTCAAAAAGAGTAATCAGCATGAAAGTCATGGGTGGGTAAGAAGAAAAGTAATCAGACTGTTTACGTACCTCAAGCATGTTTTCATCAATAAAACCATACGTTGAATGATTAATGGCTTGAGAACTGTCATATTGAAGGATTCTCAACCTCCCCTCCTGTATAGACAGCCAAAAAAAGACATTACTATCGAGAGAGAACGGAAAAATAATTGTATTTCTTTTGAAACAAGGGTAACCACACCCATCCCTAGGCCAGGCACCGAGAGACATTGAAGGAATGGAGGCACGGAAGATGCCCATAAATTAATGTCACAAGTGAGTCTTGAACTTGGGATCTTGAGGGGAGCACACCCCTTCAAAGCCCAGGTCTTCAACCTGTGCCATCTCTTGGGGACGGAAAAATAATTGTATTAAAAGGAAATAAATAAATAAATAAATAGAAAATCAGCTTACCTTGGTCCCGTAGACAACACCACCTCCAACCGAGGGATGAAAACAAGCCACATTCACCTCATCCTCGGCGCTCGGAAGAACTCTCACAAGTTCCATGTTCGAAACTCTGTAAACCTAAGTTGTCAAAACCAACTTCAGTCAGTTAAGAAGAACATTAAAGGAACACCACCAAAACGCCACCAAAAGGCTACATAGTTTTAATATCAATGGAACATTATCATAAGTAAACAGCAGCAGATTGATGTCAAACAAAGATGGTACACACGTCAGTGCCATAATAAATATAATGTTGTGATCTACCGTCTACGACAACACCTACGATAATTGAAAACGGAGAAAACAATGCCCGTTTGCGTACACAACCACCATGAGGTCCACAATAAAATACACAAAAAATTTCTTGATCCTAGAATATGTCTCCAATAATTATGAACTCCAATTGATTAGGTCTTAATAGGCATTGAAACTGCAGAAATGCCATGTATTATCCTAGCCTAGAAAAAGAGAATAGCTTATTACATTTTCTACAAGTAAAAATTTCCAAATGAATTAATATTCAACAATCAGGATCAAAAAATTTGCATTGCCGTTTAGATATGAAATACATGATTTCTTTTCATTAACCAGCAACTTCAGAATAAAAGCCTGATGTCCACGAGTTATATCACGTGTATTAGAGTTCTCTACTTCCTAATAACACGACAAAAATCAGATGAAATATAACTATGATGGAGTAGCTCAATTGGTCAAAGAGGGTCTTTTTTTGGATAAGAAACGATTTCATTCATTCATGAAGTTACAATATAGTTATAAAAAACTGGGAGGTCAAAGAGGGTCTTAAGGTGCATAAGGTGATGGGTTCAATCCATGGTGGCCACCTACCTAGGAATTAATTTCCTAAGTGTTTCCTTGGCATCCAAATGTTGTAGAGTCAGGCGGTATGCCCCGTGACGTTAGTCGAGGTGCGCGAAAGCTAGCCCGGACAGTCACAGATAAAAACCAGATGCAATAATATCATATTAAATCAAAAGAAATATAATCCATCTCTTCATTTGGACACACAATTTAAAAAAAAAATACTTGTGCACTCAATTTTATCCTTGTTACATCAATTAAAAGAAACAGACTTTACCTCGAGTATAGTATATATGGGCACAGTTGTCTCTCCATCTACGACAACACTCTTAAGTAGCGAACTATGGCGACGACCATAAGCAAGTAACAAGTGTTCTGATGTGGGAGAGAACTACAATCATCACAAGTAGAAACTTCAGTAAGACTCATTTACTTTTTTCAGAAAAGAGGCCAATGAGTTGGTACAACTTGTTCCTTGGACGTACAAAGCCTTCATTAAAATGAATAAAATTATGCATGCCACACATGGTACTGGACCCGACACTCACAAATATTAAAAAAGGAAAAAGAATACACATCAATTTTAAAAAATAAAATCAGCACACCACCACAAAAGGGGAACAAAATAACAAAAAAAAAAAAGACTCCCAGGGTTGAGAATACGAGACCAAGGATAATTACAAATTTCTTTGGTCACAAACTCCTAAAAGGAGGCATTGAACTTATCGACCTCTTTAAACATTCTCCTATTTAAAGCATATAAAAACATTACACTCATTAGGGATTTTTTAGTGAAATGTGACTACTGATAGGATCTTTGGCATCGACGAAAGTTATTTATCCACTGGCCGGAATGTATGTAATGTCCCATTCTTGGTCGGTGGAAAGGATTTGTACAATTAATTAGAAGAATTACAAACATTAACCTAATCATGAAAAATGCACGGATGCACCTAAAGGCTTAAAGCTTAACTAAATATTGGAATCAGTCCTTCCATTTAATAAGCCGCATATAGTGACTTGTCAGTACATGATCTCACACAGTGACACTGTATGCACTTGCACACTTCACTGCATGGCATTTTCAAATTAAATGTAATAGTAGAATAATATGTTTTTCTGAGGATTGATGCGTAGAATGCAACAAACTCATTCTTGTTGAAGGTACTTAAAGGAAGATTACAGTCCTTGTCATTAACAAACTCATTCTTGTTAAAGGTACTTAAAGGAAGATAGCAGTCCTTATCGTTAACAAACCTGTATAGATGTTAGACAATGCGCAGCTCTTATTGCTCGAGATGCAAGTACAATACCAAACCTATATAAAGAAAACAAGGATGGGAGATAAAATTAAGTTATAAAAAGGGAAAGGTATCGAAGTGCTGTCTTCAATCATAATGAGAAATATGAAGAAATATTACGTTTCCTCCTCCAGGGAGTATATCCGAAGCTCGTACATGACCTGCTGAGCCGAAATCGGGTGTCGTGTAGGTGATGTTGCAGCGCCAGTTGCATCGTTATTAGAATGGCTTTGGAATCCAGGATCAGCTTCAATATGTGGCAATATACATGCCACACATGCTGCCAAAAATCTCCCACAAGGTGAAAAATGAGCACCCATTTCACTGCAAGATCATAATTTGTAGAAAAAATTAGATGGTTAGTGAGACCAGTCCAGAATCCAAGAATAGACTAAAATAAATGCTTTCCAACCATCCCATATTGTAGATATATATAAATATGCATGCGGACTGCTATATATATATATATTTTAAAACCAGTTGAAAGACACAAAAGAACATACCTACAAAGAACTGCATGCGGAATAATTAACCGGCATTTTTCATCATCCAGTGGAGCACAAGGATTTTTAACATCATGTGACCATATCCTGAGTTTCACGGTACAAGGTAACTCAGCAGCGGCTGCTGCAGCCAGAGAAGCAGCAAGCTCAGACTGAATTCTACTGACAATTGGTTGAGGATCACTTTCATCAGGAATTGAGTTATTCATACTAGCACCTTCATCTGATCCACTCACAGGCCCAGGCAAACGAGAACGTAAAGAACGATGTCTTGAACTAGATCTCCTACCACTTCTGCTTTGGCCAACACTGGTAGGAATTAATGAAGTAAGTGGAGCATGGATTCCACCTATATCAGATGGGGCAGAAGAATTTTCACGAACATCATCATTGTGTAACCGAGGAGCGTGTTGACTAGCTTGACTTTGGCCAATTAACCACCCTTGCAAGAAAGGCAGTTCCCATGGGTCATTGAAAGGAAAATTTTGATTATTCCTCACTTCAGTCTGCACTTCCATATTCTCTGAAGCATCTGCTGCAGTTTCTGAAACTTCTGTTTCCATTTCACCTGAGTAAGGATTGGGTCCAGTTTCTTCTGGAACTGGTGATGAGCTATTAGGTTCAATGGGTGACAACACAAGTTCATACTGTCCTGATGGTGTTGAATATGTTAAAAGTCGCACTGAAGCAGAAGGATCAACTCTCTGTAATCTCCCTGCACCGTGATCCGCTTCCATTCGCTGCATGGACATTCTCCTATTTTCTTTTGAAAATGAAGGCCATATCAACAGAGGAAAGGACATCAAAGGTAGGCCATCCACCAAATTAGAACGATCAGAAGAATGTGCATCGGCAAAATATACGGTAGGAGGAGGATATTGTACATATCCAGGAGATGTTGCTAATGTAATGGCAGATTCTGATGAGTCGAGATCATTGACCTTCAGAACATGTTGAGTAGAAAAATTAGGATATGTGATTGAAAGGAGGGAAATTTAAATGCAATAAAATAACTTACCTCAGCTGTTAAAAGGAATTGGGCTGCATGTGGGTGAAAATGCACAGCACGCAACGATCGCCGTGTCTTTAGAACAATGGTGGGTGAGGGGGTCTCCTCTCTTTTGCTGTAGTGCCAAATGTAAAGCTGCATAAAATTTAAGATCAAGGTTGTAGCACTTGCACTTCTATATATCTAATTCCTCTTTTAAAATCCTCACCTTATGGCCTGATGCTACAGCAAGAAGCTCTCCTTGGGCATGGAAAGCTATGGATGCTATAGGACGATCTGCATAGAGGAGAACACAAGCTTGAGCAATAAATCAAATAAACAATACAAAAAATTTCAACTATCATCAAATCATCTTCACAGGGCTATGCAAAGGACTTAGAGAATGAAATTACAGAAATCACGCGTCGCAATGCATTCTGCAGTGTTTGCATCCCACAGACGAACATCATAATCCAAGCTTCCACTAGCAAGAATTTCGGGGTACAGTGGATGGAATCTGACCTGAAAGATTACCAGAAGATGAATCCAGCAAATTGGAGCAACTTGTATCACACAAATAAGCTAATAATCAATGAAGCCTTGGCAAAAAGAAATTAATGATTAAGACACATTCTCAAAGTATGTTAAGAAATAAGTATACCCAATGAAATTAACTTTAACAGAACAAATAAAAGGCTAAACAAACTACCATTATTGTTTTTTTACATTTATCCATTTCACAAGAAACATTGCTGAGCATTATACTATTTATCGCAAATATGATAAGCTGAAAGAAATGAAAGATTCCTGATCAACAAAGAGAGAGCTTTGATGCTTACCACCCAAGGGGTTCTCCGATGACCACTCAGCACCTTTAAGCAGGTCCCAGTTTGACAATCAATAATTTTTACAGTATGATCTCCACTGCAGGCATGAAAACAAAAGGCAAAATGAAGGTCTTCACTAAATTTCTTTAGTGATTATAATTTTACATCTCTGACTCTCCTAGCTAACTATGATTGCATCATGTAACTAATAGCGTATAGCCATTTTGTACATTTCATACTATCAATGAAATGCAGTTCTACGTTTCCTATAAAACAAAAGCCTCTTCACTAAAATTAAACTAAACATGGGGGCTTGTCACATATCACCGTAACAAAAAAAAACCTTAATCAGCAACTCACTGTGTAGAAGCAAGCGTTCTCCCATCAGGGCTGAATGCTGCTGCAATTGTTGACCTTGGAGGAGGCAAAAGAGAACAATATTTAGCTGAAAGATGGCGTAGTGATTCAGCCTCAACCCTGTCAAAATTCCAAGTTAAATAACACATCGCAAATAAGGGCTAAAGTAACAGAGAAGAAGCATCACAACATAAAATGACGGGATAAACACAACTAAGCAAAATATCCTATAGTGTTTCATTTATTGCATTAGACATTCAGATGCATTACAAGAAACAAAAGCACTACCATGAGATAAGACCTCGCTTAGCATCTCTAGCTGCCTCACATCTTGGCCCAACCGAATCACATTGGCGGTCATGAGAATCTCCCCAAAACCTCCTTGATGCACGCTTAGTTTGAGGAGAAACCTCCCTCTGGGCTACAAGTTGGAAAACATTATTGACTCTGAAAAAATAAGATAAAAGTTAGACCGTAGGATGACTTAGATTTATGTCTGCACAAGAACTTTAAAAATATCAAATGAACCATTAGATCAATAAAGTAAAATCCTATAAGACAAAACAAGTACCAATGCGCCATGTCCCCATGATGATAATTGATTATAACACTAACAATCCTCATACGAAATTTGTAAGCCTTCAATCATACTCGGAATTTCCTTTCATAGTAATGAAAGTTACTCCTTTCGTTTATAACTAGACACACAAATGTCAATGTCATGCCAAATTACATCATTTAATTAGCCATAACTACAGAGTACAAACCCATGGTTGCTCCATCCCCTCCACCCTCCAGACCCCCAAGTACAATGGCAACAATTCAAAACTAATTTCCGAGTTTGAACTAAAATAGCACTCGAAAATCTGCGCTAGATTAACAATTTCCGAGTTTGAACTCTCAGTAAGGGAGAAACACAATAAAATCCAAAAAAATCAGACCCGCGATATAAAAAAGTCTTGGCAAAACTTAGATCCTCATCTGAAATTCTGTGGCTCTGTGTATAATAATGAAAAGTTTCTCTCTTCCAGCTTAACTAGAAACACAAATGTCATGTCAAATTAGATCATTCAATTTTTTTTTTGAAACCAGGAAATCATAGCTTCGCTTCACTATACCCGGAGTAACTACGCCCATCCGACATCGGAGGAATGAAAACACGGGAGGGATCTAAAAACTAATATCACAGGTGAGTATTGAACATGGGACCTTAAGGAGAGCACACCTTCAAAGTCCAGGCCTTCAACCACTTGTGCCACCCCTTGGGGACAAATTAGATCATTCAATTAGCCATAGCAACAGAGTACAACCCCCAAATACAATGGCAACAATTCAATACCAAAATACCACTAAAGTAAAACCAGCAACAAAAATTTCACTTGAAAATCAAGATAGATTAGATTACAATAACCGAAAAAACGAAAAATCGTGTATATAATCAAACTTCGTGCGCTAGATTCTCAATTTCCCGAGCTTAAACTTTCAGTAGGGGAGAAACACATTAAATCTAAGAAATTCAGACCCACGACATAAGAAATCTCGGCAAAACTTAGATCCTGGCATAAGAAAAAGAGGGCACTCATGTATATACAATCGAAATACGAACATGGCATCAAATAATCACAAAATCCGATCATCACCTTCGCCGGCTCGAGGGGTAGGGCGGAGAAGGGTGAGAAACGCGAGGCGGTTGCGGCGGAGTGGATGTGGAAGGAGAATTTGATTCGTCAAAAGCTCCGAATGAAACTCTCATCATTTAGCAGATAAAACGTCATGCTCCGAGATTCTCCGGCATTTCGATCGGGAAAAGGGGGAAATTATAGGGTGGGAATTGATCCCAATTGAAAGTGAAATGGGGGGAAGGGGCGGCGATGTGTTGATTTAGAAGAGAAGATCGTCGTAGAATATAGGGAATTCCGGCGAGGAGGAATCGGGTTGAAAGATCTCCGGCGAGAAGGAAAAATAAGGGATTCTGGTGAAAGAAAACCTAGAAGATGAAGAAGAAGAAACAAAACAGAGATCAAAAGAGAACAACTCTTCTCAAAATTAAAACACTTTTTTCACATATATTTCTTTTTTTTATTCAAAAATTCTAAAAATTAAAATAAAATAAAAATTAGGGAATTTGAGTTGTATAGCAATTTTCCTACCCTCCATTAGAATTATAGCAACTTTTAAAAAATATTGCAAATAGCAACTTTTTTTGATAGATTCTATCAAACACTATTGATGGAGTCTATCAGACATTATTGATGGAGTCTATCAGA
>JBBMEF010000021.1:3436128-3448202 GCA_037832685.1 Sicyos baderoa | reverse complement strand
TAGTGTTTGATAGAATCTATCAAAAAAAAATTGCTATATTTGCAATATTTTTAAAAAGTTGCTATAATTCTAATGCATACTAGGAAATTTGTCATACAGCGCAAATTCCTTTTTTTTTTTAAATGTTATCTAAACATTTTTCTAAATAACCCTGTTTTACTATATCTCCTATTATTTCGGAGTAAGAAAGTATATATCCAAAATGAACTTTTAAAAAAATAGGGCAAAATAACTTTTAGTTTTAGCTTAATTTTTTTTTTCGAATTCAACAACATTTTACAAAATAACAATATTTTAGATTCTATTAGTTTGCAATATTTTAGTCTATAAAATTTGGTAAATAATAATTTTTTTTTTCTTTTTTCTTTTAATTTTTGTATCAATGTTATTTTAAAAAAATCTAATTCTAAATAATAATAATAATAATAAATCCAAGCTATTTATCTTATTTATCCTCCATACTAATTATATGCAAAAAAATAAAATAAAAAATCTTCTTTTATATTTTTAATTTTATTTATAGTTTAGTTGAATTGGATTGAACCAAGAAAATAATAATTCAACTTAAGTGGACTCAACGAAAAAATTATATTATAACCCAACTTAAAGAACATTATAACTTAATCCAACTACTTATAGTTAGGACTCTTGAGTTATCTGTCTTTTTAATTTTTTTGTTACCTCTTATATTTAAGGCTCCAACCAAAATATGTGTGTGAGCTATTATAAAACTCACTCCGAATTTGAACCACAAATTATATAGTTATATCCAAGTTATTAAAAGTTATAACCAAAATAATCTTCTCATTTTCTTAGTCATACGCTTGTATAGTAACTTTCATCCTAAACACATACAATGAATATACAGCCAAGGATAATCCACCGACTATCATAACACCCAAAATGCATTTGTATTAATCCTTACTATATTTACCCAAATATAACTTAGGATGGAGAAGTTAGGAATTCATTTCTTTCTCACCCATGATTTTGAACTAAAAAAAAATATTAGGGGTGCACAAAAACCCGACAACCCGAAAAACCCGAAAAACCCAACCCAATTTAACGGGTTAGGTGGGTTGAATATATAAATGGGTTGGGTTGGGTTCAAAATATGAAATTTTCATGGGTTGGGTTGGGTCAATGGTTGACCTAAAATCAACCCAACCCAACCCGACCAACCCGAATTTATCATTTAGTTTAAAAAATATATATTTTTACCTATAACATAATTATTATATTATTTAATTATTTATATTATATGTATATGTATATTTATTTTATTGTTATATTTTTTATTTTTTAACATTTTTAAACTTTCAACCTATTGATGAGATTCCGAAGTTAGGTAAGTTTGAGTTTCGCATTTGCAATAAGAATCTACTTATTTAGGCCCCGTTTGATAACCATTTGGTTTCTTGTTTTTTGTTTTTCAAATTTAAGCCTATTCTCTCCCAAATTTCCTACAATGTGCTTCATCCTTCCTACTATTTATCCATATTTCTTTAAGAAAGTAGGAGAATACTAACCAACTTTTAAAAACAAAAACAAACTTTGGGAAGCTACTTTTTTTTTGTTTTTAAAAGTTAGTTGGTCTTCCCCTACTTTCTTAAGGAAAAATGTATTCATGGTAGAAATGATGAAACAAATTGTAGGATTTTTGAGAAAAAAATAGGCTTAAATTTGAAAAACAAAAAATAAGAAACCAAATGGTTATCAAACGGGGCCTTAAATGTTCGTTTTACGTTTCTAGGAATCGAAAAAAATGACATTAGATGCAAATCTATGAACCCGATAATTCAACTCAACCCAACCCAAAAATAAAGGGTTGGGTTGGGTTGGGTAGAAAATCACTCTAACTTAACTCAACCCAACCCATGTTCACCCCTAGAAAATATTAGTCTCACCCTATTTTTATTTCCGTTAAGCCAAACAACACCCAAATATGTATGTACTCAAAAAAAGAAACCCGAAGCAGATGTTTGTTTGGCATATTTATCTAAAATTTAGTTTTATGATTTATTAACTCCACGTCGAAAACCTGCCTTCAAACGAGTTTTTAGTAACTTCTCTTCATTTTTACTTTTAAAGATAACTCTCATTTCTAATCATTTGATTTTAATTATTCAATCATTTCTAACCACTGATTTCTAATCATTTATTTCAAATGAATAAAAATAACTCATTTTTAATCATTACTTTTTTAACTACTCAAAATAATTACTCAATTTAAATCTATATATAAACAAGTTTTTGACTCTAACTCTTACTCATCTATATATAAACAAGTTTTTGACTCTAACTCTTACTCATCTACCCAAAATTATATCGAATAAATTTTGAACTACAATTCTTAATTTTAACTATCCAAACAATTTCTCACTAAATATCGTAAACAAACAACTGTCAAATATTTACCTATTTTATTATTATTGTTTTATTTTAAACTAATTCACAGCCAATTACACGTCATCCAACAAAAAAAAAAACTACCGCCATCCAACACAGAAAAGACAAAAAGATGGCCGTTTCAGAACTCTATAAATTGCGTACAAATCTCATAATCCAAATCAAAAACCTAAACCCCAAAATTTTCCTGCTCAAAAAAAAAAAAAAAAAACTCATAATCTTCAAATCCGAAAAGAAGAACCAAATCTCGAAGTTAAAAAATGGCGACAAATTCAATTCATCAAATCGGAGCTCTGTTTCCGGCGGCAAAACGCAGCAATCATTCACCTCAATCCAAGCCTCCGACGAGTTCCGCGGTGGCGATTTTGCAATCTAGGTTTCCGAATCGCGAAACAGAGAACACAATCGCAGTATCATCGCCGTCGGACAGATTCAGGCGGAGTAGAACAGCGACGGAGAGACGCAGCGATCATTCACTGCAATCAAGAGCTCCGACGATCTCCGAGGCGGCCACGACGGTTGCTACAGCGGCGATTTTGCGATCTAGAGTTCCGAATCGCGGAATCGCATCATCGAACAGATTCAAGCGATGCAGAGCAGCGGCGACGGCGGAGTCAGCAGAGGAGACCGGAGAGAGGAGGAGAGGAGTGCCGGTGTATGTGATGATGCCGTTGGACAGTGTGACGGCGGAGAACAAGGTGAATCGGAGGAAGGCGACGGAGGCGAGTTTTCAGGCGATAAGGGCGGCGGGAGTGGAAGGAGTGATGGTGGATGTGTGGTGGGGGCTGGTGGAGAAGGAGAGGCCCGGCGAGTACGATTTCGGCGGTTATGAAGAGCTTTTGGCTATGGCGGCGAAATACGGACTCAAAGTTCAGGCCGTCATGTCGTTTCATCAATGCGGAGGCAACGTCGGCGATTCCTGCACGTAAGTTGTCGTTCAATTTTGGAAAGTTCAAACTATATGATTAATTTTTTGTTTTTTAAAATAAAAGTAAGTAGATAACTAAAATTAATTTTTTTTGAAATCATTTTCATTTCCCAACTTAAATTTTAAAAACATATCTTTTTAAAAAAATTTAAAATCCAGAGGTCTTTCAAGAATAGTAAAGAAAAAGGATTATGTTCAAAAAAAAAAAAAAAAAAAGGATTTTTATTTTCTTTTTTACATATATCATTTTTTTTCATAAATAAAACATAATAATAAAAAAAATATTCAATCATAGTCTCAATAAAATTAAACTAATAAAATATTTTTTCCCTCCCTTTACTCCTTTATATTTTTAACCAATCGACATAAATTTTAACTATAAACACCAAACAGATTCAATCATAGCCGCAATAAAATGAAATTAACAAGGTCGTGGGTGGAGAATGTATTTTCAATTCTTTGCTGTTTATATTTTTTATAAAAAAAAATTTACCTTATTTTACTCCTTTAAATTTTGGATAAAAAAATATTTGTTTATAAAAGGTATTAAAATAAATATTTTTGCTTAATAATAAAAATAAAATTGAATTTCACAAGAATAAAGATGGATTTTGATGATGGGGACATAGAAGTCATTTCTCAATCTCGTAAATATCTCTAATTAAAAATGAATAATTATTTTGAATTGAATGATTAAAAATAAAAATTTATTTTGAATAAGTTCCGTAAATACTCATTTTTTTTAACGTACAGAATTCCATTACCTGGATGGGTGGTAGAGTCGATGCAGAAAGATCGAGAGCTCGCATACACAGATCAACGGGGAAGAAGAAACTTCGAATACGTTTCATTAGGCTGCGACGACGCTCCCGTCTTGGAAGGCCGAACTCCGGTTCAATGCTACGCCGATTTCATGACCGCTTTCAAACGAGCCTTCAATCATCTCCTCGGCAACACAATCGCCGTAAGTTTTCTCCGATTTCCTACTCTTGAAATCTCTCTTAAATCCCTAGATTTGAAGTTTTCTCCGTCTAGTGTGTGAACGCATTTCGCATCTCGCGTTGCATGTCCGCATTCTATATCCGCTAATCGGCTCTACGAAGTATTTTGATTATGCAGCGCATTCTGTTTTAAGTTTACGCATTCTGTAATAGGGTTTAAGCTCGATTTAATCCCTAGACGATCAATGGTGTTCATTCTGTAAATCTGTATTTAGCCTCTTAAATTGTTCTTCCTCTCTGCCCATAGACTAGCTAAATGTTAGTGAACCACATAAATTTCTTTGTGTTGTTTTCTTCTTATCTCGCGTTATCTTTAATGTTCTCTGTTTTCGATCGGTTGTTGATTATCGTTTTCTAACACTTAGTGAGAGTTGAATGCTTTGTTTTAGAGAGGTTCATTCTTTTCATTGCATTTACTTTTTCCAATTCACTAGTTGAAAATGGTAAAACTGATTATGGTTTCTTTTTTATAATTTTTTTTTTTATAATTTTTTAAGGAAATTCAAGTAGGAATGGGACCAGCAGGAGAGCTTCGTTATCCATCATATCCAGAACAAAATGGCACATGGAGATTTCCAGGCATTGGAGCCTTCCAATGTTTTGATAAAGTAATTCAAAATCTCAATTTACTCTATTTTATCACTCAAATATATATGATCGGTTTGATAATTATTTGATTTTTGAAATTTTAGTTTTTTTTTTTCTTTTTTGGTCCGAGGTAGGTAAACTTTATAAATAAAAACAATTTTTTGAAAGTTACTTTTTTTTATTTTTCAATTTTTGTTTAATTTTTATAAATATAGGTAAGATATAGATGTCAAGTATGAAAAAATATATGACAAGATAGTTGTTATAAGCTTAAATTTCAAAAACGAATAACTAAAAACAAAATAGTTATCAAATGGGTCGATCTATATTTCTTGCATCTTCTGATTCTAATCTTAATTTTTGAATCTTGTATAGTATATGCTCGGTAGCTTAAAAGCCGCAGCCGATGTCGCCGGGAAACCTGAATGGGGCTCGACTGGACCAACCGATGCCGGTTCCTACAACAACTGGCCGGAGGACACCCTGTTCTTCAAGAAAGAAGGTGGAGGTTGGAACTCCACTTATGGTGAATTCTTCCTCTCTTGGTACTCCCAAACCCTCCTTGATCATGGGGATAGAATACTTTCACATGCTTTCTCAATCTTCGAGCCTTCGAACGTGAAGATATCGGTGAAGATCCCGGGCATCCATTGGCACTACGGAACTCGGTCTCATGCCGCCGAGCTCACTGCAGGATACTACAACACTCGATATCGCGACGGGTACTTCCCAATTGCACAAATGTTGGCTCGCCATGGCGCCGTCTTCAACTTCACATGTATTGAGATGCGCGACCACGAGCAGCCTCAGGATGCACTCTGTGCTCCTGAGAAGCTTGTCAGGCAAGTGAGCTTGGCGGCTCAAAAGGCGCAAGTCCCGCTCGCCGGGGAAAACGCATTGCCACGATATGACGAGTATGCGCACGAACAAATCGTAAGGACTTCGTCGTTGGAAGCTAATAGAGAGATGTGTGCATTCACATACTTGAGGATGAGTCCTCAGCTGTTTGAACAAAACAATTGGGGAAGGTTTGTGAGATTTGTGCATAAGATGAAAGAAGGGAATACTGGCCATAGAGGTTTGGATGAAAAGAAGCAGCATAGTGTACAGGCTAATTTTGTCTAAAATTTCAAAAATCAAATAATGGCAAGTGGGTCGGGTTGGGTAGGGTTGAATGATTTTTTTGAACCAACCCAATTTTTTGGATTGGTCAATTTGTCAACCCGTCCAACCTTATGCATACGTGTAACCCAATCCAACCCAACCCAACCTTAAATTTTCGGGTTGGGTTGAGTTGGGTTCTCGGGTTATGTTACCCTCATTTTTTCTATCTAAGATTCAATCTATAGACTTACAATATGTTTAAAAAAAATGTATGATACTATATTTCAATATATTATCAATCTTATTAGTTCATATTGTTTTTTTAGAACACTTACAAAGTATACTAAAAATCTATCTTATTAATTTATCATACATACACATATTATATATATTATTCTTAATCTGAGTTGGGTTGGGTTGAACGAGCAAAAAATTTGCCAACCCAACAACCAACCCAACCCAAAAAAATTATAACCCAATCCAACCCTTACGATTTGGGTTGAGTAGTCCGGGTTGTTCGGATTATTCGGGTTGTCGGATTTTTTGTACACCCCTTAGTATACCAAAAATACTTACCCACCTTAACCAAAAAAAACAATTTCTGTAATTGGAGAGCTTTCTTCTCTTCTTTCTTTTGTAATTGTATGTACCTTACATATTTTTACCATTAATAAAACATATATATACTTTTTAAAAAAGATTCATGAGTTATCAAATAATATTTGTTTTTTTTTCCTTCTAACCTTTTTAATACTTGAACAATAATTAGAGTGAAAAATTCAAAGATCATGAGTACACACCTATAAAAGTGTAATTGGTTCGATTCGATTTAGTTATTGATTCGCAATTTATTGTATTTTTTTACGGTATGGAGTTTTAGTGAGAAAGGACCCTGAAAGTTCGCCCAATGCTCACTAAACAAATTCTCGTTAATTAATTAATTAATTAATTAATTATATATATATATATATATATATTAATAAAGTGCATCCAAAAATAGTTATGCTATTGCCTAATTAGAACGTTATATATATATATATATATATATATATATTAATCGGTCGACTTGATTTTTTCGGTTTCTATTTTTTCAAAATTATAAACCGATTGAAGATGTTCGATTTTGTTCAAAAAAATCAACTTGTCAACCCAAACTGATTTCAAATCGAATCGAAAATAGTTTTCGATCGGTTTAAGCGATTTTGTCGGTTTTTCCTTACCCTACGCACTTTTGTAGCCCCAACCATTCTTACGTTCTTCTTCGTCTTCTCTTCAATTCCGCCATTGTTTCAGTGTCTCTTATTTATCAAAATAATGATTTTTGTGTGAGATTAGAATTATGAGACAGGCAAGAACAGAAGAATAGTTGGGGGCTACAAAAGAAACAACACATGAAGGAAGAGACATGTTTCCAATTGATCCAGCTCAACCTCAACTTTATGCTCCTTCAACTCAACAACAAGAAAATTTTACACTTCTCCAACAGGTTTTTTTTTTTTTTTTTTAGATCAAAAGAGAATAATATAGTAAAAAAAAAAAAAAAAACAAGAGCAATACTTTGGTACTGCTCGATTAAAAAAATATATGGAAATCACTGACCCACTATAAAGTGGCTCATGCTATGGAATCAGTGAAGGAAACACTTGGAATGGGTGACAAGAAATGAAAGAACAACATTTTTAAATTAATAAAGAATAGCTCTTATTAATTTAATTAATTTTTATTTATTTATGAATTTTATTAGATTTTATTATTTTCAGGTTTGTGCCCTATCCTTATTAGGGCATAGAGACAATTCCTTTGTTTGGAATTTTGATATAAATTATTTTTGCTAAGGAAAAATCATGAATACATAAATAAGGATAACTATTTTCATTGGAAACTAAAAAAAGAAAAACCATGAGAGTTATATTTTAAAGTAAACAATATAATCGTCCTAATATCGACATATGTAGTGTGATTATCACTAACAAGTGCATTAGAGTAATGCCTTGAACTATTCATGTGGTAGAATCCTCGAGCGCCGAACAAAAAAGTTAAGAGTCTATGATGTCTTTTTAAAAAAAGTTAAGTCTATGATAATTGAGATCTATGGTAAAAAGGTTTAATTGGACTTTGGTGCTCGAGAAAATTGTTGGGCATACAAACAAAATATCTAAGTAGAAAATAATAAGATACAAAAGATAATGAAATTGAAAAGTTTATGATTTTAACTTCTACCAAATATATGATTTCCTGTGCACAAAGCTTAACTAGTGGATTAATATGTAAGCCTTTAGTTATAACAACTCTAAGTTATGTGATGTTTTAGGTATCACATGCCCTACCCTATTCATAAATTTGGAAAATCAAGTATTGAATTAAATTTAATTGTGGAAATAATTAGAAAATAAAACGATAATTACAAAATTGAGAAATAACCTTAGTAAAACAGGTACAGTTCAATTCAACATTTTGTTCGTTCGAATTTGATTGTCATAGCCTTATAATTCGGATTGAGTATGTCTATTTGATTGAATTTGATTGTCATACCTTAGTAAAATAAGTACGATTCAATTCAACAATTTACTCGTTCCAAAAGTGCGGTACCGAGATTGAAGAAACAAAGACACACAGTTAATGTCTACAAATTAATATCACAAACAGATTTTAAATTTGGAACCTCAGGGACTGGGAGAGTATCCTTGACATCTATATCTTCGACCAACTGCGATGCTCACTCGGGGACAAGGTAAAAAAAATAGATTATTCTTTGAAATGGTGAAAATGTACAATGAAAACTGAGAAAATAGTACAAAACACCCCCCCTTCAAAAACAATAACCATATTTCTCATTGTAATTAGTTGATATTCTAGAGATATTCAATATGAGTTTGTTAAAATCATCACCAAATACCTTGATACACAAATCTATACCCTTTTTCTTTATATAGATATCTATACTAAGCCAAAATGGTAGAAAATTATTAATACTCTGTATTAATCCATAATTGTATAATTCATTTTTTTTTTTCATTTTATATACTTCTCATACTATTAGGCTAATGAAACTGAAGGCCATTGCAAATAATGTTATAATTTCATAATTGGGTTTAACTCACAATCCCTTCAAAGTTCTCATGATGTTACATAAACAATAGAGTAGAATAATGAAATACAGTCCAGTCAAAGCGAGCTTAGCTTAGAGGAAATAACATGTAACAACTTCATCATGCTACATTTTCGAATCCTCCACCTTAAATATTGTGTTGAATTAAAAAATAATAATAATGAAGTGCAAAAAAAAAAAAAAAAAATACAACTCAAAAGCCTGTTAATACTAATTACTTCCTTTCCTGTCTATGCATATCAAGTAACACTCCCAGCAAAATTTGTGAAGCCAAGGCTAAGGTGAAGCAATTTGTAGAAACTAGATGCTTTCACTTTCCTTTTCATTTCCCATGTTCTTCCTTGAATAAACAAGGATTTGAATGATTCGCTAACGCTATCAGATCGAATGCACCTCGAAAAATTAGCCTGCTTCTTTGCTATAAAAAAGAATAACCAACCACACATTCGACTCGAAATGTACAACTTATGATCTCCGTTGTATTATCTCCAACTTGAAGAAAAGATCAATGGAAGCTTTAAACATTGGCCTTTCACTGACAATCAGACCACCTCACATCTCAAAGAAGCTTGCTGGTCCTTCGGCGCGATGGACCGCCAGGAAAGAGCTTCATAATCCATCCCAAAACTCTTTCCACCACCTAAGAATGAGAAAATTCATATGCCTGACTAAACTAATTCCATATTCACTATTCAGTATCAAAACTAAAAGGAAAGATAAGATCAAACCATGCTGTAAATCTACCTTGCTCATTTTTTTTTCAGAAAGCAGAAGAGCTGCATTTATTTATACTTAATCCCCCAATCTCAAACACACGCAATCGTGCACAATAACAACGAACAACACACAACACATCGCAGACTAAGAGAGACTTAATGAAAGATGATAATACCTCATCGCCTTCATCTGCGAGCACAATATCTTCACCGCGTGCTGTGCGAGAATCAGGTTGCCTCACAGGAACAATCTCACCAGCCATACTTTGAGCAGTCAAAAGCTCTAATCTTTGAGTCTGTGCTTCTAGTTTCCGAGACAACTCTTTGTTCAACTCCTTGATAAAGAAACGAGCAGATGGATAAACATATAAGACTCGGGTTAATTTCTTTGGAGGAACAATAATGATCTGACTAAAATTCAGTTGCTCATATGCTAATAAGACAAATTCTGCTATATGAGCTTAAATCTTCAGCCAATTGTATTTTTATCGTGGGCAAACAGTTCTTGAGGAGAGCATGTTATATCGAATAAACACTGATAAAACCTAAGTTCAAGGCATACTTCCGGAGAGATTCCTGGTTCGAGACCGCTAGAAAGCGCTTAAACTAGAATACCCTTCGAAGTATATCCCGGTGCCACAGCCTAGAGACGGGTATAGGGGAGTGAAGCTTCGATTTCCCGGTTTTCAAAAAAAAAACACACACACACACACAAAGATAAAACCCAAGTTCACACAAATGGGGATTAAAAAAATCAAATAAAAGAACTGAGTGTGTACAGTATTCATATAGGATAAAAAACTACCTTCAACCTAGAACTGCTAGCTAACTCAGATGCCAAAGTTTGTGTTAACTCCTCTTTCTCTACAGCTAACTGCAAACCAATAAAATCCATCATCATTACAAGTCAACAATACTGGATAAATTACATAACTTAAATGACTGAATCTTAATTGAAAAACATAATTAAAACAAAAATCAGGAACAAGACATAAAACAATTGAAAGAAAGAAGGAAATGAAAAAAAAAAAAAAAAAAAAAAAAAAAAGTTGATAGAAACACCCTAGAATAAGTATTACGCTTCTATAACGAATTCTAAATTCATGAAAATAGATATAATCATTATTACGTTAAATTGAAAATTTGGTCGAAATGGTTTGGAGACTGTTAGAATTTAGTCCTTATATTTTTTTTACAATGAACCAAACTTTAGTTGAAAATAGAATGAAAGAACGGGCATTGATACTCCTCTACAATGTCTTTCAAGGATTCTTAATAGTGTCTCGACCCCCACACATAGACCACTTGAAAGGGATAAGTCGTATTTGCTCACAATAACCTTGTTAACAAGACCTTGTTACGAGTTTTCATATTGCCCACACTTGATCCCTACAGTTTTAAAAGTTAAAATTTTAAACTATACGAACGAAATTCTAACTTTTCAAATTACTAAATTCTAACTTTCTTCCAACCACAGAGGCCAAATTTGCAATTTAACCTGAATCATTTTTTTTTCTTGTTCATAACAGAAAAGAAAAGTAATACTAATTTACGAATGCTACCTCGGCTATTAGAGCATTGATGTTTCGAACCATCCACAGATGATCGGGAGGGATAATGGCCAATGAAACTTCAGTAGTGGCATTTTCAAGCAGCATGGGAGCTCCAGAGATATCATCTTCAATAAGAGATGCTCCATCTTTAGAAGTACCAGAAATAGTATTTGTATTCACTGCGTGAATTTAACAATGAATACAAAAGTGAAAGGAAAATTACTCAGTCATAATCTTGAGAAAAATATGGGTGAAGTGAACTTGTATGAAAGAAATGAAAAGCGGAAGCCCTCTTCACCTAAGTCTTCCGTAGATGTCGCCATGTCTTTTCTATCAAAAGTGTCGCTAATATCGATGGACTTTTCGATTGTGGAAGCTTTGCGTAACTTAGACTGCAACAGCTTCTTCTCTATTGAAAAGAAAGGGATGAAATGACAGATACGATGTTATTTAAGAGATGGAAGCCAAAAGGGATTTCCAAAAGTGTACCAGAAAATGATATCATCACTTCAAAGCGTTCAAGACAGAGAAAAATGCTAAAATATAATACCCAAACAGAAAACAAAAATAGTGGTCAATAAGGCAATTATTATTATTATTGTTGGAATCTTTACTATTTAGGAATATTAGAATTCTTACCATTTAAGAATATTTGTCATAATTGTA
>JBBMEF010000021.1:3423393-3433856 GCA_037832685.1 Sicyos baderoa | reverse complement strand
GAGAGCGTGAGTACTGAGGGCCATCAGTTTACCTGCTCGCCGAGGACATCCTCCCTGATATAGGATCTCCAGCTTGCTCAAGTGAGTCAAAGGACTCCAGAGGGTATTTTGGTCTAAGATTCCATCTTAGACAGCTCATTGGAGCCTGGGTCCTTGAACCCCTTCTCTGTATCTGATTGTGATTCTTTGTTCTAGATCATGCTTAAAGATCCCAAGTTAGGGATCCTCACTGAGTTTAACAACTCACCCCTTCTTTCTGTGGGTTTCCACATGTAATCACGGGCTTTACCAGGATGGATGATCGAGCTGAAACCATGGGCTTGCTGCATTTTTTTTGAATTCTTTATTTCGAACTTTATTCCTTTTTACTTCGAGTTTGTCTCCTTCTGCATAAACTTGGTTAGGGCATGTTACGTTTTATTTATTTTTCTCTGTTTTCTAAGGGATTTCTACTATTTAATTTTGGGTACCCTAAATTCTAATTAGTTTTATTTAACATATCTATTTATATGGTATTTTGAATAAATGAATTTATTATGTGCCCTTTCGTATTTCATTTATTTCGAGTAATTAAAGCATGCATTAGGGTAAGGGCCTAGCATGAGACCCTATACGGGTCGGGTCTTTACAATTCTTGTAGTTCACTATCTCTCTCTCTCTTTGATGAAGTGATTTTTTTTTTTCCAAAAGAAGAAAAAACAAAACAAACCATTTTAAACAGATGCATCGCTTGGCCTAGGCCCTAGTCACGACTAACCATCACGGAACTTTGCCTAACCAAGAAATAACCATGAAAAAAAAGTTAAAGGAATTTAAAGTAACAATCAGTTATAAAACCAGAGGTTATTTTGTTAACAGCCACAATATTCGATGACGTACTTGTACGAAGAGATTTCAGCTTCTAAGTTCTGTAATTGCCTCTCCAGCTTTAACTCATTAGACCTTAGTCTTAAGGCCTACATAAATAAATCAGAAACGTGTTTCAGAAGAAGGACGGAAGGAGAATTACAATTATTATTTAAGAAATCATTACCTTCTCTTCAAGACCAATTACTTCAGAAGCTATCAGCTTGGCACGCTCATCAGCTGCATTACACTCTAGTTGTGCATTTGCATACTCATGTTTGATAGACTCCAGTTCAACCTGGTGAAGTGAAGGAGTCACACACATAACTTCAAAAATATGGAAAATTGTACATTTCAGAAACATTTATATATATAATGTTTGAAAATTATCTGCTCATGGGCCACTGTAGCATCAAAAAGTTCTTAGAGCGTGAAATCTTCAAGTCTTGAAATTAATGAAAATATGTCGGTGTCAAAAGTGTTAGTAACAGTTCAAGGCACACTAACGTGCAGAAATATGCGGGCTTTTTCATGAGTTGAGTCCAGAATATCAAGTCAATTGAGAAGATAGAACTAGATTGGATACCATTGATTAAAAATTATATCCAGCTGCTAGACGAATATTTGTTCACTCTTGTAGCATAACTCATTCCCAAAACGAACTTCTCACAGGCACACACATCATGGTCCAAAATGACCAGACGAATCGATACCGAGAAATACAATCAAAATAGCATCAATTGGAGAAGTTAATAGGCATTTCAATTCGGAAACTTGTTCTTTGAAGAAAAAAGGCAGAAATTAATAGAAACATAAGAAAAATACTAACCATTTGCATCTTCATTTCCTCCTGTAACATCTCCATGTCAGATTTTAGTTGGTTGACAACGCTTCTCTGAAGAATTACCAAAAGAAAGAAAACATTAATTTAAAAAAAAAAAAAACAATCCATAGCCACAAGGATTTCAGGATGAAAATGTTTTTTTGGATAAGAAACACTTTCATTATAATATGAAATTAGTGGGTTACAAAAGATAGAGAATAATAAACCCTTCCATGTTACAAAATAGATCTCCAGCTATGAAGAAGAGTGTCATAGCTATAGTTACAAAAATTAGGAGATTGGTAAATCCATGATACAACCGTGTTAGTGACTATCTCCATGAAACGATCAAAGATTGCCGGTTTATCCTTATAAACTCTGTTGTTTCTCTCCAGCCAGATGTGCCAACAGTAAGCTCTAATGAAGTTTTCCCAAAGGATCTTTTTGGTGCTCTTAAAAGGATGTCCCGTAAGTGTGACGGAGAGCATTGCCTCCGGTTCAGAGGGTACAGGGAAGCTCCATTCAAATGCCTCTCGAATTAAATTCCAGAATGTCATAGCATACGTACAAGACACCAATAAGTGCGCCTGTGATTCCATGTCTTTGTTGCACATAGAACACCATTGAGGTGATATATGAAGTTGGGGCATCCTTCTTTGCAGTTTGTCATGTGTGTTTATAGCTCCGTGATAAAGCTCCCAAATGAAAATTTTTATCTTCTTCGGGTACTTGGATGAAAAAGTTTAACGGCTCCAACGTTAACGTACGAAAAATAGAAAGGAAAAAATGGGGGCTGGGGGCGGAATATACTCTAATTGGTCTAAGTCAGCAAATAATCATAAATGAAATAAGAATATGAAAGGTGTTTTAATTGCTAGAAGTAGGAGAAGGGCCTCGATCATCTATTATGGGGCTACCTTTTGTGTGTAACATTTAGAGCTGGTTTCTCATGATCTTCAATCTGGCCTTTGTTGTTTGCAACAGTGGTTTTCTCTATATTTGAGGAAGTTCTCATGAATTCTCCTTTTTGTGGGAAGCTTTTTATTTCTTTTGTTACAATGGAGTGAAACTTATCTTGTTTGAAATTTGGTTTGAAAGGAATTAGAGAACAGCAAGTTTGTTTCTTGGTCGGATCGTTTTGGTCAGCTAATCTTAAGGCTTCTTCACGGTTCTTTACCGGATTATTCAATTTGGAACTTTTGTTTAAATTTCAAAGCCTTTATTTTCCCTTTGCAACTTGCATTTTACGCTTTTTGTCTTTTTTTTTCTTTTTTCTTTTTTTCTTTTTGCTCACTTTGTTTCTTTTTGTGTTTTGATCAATATTCTCTTTCCATTTTATGAGTTTGGTTTCCCTTGCAAGATAAAAAATAAAAAGAAAGAAAAAAATCCGTAGATTATTACTTTGCAAAATCTCAAGACCACGAAAATACAGAACAGTAGGTCAGGAAAATAAAATAATTAATCATCAGAAAGGTGAAGCATCATACTATACCCAAGCAGAATCTATAAACCAACCTGATTATTATAACTATCTGTAAGAGATGAATTTTCAGAAGCTAAGGACTCTGCTAAAGCCCTTGAAGCCTCCATAGCTCTTTGTAACGAGAATTTCTCTTGTGTCAAATCTTCAATATGCTGAACAAGAAGAAAATTGAAGACCACAAAGATTGTCAAAATATAATTTTCACGAGAAAAAAAAAGATGCCATGGAAGCCAACACCCCACGAATACGTCCTATTCTCGACGTGATGAATGATAAAAATCAAAATATGAGAAAAACCATTTTCAAAGAAGCACAAAAAAGGTATGTAGTTCATCGTTTATTCAAACAACACCGTTTCTTTGCCAATATCTTCATTATGTATAGCTCATGAAGTCAAATAAGCTACAAATAATAACATTTCTCCAAGTTCAGCTATCTATTATAGAACATTTTTTAGTAAAAACTCTTCAATAAGCTTCTGGAGTTTCAAATTGTCCTGTTTTCCTTTCATGGATTAAGGTAAGGGTCAACAACGTAAACCATGATATACATAATATGAAGCAATTGAAAGATTTAACAACAAAGATATATCGTGAACATAATTTTCAAAACTACCAGTAGGACAGTAATATGACTAGAAATGCATGAGGACTCATCTAAGGATGACATTAAAATAGTGGAGAAGTAAAGGAAATAAGATTGTTTGCTCCTTCAAGTGAAGGTATGCAATAATAACTCAAACTCTAAATTCTCAAAGTATGTAACTCACTTGGTTCGAGGTTCACCCTTCTCGTAATTTCATATCATCAATGTAATTGTTTCTTATAATGATAATAATGGACAATGAAAGCATAGTTCAACTAGTATAGAGGCTGGACTTATGACTAAAAGGTCATAGGTTTGAATCTCCGTCCAACTCAAAAAAAATTAATGATAATGATTATAAAATAAAAATACTACTCAAGTTTACATAAACATGGGAAATACTTATCCTCTAAAAAAAACATGGGAAATGCTTGATTCTAAACAGGAAAACAAATGGGAAGAACCTTCGTACTCTAAGAACACGAACACATTAAACTATCATTCACTTCTTGGTGAAGTGATTAAAATAGAACTTCAAGAAAAAAACATTACATAATTTTTCCTGGCATATAGGTCATTATGGTAAATTTACATACTGTATGGAACAATTCCAGATTCAATGACAACCAAGTATAAAAGTACCTGTTCCAGAGCAGCAAAATCTTCATTTTTCTTAGACGAAAAAAGCTCATGTGTCCTCTTCATCGTACTATCCTCCATCCCTACAATTGGCTGGTCCAACCCCTTGGCAGCAAAAACTGGAGGAAACGAATTGCTATGCGACACAGGAGTATTTTGAGAGGCAAAATCTGAGGGTGTCCCCATTGCTTTCATATTCACTAATGGCTTCTGAAAAGGCAATGACTCGGAGCCAACACGTTCATCTGTTCTTAATCCATCAAATTTAATAGGACTTTGAAAAGAGAAGGATACAGTGGGCTCTTTTTCATTTGCTTTCAACCCATCAGGTATTCTAGATCCCTTATTATGTTCAGTATGTCCAAGAAAACTCCCCGATGGAGCATTAGGTGTAGTAAGAGAATCAAGAAACGATGAGCGAGACCTCCTAAAACTATTTTCAGATGATGTTGTGTATGGTGATTCATAGATGGATGGGCTTCTGATATCAGTATTCAACCCAGAAGATTCAGATGACTGCACATTTGCAGGCTTGATTCTAGTAAAATCAGTTACATCGATAGGCTTTCGCTGTCCAAGATCAGATGTATGAGTGTCAATGATTTCAGAAGTTCCACGCACATTCTCACCAACTTCATGGGGAGTATATCCTTTTTTAGTTGTATTATTAAAGCCTACATAAAATATAAAACAATCGGTTATCATCAATTCTCTCCCGAAAGAAAAAATAAAAGACATAACAAGACATAGAAATTGAAATTCAGACAATATTACCATCATATGATGACGAGAAAGAATGTCCACTAGCAAAAATATCGTTACTACTGGAATCCGTATCTTGTAAATTTCCAACAGTATTCTGTGGAGAAATATTTGCAGAAAACTTGTGCAAAGGACCAGAGCTCTTAAGTATAGAATGTTCTTGAGCATCTCTTCTATTGAGTAGTCCATCCACCTCACTTGTTTGTGAGCTAACGCCAAATGAAACTCTAGCCTGAGATCCACTGCTTACTCCAGAGTCATTATTTATTTCTAATATTCTACTATTAACATCTGTGGTTCCGTGGAGCCTCGGACCATTGAGTGTCTTTACTTCTTGACCATTTGATGGTTGCTTCACTGGATTAGCAGAGAAGGCTCCACCACCATTTCTTGTCAAAGGATAGTTCGCTTCCTTTTCATTCAAGTTATTTTTATCAATATTATGATAAAAGCTATCGGCATGTCTGTCATCTTTTACTACTACAGAAGATGATTCAGTAGTCGATCTGACCGGTCCATTTGTAGTCGTAGCTCCACCGAAATCTGTAATTCGTTGGGCATGTTCAGATTCTAAAGGTTTCTTCTCCTGGGAGCCACCATCTGAAATGTGATTTTGGCTTGGTGGTGCAGCTTTCTTACCTCGCTCAGCTGCTTTTTTCTTTCTAAACTCCTCTAACTACAAGAAAAAAAGGAAGTAATCATATTTTCACACATAACAAGAATCGATGAAGTGATTAAAAAAGTGTGGACACTTTTTTCAATTTCTATAACTGTAATCATTTGTCACTCCAGTTACTACATCCAACAAATTGATGTTTTTTTTTAAGAAATGATTTTTTTACTGACAAAGCCTTGGGCAGACAGAAAGGAACAACCAATTTAATGAGAGAAAATTTAACCCCCCTCGTCCAATGGCATCATACACGACTTAGTAACCAATGGTCCAATAGGTTATAGGTTCGAAATCCCCTATCCCCAAATATATTGTTGATTTCAAAATTTAATGACAGAAAATTAATGTCACAAAGAACAATAACTCATACTATATAAATGCATTTAAAGTATGAGCATTAGGAAGTTTTCTAGAAAAGTGCTGGGCACATGTAACAAACTCCACGTACATAGATAGACCTCTTTGAAACTACAAGACTTAACAACTTAACTAATTGGAGGAGGTCTTTTTCAAACTCTCCTTTAGTTAGAGACGTTTTCTCCTGTTTTTAGATGTAGTTCTTTTCATTTCACTTAATGAAAAGTCTAACATTATTCCCAAAAGCACTTGTAGATAAATAAAAAAATAAATAAAAAGGGTTATGGAATGTGCTTAAAGCTATCAAGCATGCATTATAATCATCTGAGAAAGTTACAATAATCCAGATGTAATGCTGAACAAGCACCAAAAGGTGGATCAATTCCTATCATTGGTGCAATTGATATCGACCCCACAGCTTAAAACATTTGGTCATAAGTACAATCATCAAGGAAACAAGTTATAGCTAAATACTTAGCACAACAAAACATCGGTTTGACATTTCACCCCTTCTAATTAAAAAAACTCCTGTAATAAGCTTTTTGTGTAGGTGGATAAGTCCAAAGTTAAATCTTATAGTTTTTTTTTTTTTTTAACCGGGAAATTGGAGCTTTGTTACACTATACCTGAGGTAACCACACCTGTCCCTAAGCTAGGCACCGGAAGACATCAAAGGAATGGAAACACGGGAGGTATCTTACAAATTAATATCACAGGTGAGTCTCCTGGGATCTTGAGGGAAACACACCTTCAAAACTCGCTCCATCGCTTTTTTTTATATCCATGATTGTCCGGTTTAGCTTTCGCGCACCTCGACTAATGTCACGGGACATACCGCCTGACCCTACAACATTTGGAAGCCAAAGAAACCCGTTCACCATAGATTGAACTCATCACTTTATGCACCCCAATACCTTCTTTGACCAGTTGAGTCACTCCATGATGGCTACCGCTCCATCCCATGGGTCCAAGTTAAATCTTATAGTTCAAACCTCAAGCCCAAAGTCATTATATATGTATATATAGTTGGACAGGCTACTTCCATCCTTAAAGCAATGGCCATCATAAGTCAGCTCACAACCTCCATGAAATCAGTCATCCAAAGTATTTGAGTAAAAGATTCAATAAATGTGAAATTTGAAACCAAAAATCTTCTAAAGCAAATAACAGGTTTTTTTTTTTTTTTGAAATCGGGAAATCGAAGCTTCGCTCCACTATACCCGGGGTAACCACGCCCGTCCCTAGACCAGGCACCGCGAGACATCAAAAGAATGGAGACACGGGAGGTGTCTACAAATTAATGTCACAATGAGTTTCGAACCTGGAACCTTGAGGGGAGCACACCTTCAAAGCCCAAGTCTTCAACCATTTGTGTCACGGGAGGTGTCTACAAAATAATGTAAAGATACTACTTCCCTAAATGTGAAAATTGAAATCAAATATTTCCCTAGCAGCTCGATCATGGTCAATAAATCCCAACTAACCAGCCTAACGCATACAGAATCCCAACATTAATAGCCCAAATTGAAGATTTGAATAACATTCATATGAGATCAAACAAAAAACAACAATAGCCCAAATTGAAAAAAAAAAATCATACCCGACGCTTCCCTGCTTCCAAATGGTCTAATTTCCGAGTCGAAGCCATCGAATCGGGCTAAACAACAATCTCCAACTCAAGAAGACAATCACAAACAAACCCAACATCCTCATAGCGACGCCATTTCAATGAATCAAACCAATCAAACAAACCCAATTCAATGAATCTAAAACCAAACACTGGGAGGTTAAATTAACAGAAAATGGAGCCGAAATCGATGGGAAACCCCAGAAAATGAAGAATTGCGGATTTGTGTATGAACAAAATGCTGCCGGAAAAAATTCCGATTCATGAAAGAGGCGGATTCCGATCGGATCGGACACGAGGAGTTGGAAATCAGGAGAAATCTGGCAGATCTATGTTCCTGTGTGTCTGCATTTGGTAGATTGTTCTTACGGATTTTTTTCTTTTTCTTTTTTCTGCGGATGTTTTTTTTTTTTTTTTTGAATTTATGTTTTCTGCGGATGTTTGCTCTTGGAATTTCGGTGCAAAAAATACAAATTTCTCAACCTGTTCAAAATAAAATTGAAATGATAGAAATAATAATGTTTTTTTTTATCGAAGAAAAATGATTTGTTTTGTATATTTTAAAAATATATAGAAAATATATAGAGAGAGGTTGGTGACATATATAGAGAGAGAGGTTGGTGACATATATATAGAGAGAGAGGTTAGTGACATATGGAATGGGTCGATGGTACAATAATTTCATTGTTTAGTTGTCGATCAATTTAACATCAACGTCACGATTTCAATCCATATGCAATCCCCTCCACTACCTAATACTTAGTATTAGATTAAAAAAAAAAATTGATTATCATCATACTACCTTAAGGTGTGGCTTAAAGGGGAAATCATTTTTGAACGATTTTACCCCTAAAGTCACCCTTTAAATTACAAACATTCCATCTATTTAAAATGTGTTTTAATTATTTAAAAATATTAATCGTAGAAGATAAAATATTTGAAGTACATGAAAATTCTATAAATAGAGAGCTCCACATTCATTTGAGAACACACGATCTGGAAGGGAGACTTGAAATTTCAGGTTTTAGGTTTCCAGAAATTTGGAACACGGGGGCTGGTTTTAGGTTTCCAAAAATTTGGAACACATGGCTTAAAAAATTTCAGGTTTTAGGTTTCCAGAAATTGGAAATACGAGAAATCATGTTTTTGACGATTTAGTCCTAAGCCACATTATATATCTACAAATATGTCATTAGTTATTGAATAATAATATAAAAAATTATCCTCCATTCAAATAAATAATGCTTTATCACAAAATCTCACTTTTAAATTAAAAAAAAAAATCAACTTTAGAAAAATCCACTATTATATAAGATATTTACAATATCTAGACGATAATATATTTTTACCAGATTTGATAGATTTCGTGAGATAAGAAATTTTATATATTATGAACCATCAAAATTTTCAAACAAAATTTAAAAAATTCTCCTATTTAAATCTTTGAATTTATCTTTCATTTTTTCATTAAATATTATATAACTATTTTATTAAATATATTCTTAATTTTTTTTTTTCATTTTTTGAGTTCAAACTTTTTAATTGAATTGAGTATTAATATTGTTAAACAGAATGATCAAAAATATTATTAATCTATAAAAATTAACTTATATAATAATTTGAATGATATCTATAAAAAAAAATACTTAAATGCATTTTTTAAAATTGGTTTATTTAATTGTTTCTTTTTTATTTGTAAATGTATAAATTTTGGAATAATAATACTTATGTGGTAAACAAGATGTTAGATTTTATTATTTAGAAAAAAAAGTTTTATTTAATTTAGTTTGTTATTAAATTAACTTATATAATAACTTGAATGATATCTATCAAAAACTATGTAAATGCATTTTTAAAAATTGGTTATTTAATTGTTTCATTTTTATTTGTAAATATATAAATTTTGGAATAATAATACTTTTGTGGTAAAGAAGATGTTAAAAGAGATGGTTTTATTATTTTCAAAAAAAAAAATAGTTTTATTTAATTTAGTTTGTTTTTGTAAACTATTTTATGTTTTATTAAGAAAATAGGTATATTAGCTTGCGTTATGAATAATTATTTTTATATCTTTATCTTTATTCTGTTTTTTTTTTATTTATATTTATATTTATTTACAATTTTTAATTATAATATTAAAATGTTTAAATGTGAGAAATTGAAAATTAGCTATATATATATATATATATATATGATTATATTTAAATAAAAAATTTATTTATAAATTGTAAAATAATATAAAAAAATATGTAAAATAAACCACAATGCACGTTAAAATTTTCTAGTTTATATAAAAGTAGTTTAAATTAAAAAAAAAAAAAAAAAAAAAAAAATTCAATGCTCATTTTTATTTTTTATTTTGTTTTTTTGTTTTTTTACAAAAAAATAAATTTACATAAATTTGTTTAAAAAAAATTAAATTAAAATAATTGTTTATTAAAATTTAAAATTAGTCTAGTCGTTATTTTAGTAATCTACTTACGATTTTGTTATCTCATACTAATGAATATCGACTAAATTGGTAAACATTAATTGAAGTTCATGTTCATGGACCAACCATAATAATAATAAATATTATTATTATTATGTTTAGGGAAATTGTTGTAGGTGGCAGATTTAACCAAAATAATTTCAACTTTAGCACAAATTTTAAAATATTTCAAATATG
>JBBMEF010000021.1:3397862-3423293 GCA_037832685.1 Sicyos baderoa | reverse complement strand
CCCCCCCCCCCCCCCCCCCCCCCCCCCCCCCCCCCCCCCCCCCCAAACAAAATACCATATCATTAATAGAAAAGATAGCAATAAGAGGGATATGAAATCTCAATTGAGGCCAAATAGGCTAACAAAAATGATGCTCAATTGGCCAAGATTTTTCTTAATATATGTATGAAACAGGATCTTGTATCGGCAAAAGGAAGACAACTTGAGTGCACAATCATCACAAAAAAGGAAGAAAAAAAGGTGATGGAGAATACCCAAGATAAGTATTACTATTACTATAATGAATTCTTAATTCATGAAACTATCGAAATTTTTGTTCCTTCACAACTGTATCTCTCTTTAAACAAACTCTAGCACCACAGTCAAACCCAATCTTTCCTCCTCCTTCCACGCCGGAAAGGAGGAGAGGTTATCCTCTGGCGCCGTTTTCTATTCATCTTCACCATCCCGCTCCTTCTCCCTCCTACGACGCTGGTATTTTTCATCTTTTCTTCCTCTTTCGACGTCAAACATCATGTTTCTTTCTCCATCCACCTTTCGACGTCAAACATCATCTTTTCTTCCTCTTAAAAATTATTCTAATGACATTATTCCTTCATTCTGACAACATCAACTTGCAAGCCTTCAACGACACCCAACATCACATTTCTCTCTCTCTGTTTCGTTAGTGTATGCACTTGTATTGACCAGTTTAATCCTTTAATTTATCCTTTGATTGGCCTCTGCAACTGGCATCTTCCCACCCCAATCTCTTCAGTTCTTTTCTCTTATCATTTGTTTTTTATAGGCTTCTTTGTAACACTTTCACATATCAATGAAAATATTTTGTTTAAGAGAGAGAGAGAGACTAGACTGGACTGGACTAGCTAATATTATTTTCTTTTCTTGTTTATGACATAAAAAATATCATATTATTTTACGGATGCTACCTCAGCTATTAGAGCATTGATGCTTTGAACCATCCTTTTATGATCGGGAGGGATAACGACTGATGAAATTTCAGTATCAGTAGTGGCATTTTCAAGCAGCATGGGAGCTCCAGAGGTATCATCTTCCGTAAGAGATGCGCTATCTTTTACTTCATGGTTAGAAGTACCAGAAGTAGTATCTGTATTTACTGCATGAATTAAATAATGAATACAAAGGAAAATGGAAATTATTCGGTAATCTTGTCTTGAGAAAAAAAGAATGAAGTAAACTTATGAAAAAGAGATGAAAATAGGAAGTTCTCTTCACCTAAATCTTCTGTAGATGTTGCCATGTCTTTTCTATTAGAAGTATTGCTAATATCAATAGATTTTCCACTTGAAGAAGCTTTTCGTAACTTTGACTGCAACAGCTTCTTCTCTGTTAAAAAAAAGGATCGAAGCGACAGATAACTGTTATTAAGAGATGGAAGCCAAAAGAGATTAACCTCGTCCATTCAGAAAAATCAACCAGAAAAGAGTTCAAGAAAATGACAAGTCTGCCCAAGATTGCACATTTCAAAAAATCTGGAATGCTAACGAGAGCGTGATACTATTAAGTATTATATAATTGAGAAGAAAATGTATTTGAGAATCCTATAATTACCATTCTCACGACAATCCACCATCCCCGAAAAACATATAACCCAAATGTTTACTGCAAAGCAATCATCTGATTTCTAGCACTAGTATGCACTTTAAACTTTCTTACATTCGTTGGGTCGTGTAGTTAAGGTAGATTAGAGATTAATAAGAAAAAAAAACAAAAAAAGAAAAATAGTAAAGTATTAAAATTAGTCTATTTAAATTAAAATATTACTTTTACAGCAATCCTCAAACAAGACCTACCTTCTCTGTAAGTCTATAACATATGAACCAGGTCTTAGCACTTATCTTAAACTACAGACTCCAGTACAGACAACATTTAAAGGAATATCTCTCCAGTTCACCATAACCTTTTATACCATAAACACAATACTAGTGACTTTTTGTGCAACTTTTTTGTAAACATCAAGAAATATGTAAAAAAAAAACAAGTCGATATTGACCATTCACTCTGACCACAACATAAAAGAAGGGAGGAATTCTTATTATCTACTAATTTAAATGCAATATCATTACATTTACCTTCCTGAAGAGCATCAATAGTTGATTGAAAATCATGACGTTCTTTCTCCATGCTGGACATTTTCTTCCTGCAGGTTCCAATAAAAATTATAATTTAAACTCCCGTTAGTAAAACAGGTAAAGGTGAAAGGATAGTTGGATGATATCCTTTGTAAAAGATAACCTTTCATTGATTAAATGAGAAAGAACAAATAAGGAAAACTAAAATTACACCTACCAAGCACTAGGGACAGGGAGTTACAAAAAAGAGGCTAAGGGATAGAAGAAAACTACACAAAGTTAAAGTGAAAATTAAGTTAAAATTTAAAAAATAATAATAATTAAATATTCATTCTAACCCAACCTTCTGTTTGGTATCTAAACCCAAAAATTATGCTTAACGCACAAAAATTGGAAAAGAACCGTCATTGATCTATTGGGAGTTCTTCAAGCGAGGTTATTAGATCACAGATGATGATATTGCATTTGCATTCAAGCAGGAAAAATCAGCAATACAATACCCAAACACTATAACTATTCGAGAGAGCTGGAAGACTCTCCTAAGACCAGAAACTCCCACTAATTACCTGCCTTCCCCAAACTACTCAACTCCCTACAAAAAGAACCCTTCCCACAAGGACCATACAGCTCACCAAGATCCTTCCTAATGTCCCGCAGAAACCGTTGCCTCAATTCCCCAAATTCCTCATTCTGCCCCTTCTCTGACAAGTTTTCGTAATTGGAGAACTCACAGTAATGCTTTGAAGCACTCATACATGAAATAGAACCTCTGGCTTCACACTGAAACTGTGATCACAGCAGGAGTAAAACTCCCTAACATCTGTTTCCTGTTGGTGCCCGCTTTTGGTTGGTTGTTGGTAAGGTTTTTGATTTCGTGTAAGGTCTATTCTCGTAGTTCTCTCTTTTTATGTCTCTCTCTTTCTTAATGAAGTGATTTTTTTGTGCAAAAAAAGCAACATTTTAAACAGAAGAAATGCTTGGCCTAATCATTTCTAAACAGTTGAGTTCCATGAATAGCCATCATGGAACTTTACCAAAGAAATAAATAATCATGTCCAAAAGAGTTGAGGTATTTAAAGTGGTGATCAGTTTAAGAACCAGAGGTGTATTTTATTTATTTATTATTATAAGAAACAGAACTTTTATTCATCAAAAGAAACGGGAACAGCCTAAGGGCCAGCTGTAGAGTCCCCCTCCCAAAAACAAAAACTAAACGAAAAGAGCCTTCCAATCATTTAAAATCATCAAGAAGCTGTAACTACAAAATAAATAGATCCACCCCGATATAAAATAACATACTTGTACGAAGAGATTTCAGCTTCTAATTTCTCCAATTGTCTCTCTAGCTTTAACTCATTAGACCTTAGTCTTAAGGCCTGCAAAAATAAATAAATAAGAAACATATTAGACATGATAAATCATCCAAATGAGATGCAAGTATGATTTTGACTCCAACTCCCATCCCCAAGCATGAGGGTCGAAGTCATCTTTCTCTGTTTTTTTTTCTCTTTTTATTGTTTCTCAAGCATGGGGTTTGTATTCGTTGAACATTTTTTTCCTTGTCATTAACCAATGGGAAGTTGCTATCTTATTCAAAAAAAAATATTATCAACTAAAAAAAATCAATTACTTCTAAATTGAAAAAAGTAACTTAACATGTACATTTTAAGAGATAAACCTCTTATTTATTTTATTTCAATATGATGAAAAAAATGAAAAAAAATGGAAATATGAAACAAACTTTCTCTGAACTATGGTCATCAAGATCAAAACTACAGACGAAAGCTGGAACCTACCACCTAGCTATGTAACTCTATTTCCTTTTAATTTCACTCCATTTGGAGTTTATACTTTTTTAGCATTAGTCTTTTATTACTTCTTCAATGAAAATTTTAGTAGCTTGTAAAAAACCTCAACTGTAAAAATGTATTGAATTGAAGGCCTTAGGATAACTACAATTCTTACTCTTCTTTTTTGACAATGGAAACTACAAATTACAATTATGATTTTAAAAAACTGTTACCTTCTCTTCAAGACCAATTACTTCCGAAGCTATCAGCTTGGCACGTTCATCAGCTGCATTACACTCTAGTTGCGCATTTGCATACTCATGTTTGATCGACTCCAGTTCAACCTGGTGAAGTGAAAAGAGTCACACACACATGAAGATGTCAGATTGAGACATCCGATACAAACTACAACAGTAAGTTTAACAAACATCACACATAAAAATAGTAGGGAAAGGTAAAAGGGACACAATTTAACTTTGAAAACTCAAAAAAGTCGGAAGCATCTCACAAAGTCCCAGGACAACAGAAATCTCCCAGAACACGCTTAACAGAAATCTCCCAGTGCTTACTCATGAATTTAGTAGAATATCAAACATGATCAAGTCAGTTGAGAAGATAGAACTAGATAGAATACCATTGATTAAAAATTATATGCAGCTTTTGGACCAAATATTTGTCCACACTATAGTCGCATAACTCAATCCTAAAACTAACTTCTCACAGGAAAACATCCATTGCAGAGCAGAGGCTATTGGCCATTTCAATTTGGAAACTTGATCTTTGGTGAAAATCTAACAAAAAGAAAGAAAATAACAGTAACATAAGAAAAACAAACTAACCATCTGCGTCTTCATTTCCTCCTGTAACATCTCCATGTCAGATTTTAGTTGGTTGACAATGCCTCTCTGAAGAATTATCATGAGAAAAAGAAAACAGAAATAACAGAGTTCAATCCAGAGCCATATGGATATCAGGAATTGATCTTTAAATTTAGGTAAAAGAGTTCCTAGGTTTGGGGTGTAGTTTCTATTTGGTCCCTATATTTCAAAATCAAACAATTTTATCCCTGTCATTTCAATAATGCTCAATTTTAGTTTTTTTTTTTTGAAACTGAAACAATTTCATTAATGTTGTGAAAAAAAAAAGGGATAAATCCCGTGGCCTCAAGGGCATTACAAGAATAACCTCCAATTAGCTAAAAAGTAAGAGAGGGTATAAGATAAAAATTCTGGTAATTCTCTACACCAAAAGAACACTGTTGAAATCGTCGATTCCAAGATATGTTCTGTTGTTTTTCTCTTATCTCTAAAAATCCTATCATTTCGCTCATTCCAAACAATCCATAAAAAGGCCCTACAAAAGGATAACCAAAGCAACTTCTTCAAACCAAAAAAAGGATGCCCAACAAATATAGTATAAAGAATTGATTTAATGTCAAATGGTAAGGCAAGTGACCATCCAAAAGCCGTCAATAAATGTGACCAAGTTCCATAAGCAAACGGGCAAAATGCAAACAAATGTGCTTGACATTCACCAGCCGCTTTGCACATCACACAAATTCCAGGAGAGAGTGTCATATAAGGCATACGCCGCTGTAGCTTATCAACAGTGTTCACCGCTCCCCTACAGAGTTCCCATAAAAAGATCTTAATTTTCTTTGGATAGAGACCCTTCCAAATGGTCGAAAAAAGATCTTTATCAACTATTGAACCCACATCCGTCAAGTGTGTGACCAATGAGTGAACCGAAAATCTGTTTGTGGGATCCAGCAACCACTTCCAAGCATCTGTAGCAGAAGTTAATCGAACAGCATCCAATAAGTGTGACAAACCCGTCCATTCTGTTAATTCCAGGTCAGTAAGATTACAGCGCAATCGAAGGTTCCAAGCACGACAATCGGGAATCCATACCTCAGAAATAACTATATCAGAGTTTGTCGTGAGACGAAATAGTCGAGGAAATGCATCGGAAATTCGGCCACAAGATAGCCAAACATCTGTCCAGAATCGAGTATTTGCCCCATTACCAACGATGTGAGAAACGTGTGGTCGAACGATCTCTAATGTCGAACAAATAAACCGCCATGGGGATTTAAAAAAAGTTGATGTAACAGGCATTGGCCAACTGGCCTCAGGCGAAGAATTATAATATTTGGTATTTATAAGTCTCCGCCACAGTGCACTTGGTTCACAAAGATAGCGCCAGATCCATTTTGCAAGTAAACTAGAATTACGAAATTTCAAATTGCCGATACCGAGGCCCCCCAATAATTTTGGCAATTTTGTTATCCCCCACTTAACATTATGCCGACTTCCATCTTGTTTAGCACCTTCCCAAAAAAAATCTCGAATAATTTTTTCGAATTGATTGATAATCATAGTTGGTACCTGAAACAAAGAAAAATAATAGATCGGCATACTTGCGAGGGTGGCCTCGATAAGGGTATGACGACCTCCTTTCGAGATAAAGGCATACTTCCAATTGTGCAACTTCTTTTCCATACGCTCAAAGAGAGGGTTCCAGAAGGATAATAATTTTTTATTTCCTCCTAACGGCAATCCTAAATAAGTAGGCCAAATACCACGTTTACAATCAAACTGTGTTGCAATCCAATCCATAGACTGTTGCGATGCATGAACTCCCAACACTTCGCTCTTGGACATATTAATCTTCAATCCAGAAGCCGATTCAAAGATTTTCACAATTCTGAACAAAGAATCCAAAGCTCCCTTTTCGTCGGTGGAGAATAAAAGGGTATCATCAGCAAATTGTAAATGATTTATACAAAGATTAGATGAACCAATTGGAGGGACGAAAAGTTTATCGATGGCCAAACCATGTGACAAAAGTCTACTGAGGCAATCAGATATCAGAATGAACAAAAATGGAGAGAGGGGGTCCCCCTGTCGAATGCCTCTACTTGGTATGATTTTTCCCCTTGGCCTGCCGTTTATAATAATAGAATAATTAACACTGGATATACAACCTCGGATCCACTTCCGCCAGATTCCGCCAAAACCCTTTGTAGCCAAAATCCCATCTAGGAAATCCCAGTCCACAGTATCAAAAGCCTTTTCGATATCAAGTTTGATCACCACACCCGATTTTTTATGAACAGTCCAGTCATCGATGATCTTATTGGCCATGAGAGAAGCATCCAGAATTTGTCTACCATCCACAAAAGCTAGTTGGTTTTCTGAGATCGTGTAGGGGAGAACCTTTTTCGGTCTGTTGGAAATAGTTCTGGCAATGATCTTGTAAACACTTGGAATAAGGCTAATCGGACGATAATCTGAAACCCGTTTGGCATCCAATTTCTTGGCTATTAAACAAATATAAGTCTCGTTCATCGAAACATTGATGATCCCAGAGTTGTAGAAATCATTCGTCAGCGCCATCAATTCGTCCTTTAACAGATCCCAAAAAACAGCAAAAAATTCAGTTGTAAAACCATCAGGTCCAGGTGTCTTATTTGTACCAAGTTGTTTGACTGCACAATGAATTTCCTCCTCTGTAAAGGGGACTTCCAAACCAGCTGCTTGGATAGGTGAGATAGGACTCCAATCCAAATTAACAGGCAAGAACCGAGTCGAATTACTTCGTGTATATAGGCCAGTGAAAAAGTTAATGAATTCGGTTTCAATATCAGATGATTGCAGTAGACTGGAACCGTCCAGTGTCAAGACCTCTGTAATCAAACTTTTCCGCTTCCTGGCAGCCACAAAACGATGAAAGAATCTGGTGTTCTCGTCCCCATCTTTAAGCCATTTCAACTTACAACGTTGTTTCCAAGCAATGTGTTCTTTGGCCGAAGCAATCTCGATTTGTTCTCTCAAGGAACGACGTTGTGAAAGTTGAATGTTGGAAAGAGGATGAAGCTCTTCTTGAATATCTAACTGTTCGAGTGTGGAACATGGGAGATTAGTAGATTCTTGTTTCTGTAGTAACATCCACTCTTTAATAACTTTTTTCAGCCCCTTTAATTTTAACATAAAACGATGGCCTAACCGACCCGTAAACTGATGTTGCATCCACCAATCTAGAACCAAAGTTCTGAAAACTTGATCTTGTAGGCAATGATTTTCTAATCGAAATGGGCAAGGGCCCCATACAATATTTCCAAAGGAGAGCTCGATAGGATAGTGATCCGAGGTTAATCTATCAAGTTTCTTGTGTACAACCGATCCCAATTTGTGCAAACAGCCATCAGTGATCAAGAATCTATCCAGACGGGAGAGGTACTGTGCCGAGCTGAAACTAGACCAAGTGTAGCAACCATTCTGCAAGGGTGGATCCGAAAGATTATAGGATAAAATCCTATCATTAAAAGCTGTCATACTTCTGGATATATTATGATCATGTGATTTCTCCCATGTCCAACGTGTAACATTAAAATCTCCACCAATGATCCAATCGTTTCCACCCAAGCCCGCCAAATCATCAAATTCATTCCAGAAATCTTCACAAAAACTGTTCGTCGCCGGCCCATAAACAGAAGTAAGCCAGAAAGAATAACCATCAGCTAAAAAAACATGTATCGAGATCGAATAATGACCATGAATCACCTCTTTTACGGAAAAAATAGGTTCACTCCATAAAACTAGTATACCACCGCAATGATCTTCGGCATCCAGAGCAGTCCAGCCTATGAAAGAGGAGCTCCAAATAGATTTAATCAACCAATCATCAACGCTAGGGAGTTTAGTTTCCTGTAGCAATACAATACCCGGATTATGCTTTTGTAATGTTTGCTTAACCAATGCTCGTTTAGTCCATGAGCATAAACCTCTCACATTCCAACTGAGAAATTTCATAAATCCACATTGTCTCCCTCCCCAAGAGCTGCTGCTGTCTTCTTTTCATAATTAATGGATGATTTCAATTTCAATAATTCCCTCTGTAGTCGAGGCTTTTTAGTAACCGAAATGGTGTTTTGTTTTTTTGTCTTTGGAGGAGGGGGCTGTTGTGGGAGGGCAATAATGCCAAGGCCGAATTCTTGGAGATAGTTGGCTATATCATGAAGGGTTGGGTTAAAAGAGTGAGGATTTTTTGGCGAATTAGAGGAGGGGGACAGATTAGGGGCCAATAAGGGCGATGTGGGTGGTGGGTGCTCAGTCTGTATAAGATCGGTGGGTAAGGGAGGGAGAGTGGCCAATGGGAGATGGTGAGATACATCTGGATCATCCCCAAAAATGGAAGGATTCAGTGGGTGAGGTGTAAATGTTTGGCGGGGCGAGTGACTCGGCGAGGCGCTGGAAAGGTAAGTATCGGTTTCAATAGATTGGAAGGGCAGCTCGCCAGAGGAGGAAGATGTGGAGTGAGCAGGAACAATTTGGAGATTGGAGGGGCGATGGTTGTAAGTAACCATAGAAAGCGATGGCTGGGTAACAGAGGGTGAATGTTTGGATTTTATTTCCGCCGATGGGTGGTCTTGTGTAGTGTTAATTGGTTGATTTAATTGTGGTGAAGCGGGCGGTATAGGTTGTTGAATTAAAAGTGATGATTCTGGCGGTAAAGGGAGATGATTTAATGGATGTTTATTTGTATTCAATGAAGAAGATGATGGATCTCCTTGTGGCAGAGAGATAGTGATCGGTAAATTGGATAGAGAGTTATGAATATAGGCTTCTTGAATTGATGGGAAGGAGATAGGATTCAAAAGCTGATTCACCATATAATTCATCTGTAAATCTGATTGGATTTGCTGGAAATCCGGAAGATTTTTTGAAATTGAAATCAATTCTGATTCCGTAGCAGTTGGCGCCACTATGTCGATTGAATTCGTAACGGCTTGTGTTGTAGGCCCTGATTTTTCGCCCGCCAAATCCGCCTCGCTGTAAATGCGATCGGGGAACTGTTGTTCAACGGAAACCGCCCGAATTCCGACAACCAAATCGACTCCGGCAACGGTGGATGGAAGGGAAATATGTGATGGAAGGAAGCCAACCCGATTCTTCTTGACACGAATCCTTGCCGCGTCTAATTCTAGCCACCGATCGGTGTGATTAGCCACTGCCAAGAAACCTCCGCAAAGGTCGCCAATGTATCGGAAAATAGGGGCCGTCCAAAGAAAACAGGGTAAGTCGAGAATGTCTATTGAGTTTACTTCTATACTTGCTTTCTTTTAAAAATTAAATTCACGTCGAGACAAAAATAACCACTTCACTAATATATAGGAATTTAAAATTACACTACTCATCATCTATGTAACAAACAATTTTGTATTTCAAAGACTAAAATTGAGCATTATTGAAATGTCAACGGTAAAAGTATTATTATTTTGTCAGATCTCAAGACCAGGAAAATACAGAACAGTACAGTAGGCAATGAAGAAAATGTTTAACCTAGAAAGCCGATAGCATTATACTATACCGATGCAGAATCTATAAACCGACCTGTTTATTATAACTATCTGTAAGAGAAGAATTTTCAGCAGCTAAGGACTCTGCTAAAGTCCTTGAAGCCTCCACAGCTCTTTGTAATGAGAATTTCTCTTGTGTCAGATCTTCAATATGCTGAACAAGAAGAAAATTGAAGACCACAAAAAATGTCAACGGAATATAATCTTCACGAGAAAAAGATGTGCAAAGGAAGCTCACGCTGTCAATAAGTCATATTCTCAATGTTATGAATTAGAAGATGGGAAAACATTTCCCAAGAAACATTAAAATGTATTCAGTTTATCATTTATTCAAACATCATTTATTTGTCCATATCTTCATTCTATAGAGTTCATGGAGTCAAATAAACTGCAATAATAGCATTTCACCAAGCTCAGCAATCTATTATGCAAAAACATTCAGAAAAAAAACTCTTGAATAAGCTTCAGGAAGTTTATTTCCTTTTATAGATTAGGCTAAGGGTAAACGGCATAAATCATGCTATGCATAATATGAAAAGTATTGTTTCCCATAACAAAAAATAATAGGAAGTAAATTGAAAGATTTAACAACAAAGAAATGTCCTGTAACGTAATTTTCAAAACCAATCAAACTAATAGTAGGATAAAAATATGACTAGATATGCAAGAGAACTCAATCTCAGAATGACATGAAAATAGTAGAGTAAAAGAAATAAGATTATTTGCTCCTTCAAGTGAAGGTATGCAACTACTAAAACTTGAAATTCCCAAGTTTATGTAACTAACATAGATCGGGGTTCACGCCTTCCAGTAATTTCATTTCATCAGTGAAATAGTTTATGATAATGATAATATTAATACAGACTAAAAAATGGACTACTCAAGTTTACAAAAACATGACAAATACTTGATTCTAAACAGGAAAACCCATAGTACTCCGAGATGAATAGTAGACTTAAATGTAAAATGTAATGATAATTTTTTGAACTCTAACTTTTCTTGTTGGAAACACTGTAGAAAGGGTCCAGACTCGATCCAACTATAGGAACACAATAAATTATATTTGGGTTTTTGGTGAACTGATTTAATTAAAATTTCGTAAAGAACATTACATAATCTTTCATGGCATAAGGTCATTATGGTAAATTTACATATTTGATGGACATTGACTACATCGAATATAAGAGTACCTGTTCCAGAGCAGCAAAATCTTCATTTTGCTTGGACACATAAAGCTCATGTTTCCTCTCCATCATACTATCCCCTACCCCCACAATTGGCTGGTCGACACCTTTAGCAGCAAAAACTGAAGGTGGAAACGAATTACTATACAACACTGGAGTATTTTGAGAGGCAAAATCTGAGGATGTTCCCACTGTTTTCATATCCATTAATGGCTTCGAAAAAGACAATGACTCTGAGCCATCACGTTCATCTGTTCTGAACCCATCCGATTTTATAGGATTCTGAAAAGAGAAGGATACTAGGGCCTCTTTTTCATTTGCTTTAGACCCATCAGATATTCTAGATCTCTTATCATGTTCGGCATGTTCAAGAAAACTCCCTGAAGAAGCCTTAGGTACAGTAATAGAATCAAGAAATGATGGGCGAGACCTCCTAAGACTATTTTCAGATGATGTTGTGTAAGATGGTTCATAGCTGGAGATGGAGGGGAATCTTGCCTCAGGATTCAAGCCAAATGATTCAGATGACTGCACATTCGCAGGCTTGGTTCTAGTAAGATCAGTTGCATCAATGGGCTTTCGTTGCCAAATATCAGATGTTTGATTGCCAATGAATTCAGAAGTTATGTGCACATTTTCCCCAACTTCTTGGGAACTATATCCTTTTCTAGTTGTACTATTAAAGAGGCCTATAGAAAATACAAACAATTCATTATCATAAATCCTCTCTGGACAAAACATGAAAGAAAAAAAAATAAAAAAAATAAAAAAGAATCGAACACAACATGATTACATAGAAATTGAAATCCAGAGAATACTACCATCATAAGTTGACGAAAAAGAAGGTCCACTAGCCAAGATATTGTTACTGCTGGAGTCTGTATCTTGTAAATTTCTGATAGTATTTTGTGGAGAAATATTTGCAGAAAACTTATGCAAAGGACCAGAGCTCTTAAGTATAGAATTTTCTTGACTATCTATTCTATTGAGTAGTCCATCCACCCCATGGACGGCAGATTGACCAAATATGTTATTGGACACTTCACTTGCTTGTTGGCCAATGGTAGACGCACTCCCAATCGAAATTCTAGCATGGGATCCACTGCTTACTCCAGAGACCTTATTTTTATCTAATATCTCGTTTCCACTATTAACATTTGTGCTTTCATATAGCCTCAGACCATTGATTGTCTTTATTTCTTGACCAATTGAGGGTAGCTTCACTGGATTAGCAGAGAAGGCTCCATCACCATTTCTTGTCAAAGGATAGTTCGCATGGCTCTCATTTAAGGAATTTTGATCAATATTCTGAGAAAAGCTATTTGCATGTTTGTCATCTTTGACTACAACAGATGATGATTCAATAGCAGATCTGCCTGCTTCATTTGTTGTTGTAGCTCCATCAGAATCTATAATTCGTTGAGCATGTTCAGATTCTAAGGGTTTCTTCTCCTGGGAACCACCATCTGAAATGTGATTTTGGCTTGGTGGTGCAGCTTTCTTAACTCGATCTGCTGCCTTTTTCTTTCTGAACTCTTCTAACTGCAATGAAAAGGAAGCAATCAAGTTTCACATACAACAAAAATCAATGAAGTGATATTTAACACACAAAAAAGGACAGTCTCCGGTTTCTGCAACTGTAATCATTTGTCACTCTGATTACTTCAACCATATGATGAATGATGTTTTTTACTCAACGGAGCAGCCAATATAATGAGAGATTATGAACAAGTCAACGACGTCACTAAGCATAATAACTCAAACTATCTGGATGCATCTAAAGTGTAAGCATCAGGAAGCTTGGGCACATGAAACCAACAAGTGTTCAAGTACTCAAACTTAACCTTTATGTAGCAACAAGACTTCACAACTTTAACTAGAGAGCTTCATCATATTCTTCTTTATTTAGAGACCTTTTGGTTTGTGTTTAGATGTAGTTCTTTTCGTTTCACTTAATGATAAGTCCATAATCATTACTAAAAACGCTTGTCGATTAAAAAAAAGGTTATGGAATGCGTTTAAAGGTATCAAACATCATTACGATCATCCAGGAAAGTTACAATAATCCAGATAAACAAGCACAAGAAGGTGGATCAATTCCCCATCATAGGTGCAATTGATAATGACCCCAAAGCTTAAAAAAGTGGTCAAAAGTACAAGCACCAACCAAAGCCAGATACTTAGCAGTTAGCACACAAAAACATTGGCATTTACGTTTCTCCCGTTCCATTCAAAACCCCACCCCGCTGGCTAGCTGCATTTTCGTTCAAAGCTCAAGTCCAAAGTTACAAAAAATGTATGTATAGTTCGACAGACTACTGTCATCCTTAAGCCAATTGCTCGTCGGCTTGTCCTAAGTTTAAGACCATCAACCTCCATAAATCAGCCATCTAAAGTTCCAAGTACAAGATCCGATCAATGTTAAAATTGAAACCAAACATTTTCTAATGCAAATAACATATACAAGTTCCCTAAATGCAAAAATTGAAATCAAACATTTCCCAAGCAACTGGATCGTGGTTATCTAACCCCAATTCAAACAAAAGCGTCCAAAAAACATCCAACCCAATTACAAGATTTGAATTACATCGAGAGAAGAAAAACATCCATACCCGACGCTTCCCTGCTTCCAAATGCTCTGATTTCCGAGTGGAAGCCATGGAATTGGGCAAAACCTGAGCCGAAGCCATCAAAACAACAATCTCCAGCTCAAGAACAGAATCGCAAAAAACCCCAAAATCACCATGGCGACGCCATTTCCGGGCAAAAAAACAAAAACCCACAAAATGAATCTAACCCAAAATCACCATGGAAAAAAATCGAAAGCTTTGAAGGATGCGAATTGCGAAGGGATCGGACACGAGGAGGGGAGAAAGAACAGCAATCTGGCAGATCTGTCCTGTGCTGGCTGTGTGCGCGTTGGTAGATTGTTGTTCGTTACAGAGAAATTTGTTGCGAATTTTACTCTTCGAATTTCTGTGGGGCGTCAAATTTTATCCATGGCCTGCTCTCGTCAATGGTGGCTGTAAAAATTAGTGTATCAGAATGGGCGGTTCACGGCCGGGAAATGTTTACAATTTGTTTTTTTGTTTAAATTATTACTTCCAACAACAAAAATAAAACAAAAACAAAATTGTTAAATTATAAACTAATTTGTGGTTAAATTATCAAAAATATCTTTGAATTAGGGATACACTTTGAAAATATTTAAAAATATCTCGAAGATGTTTTTAAATAATTTTTATAATCGAAGATATTTTTAAACTTTTGAAAATTTATGAGTATTTTTTAAACACGGTTTCTATCCAAATTTAACAGTAATATACTTTTTGAAATGTTTTATAAAATTAATAGATATTTTTAAACTTTTCAAAGTTAAACTCCATAATTTAGCCTTGTTTAAAAATATCCTTATATTTTACCATTGAAAAATATTTCAAAAGCACTCTTATATACTATAAAGTATATATTAAAAAATATCATCAACATTATGTTTGAATGAAAAATATTAAAATTTTGTGAAAATATTTTATTTTAACCGTATGCAATTTATAACCAATCGTGTTATTAATCTATTCGATATTTTCTTTTACAATTAAATGGGTAGAGTATTTATTCGAAACAAAACTTAACATTTTCATAAACAAAATTTATTTTATTTTTTTTAGTTTATGAGTATTTTTAAATAAAAATGTAAAGATTTCGATCCAATTTGAATAATGATATTCCTAAAAGCATGGGCGGGGTTGAAAAGGGGTAAATTATCAAAATGGGTCCATTTTATAAATTATTTGTCAAAATGAGTCTGTTTTGAAACCATATGTAGAAGAGGGTTATTGCGTCGCCACACACTTTGCATAATTTGATTGGGTAAATTTAACGAAAACGCTAACTCTAACTCTAAGAGCATGTTTGGCTTTGAAGAGATGGGTTGAGTTGAGTTGGGATGGGAAGAGAAAGATAAGTGAAATAAGTTTGTGTTTGCGATAAAGAAAATAAAAGATAAAGTTATGTTTGATGCAATGGAAGAGAATAGTTGAAGTTTTTATTTAAATAAAAAATAGATATTTAATAAATTTTTAATAATAAAGTTATGTTTGATGCGATAAAAATAAAATTGATCAAGTTTTTATTTAAATAAAAGAATAGATATAAAATAGTTTTTTAATATTTTAATAAAAACGTGGAGTCCAAGTTGAGTTGAATAGGAGTTGAATGAACTCATGAAAGTCCATGGGACAAACATGGGATGGAACTCAACCCATCATATCTCCATATTTTTCCATCATCCCAAACATGCCCTAAATTTATTTTTATCTTTAAATAAACTCTCATTTTTATCCTCTTATTTTGCTTTGTTTGAAACACAAGTTTTTTGTTTGCCTATATCTATGCTTGGTTTTATTTCAATTTCTTTCCTTTACAATCTCTACACATTTTATTGTTTTTATTTATTTATTTCATTTTTAAGATCTTATTTCTAACAAATCTACGCCATAATTACGAATCTACGTTATTAAGAAACTAAATATAAGATGTTTTTGCTAAAAGTAGCATAATTCTACTAGCATCGTACATCTTAATAACTATGAGGTTACATGTTCGAATTCAATAATATACTTTTATTTAACTATATAAAAATAATATATAATCCGAAAAATAAATTACTTCAATATTAATTATTTTTTTTAAGAAAAATTTTCCATTTCCCTTCCTAAAAATGTTTATTTTATTTATTTATTTTTTTTTTTTTTTGAAACACAAGTTTTTTTTTTTTTTGGGTTTAGTTTGCTCTTATAAATAACATAATTATATATTTTATGACTAAATTCTAAAATATATCTTTTTTTTGTTAAGCAAAACATATCAGGTTAATAAACTATAAATAGATATATAAATAAAATAATATTTATAATATATTGAGGTTATGAATTGATATAAATTGAAGTTATTTTTTGAGATTACAATTATTGGGGTGGGGGAGACTCGAACCTATGACCTCCATGACATTAGGTGAACATTGATGCCGGTTGAGTTATTACTCTGTTGGCATATAAATTGAAGTTATTAAAATTGATATCAAAAGTTATTTCATTCATTTTTCAATATATATATAAAGGAGAAAACGTCAAAAATGCATTCTCATACAAAATATAGAATAATAAACATAAAAAATAATAGTGGATCAAATGAAAAATAACAGAGTCGGTTAAACTAAAAAAACAGTATCACACGATTATATCAAAAAAAAAAAAATTACAATCATTAAAAAAAAAATTAAGATAAAATCTATAGAATAATGACCACCTAAATATATTTCGGAAAGAAAATGTACCGTGGGAGTGTGGGTAGAAGTTTGGGTTTTTATTTTTCAAAAATTAATAACCACTTAAAAATAGGAAGTTATTGTAATCTAAAAAAAAAAGGGAAGTTATTTATTTATGACATTATTGAAAAAGGAAAAAACACAAGTGGGAATGGAAGTAATTGGAAGAGAAAATGGTGCTTAGAGATTTTTTAGATTTATTTATTTACTTTTAATAAATTTAATAATTAAAAATATAATTGTAAACCTTTTGAAATTTGAATAGATTTGAAAATATATTTAAAAACTTGAATATCTAACCTACTTTAGATATATTTAGAAATATATTTTAAAGAGAAATATTTACATCATGTCCGGACATCATATATAAAATAATGCCCAACTATGTAGTTCAATATAGGTCACAATCTATTTTTGTTTATTTTACTTTTCTATGTTTTAAATTTAAAATTAAATAGATTGTGGCTCATATTGAGCCACATATGTGGGCATTATTTTATATATAATGCCCGAGCATGTTATAAATATTCATCTATTTTAAAATTTAGAAAGTTAACCAACATTATTAATAAGTTTATAAGATCTATTTTCAAAAAAGAAAAATAACAGTGTGGCGTCTGGACGCCCCACATGTAACACAAGTGTTTATGGGTGTTGGGTCTTTACGAGAGACGCCGCAACCCAGTTTTAATTTGGCATAATTCTTACTTTTTGTTGTTTTAGGAGATGAATTTAACAGTATCCAAGAAACCATCTAAATTGTAAAATGAAAGGTTTTTTCGATTAGATCAATTAGGAGAGGGAGACTCAAACCCATGACCTCTTGGTCATTAAGTATACATTGCCGCTGAACAAATTGTCTAAACCATCCAATAATCCAATCCAATAGTTCCAACCAGTGTTACTTACTTATTAAACCAACCATAAAGTGAAAGACTCAAAGAGTCAAATGAAACAAACATGACATATATATATAAATCATCTTTACCATCAGAAAAATGTAAAACTTAGATTTGGTTTTATGTGTCATGGTTTCAGCCTCCTCAACTCCTTCAAGCAATTATTCTTTAATTTAAACCTCGGTTATGGCTATTAGTCCTAATGAAATCAAGCCTAAACATGCATATATATGGAATTGAAGTCACGTTGAGCTTATTCTAAACATGATATTGCACTGATTTAATGAGAGAACAATAGACCGGGAAAAATAAACAAGTAAAGGTATGAGTGGGAAATACTAACTCATCCTTAAAATCATACATTTTTTTTTTTTTTTTATAAACAAAAATTGACTTTGATTGATGGAGAGAGAAATTCTAAAGAATAAATGTGTGACTTCAAAAGTGGGTAATTTTGGATTTTATCAAATTAAATCCTAAACTTTAATAAATGATAAGTAGTTAAGGGCTTGTTTGGTGATGTTTCCGTTTCCTGTTTCTTGTTTATATTGTTTCTTATTTTTTGGAAACAGACTTGTTTGGTAACCGTTATTGTTTCTTGTTCCCTACATAAAATAAAATGTTTCTCAAATTATATGGAAAAAGTGAGTGTCCGTTTGGTAACGTTCACGTTTCCTATTTTTTGTTTATGTTTATTATTTATTGGAAACAGACTTGTTTGGTAACCGTTCATGTTTCTTGTTCCCTAATTAAAAAAAACGTTTCTCAAATTATATGAAAAAAGTGAGAAACTCCTCAAATAAGTTTTTGGTGTTCTGTTTCTTTCTTTTGCGGGAACTTTGATGTATATTATATAATTTAACGCGCTAAGTCTTAAACAAAAAGAATGAGTGGTGTGTTGGTGTTAGATGATAACTTAATTTAACTCTTGTAATTTTCACTAATTTTGTTTCTTATTATGTTGCATAAGCTAAAAAAGCGATAAGCAAAGTACCAAAGTGGTTGCAGGAACGATACGCTTTGGTTAATTTTAATATATATAATATTTGTTGATATTATACAATTTAATTAATTTTAAGTCAACATATTGTTAATGCACATTTTTTTATAATTATTTTTATCCTTTTAATGTATTATATTAATTTTTTTTCCATCTATAGATATTTGATGTTACTTTAACACCAAATCCTTTTTTATAGTAATATAAGTGTCATATATTTGAGTCAACATCATTTAAAGTGAACGATTCGATGATAAATAACATTTTAAACTCGTTGTTAATTTGCATTGAGTTTTATTTGTTTTTTTTATATAAAATATTTATTTGTATTCAATCATGTAATTTTTATAATTTTTTTAAACATTATATTATTATTTTTAATGCATATTATATATTTTTATACTACATATTTTAATTTTTATAAAAGAAAAAAAATATAAAAAATATATAAAATAAGAAACAATAAACGAGAAATTGTTATCAAACAAGTTTTATTTAAGTTTCTTAATTTCTTAAGAAACAAGAAACAGTAACAATTATCAAACATATTTTTGTTTCTTATAAAAAAAATTAGAAACGAAAAACAGAATCGTTACCAAACAAGCCCTAAATTTTCATTCTTGTAATATGTAACTAACTTTAACAATTTTTTTTTGTTGGAAGTGAAATCAAAGTCCCACATTGGCTTATCTGGGTCTATGAGTAAGAACAACTATCTCCAATAATTTGGTTACTTTTCGTTAGCAACCGTAGTACAAAATACATCAAAGAAAGGGTGAATGTAAGACTTAATAACATAAATACTAAAAATAAACACCCAAAATAACAGATTACCCTTTTTCAAAAATATTTAAGTTTCTTATAATAACTATAGGTAACAATATTGTTGCAGTCTTCTTTTTTTTTTTAAAAAAAAAGCCTTTACTACTATCCTAAAATAAGCAAATAAATAAAAATAAAGTTAATTCATTATTTTCCATTGAACCGCCAGATAAAACAACGGTTCAGTCGAGCCGAGAATTAGAACAAGAATCTAAAATTAGGGGCGAACATGAGTTGAGTTAGGATGATTTTTAACCCAATTCAAAAATTCAGGTGGATCAATTCTCCAACTCAACTCAATTAAAGACACAACCCAACCCAACCCAACCCTTTATTTTCGGGTTGGGTTGGGTTATCGGGTTCATAGATGTGCAACTAATGCCATTTTTTCGATTCCTATAAACTTAGACAAACGTTAACATAAGTATATTGTTATTGCAAATGCAAAATTCAAGTCTACCTAAACTCTAAACCCTAAAAAATAAAAAGTCTAACAATAATAATAAAATAAAATAAATATACATATATATAATATAAATAATTAAATAACATAATAATTATTATATTGGTAAAAATATATATTTTTTAAACTAATTGATAAATTCAGGTTGGTGAGGTTGGGTTGAGTTGATTTTAGGTCAACCCTTAACCCAACCCAATTCATGAAAAATTCATATTTTGAACCCAACCCAACCCGTCAAATTCGGTTGGGTTGATTCAATTTTTTCGGGTTGACGGGTTATTGTGCACCCCTATATAAAACCCACGGCCACGTCAGTTAAAGTTTCCATTTCCATTTCCGATTAAACCCTAAACCCTAGAAAGGGCTTTCTAGAGCCTTCTTCTTCGCACTATTAAACCCTTTCGATCTCTGCAATTCGTCGCCATTTCTTTGACATTTCCACAATGCATCGCTTCGCTTCCGGCCTCGCTTCCAAAGCCCGGTAAGTTCGATTTTCCTTTTCCTGATTGAAAATGGTGGAATGGAAGAATTTGGATCCTTCAAAATAGACAATTGATGAAAGTTTTATGAACAAACATTACGATTTGGGGTGTTTTCTTTGGGAAATTGTTCATCGATTTACGACGTTTTTTTTTTGTATTTTTCAGTCTTGCTAGGAGCAGTACTAAACAGGCGAGTACTTATGATGGTTTGATTACTTTTGAACGTTTAGCTTCTGATTTTCTATTAAATATTATTGTGTTTTGTGTTTTGTATATTGTGTATTTGGCCCTTTAGATTGCTAGTAGGTCGAGCTGGAGTCGAAGCTATGCCGCCAAAGATATTAAATTTGGGGTGGAGGCTCGAGGTCTTATGCTTAAGGGTGTTGAAGATCTTGCTGATGCCGTTAAAGTCACAATGGGTCCCAAGGTATTGTCATGTCACTATATTAGTCTTTGGGCAATGTTGATTCTGTGGATAGATGTTGATTCTGTCATGTTGCTGCTGTTGTAGGGGCGCAATGTTGTGATTGAACAAAGTTATGGAGCTCCCAAAGTTACTAAAGATGGTGTGACCGTTGCAAAGAGTATTGAGTTTAAAGATAAAGTTAAGAATGTTGGTGCCAGTCTTGTGAAGCAAGTTGCTAATGCCACCAATGATGTAGCTGGTGATGGTAAGCATGTGTATATGTCTATTCTGTTATTAACCGCGTTGTTTTCTGTACGATATTGCTGGGTTTTCTGTCACTTCCTTGAATATGTAATTCTGGAAAGAAAGGAATTTTGACCTCTGTAAGTGCATAGTTGTATTACTGGAATGTACTAAATTACAAAGTTAAAGTGATGACTTTGGGGGGTTTTCAGGTACCACTTGTGCTACTGTACTTACAAGGGCAATATTTACGGAGGGTTGCAAGTCAGTTGCTGCTGGAATGAATGCCATGGATTTAAGACGTGGTATCTCCATGGCTGTCGATTCTGTTGTAACGAACTTGAAGAGCCGAGCACGAATGATAAGCACATCGGAAGAGATAGCCCAGGTTTGTTCTTACTTTTTATCAGGACCACTTTGCTTTAAAGTTTGATTGATATCTTGATGGTTTTGAAGTGACTTTATCAATGAAGGTTTTCGTTTCCTATCAAAAAAAAAAAAAAAACTTTATCATGAAGGATCAATCATGCAATCTGATTGTATTTTCATAGGTCGGTACAATATCTGCCAATGGAGATAGAGAAATTGGAGAGTTGATTGCCAAGGCCATGGAGAAAGTTGGCAAGGATGGCGTGATCACCATCTCGGTAAGTTTGTTACCAATATATTTATAAATTCTCAGTATGTTAGTGGGTTGTCCAACCTATTCGGTCAATTAGATGCCAGAACTGAACTTCCTCTTATTTGATTGAATTTGATTCTAGACTATTTTCTCCCAGCCACTTGAGAAATGATTAAAAATCCACTGCCAGTTCGTGTCTGTTTTAACCCCAAAATGGGTTTGTTTTGTAACTTCTTATTATCCTGATCCCTTTCCTTTGATGCTTATTTTGAGTGTGTTCTATTTTCTTTAGGATGGGAAGACATTGGATAATGAGTTGGAAGTCGTTGAAGGGTTGAAGTTAGACAGGGGATATATTTCTCCTTACTTCATTACCAACCAAAAGAACCAGAAGTGTGTATGTATCATTCTGTTTATTTTTGCCTCTAAAATATATTTCCCAATTCTTTAATCGTGAACCTGATCATTAATGTATCTTGAGATTCTTGACTTATCTATTGCATTGGAACCTTGGCAGGAATTGGATGATCCTCTTATTCTAATCCATGAAAAGAAAATCTCAAGTATGAACGCTGTGGTGAAAGTGTTAGAATTGGCTCTAAAGGTAGGCTACACATTTTGATGGCTGGCAGTTTGTATTTGTTTTTTTTATTACAAAAATGATGACTATTGTTTTTTCTTCAATTTCTTCAGAGGCAAAGACCACTTCTTATCGTTTCTGAAGATATTGAAAGTGAGGCACTAGCCACTCTTATCTTGAACAAGCTCCGTGCTGGAATTAAGGTTTGACCCCTTATATTTTTCATTTCTTCTTCCAACCATTGAAATTTTGGAACGTGTTCCTTGCTTATTTGCTTACTGTTTATGCAGGTCTGTGCCATTAAAGCGCCAGGTTTTGGTGAAAATAGGAAGGCTGGACTGCAGGACCTTGCAGCTCTCACGGGTGGTGTAGTAAGTCTTTTATTTGTAACTGCATCATTCCTTTTGTATATTGTTCTTCTCTTTGATTTCTCAGTTGCCCGTGTCTTACTTTTGTAGCTTATCACTGAAGAGCTTGGAATGAATCTTGAAAAAGTTGATCTAGATATGCTTGGCTCTTGCAAGAAGGTACGATATGCCAAATAGTTTCATGATGTTATACATGGTTGTGGAAACTTGGCGAAATTTTATATTTTTATTCATATTTTTCTTGATCATTTAAAGTTACAGCCCTTGAAATCTACGTTCATATATTTTTGATATTACAGATCACAGTTTCAAAAGATGATACAGTTATTCTTGATGGTGCTGGTGACAAGAAGTCTATTGAGGAAAGATGTGAACAGGTTTGTGGCATTTAGAGACTCTAGGTGGTGTATTCATTGCAATGTAGAAGTAAATCGGTATAATTTTCTTGGTCTTGTGCAATTTGCAGATAAGGTCGGCTATTGAACTGAGCACTTCTGATTATGACAAAGAAAAGTTACAGGAAAGATTAGCAAAACTCTCTGGTGGTGTAGCTGTATTGAAGGTCTGCCCCTTCCTTTGATTTTGGATTTGATTTATACTGGAGAGATAGTTTGAAGGCTCATATATAAAACAATACTTTTTCTATTTTGCAGATTGGAGGAGCGAGCGAAGCAGAGGTGGGTGAGAAGAAGGATAGAGTCACCGATGCCTTGAATGCCACAAAAGCAGCTGTTGAAGAAGGAATAGTACCAGGTAAGTTATTTCTATATGTTCTAATTATAATTTTGCATATGCATCTGAAGGACACTAACAGAATGACTCCCCTTCCACAGGAGGTGGTGTTGCTCTTTTGTATGCATCAAAAGAACTAGATAAACTTCAAACTGCTAACTTCGATCAGAAGATCGGTGTCCAGATTATTCAGAATGCTCTAAAGGTCATAATCTCAAACATGCTTGTTTTACTTACTGACACAACGATTGATTTAGTTTTGCTATGTTTATCCTTATGAGGACCCGCCCTCATTTTTGTATTTAATATTTTGTGCAGACACCCGTACAAACAATTGCATCAAACGCGGGAGTTGAGGGAGCCGTTGTGGTTGGGAAGCTGTTGGAGCAGGACAACCCTGATCTTGGTTATGATGCTGCAAAAGGTCAGTTCTCTACTTGTATTTCCTTAATGATAAAGGAAGAGAGAAACAATTAAACAGCCAAGGTATTTCATTTTTGGCTAATTCATTTTGAATTTTACATGCACAACCAGGTGAGTATGTGGATATGGTCAAAGCTGGCATCATCGATCCTCTGAAAGTAATTAGAACTGCACTAGTCGACGCCGCAAGGTTAGCCAAATGAACTTAGCTTAGATAAATATTTTGTTCTATAAGTCATGTTCTTTGAGACTAAGTTGTCTTTTCGAATACAGTGTTTCGTCTTTGATGACGACAACCGAAGCCATCATTGTTGAACTCCCCAAGGATGAAAAGGATGTTCCCGCAATGGGAGGCGGCATGGGAGGAATGGATTATTAGTAGTCATCAAGATGGTATTTTGATCAAATCATATCCATAAATTTAGCTTTCTTAGAAGATGTGTTCTTGTTTGTTTCATAATATTCTTGATTTAATTTGGTCAAGATAAGGCTCCATTCATGTGGAGAGATTAGGGAGAAGGGCAGCATAGAGATTAGGGAGAGTTATTATTCCAAGTTGCGGAACTTTAATCTTCTTTGTTTGTATCTTGGATTTTTTTTTTCTTTACATGCATAAATGCCACAGCCTTGAAACTCCATTTAATCTGTTAAGCTTATGCGTCGTGATCAATAAATCTTTTATAGCCCTTTTTCTGGTGAATTCTTGGCTTATTTGAATGACCGTCACTTGTTTTCAGGTTGTGTAATTTGATTTTGTTCATGGTGTTGCTGTGTTAAATTTTAATCAATAAGGACATTTTTTTTTTCTTCACATATGAGTTGTATTGAATTGGTTGGAGGTCGTGGAAAACTTTGTAGGTATGTTTCTTCAAGGTCTAAGATTCTAGATTTATTTGTGATATTAATTGCTTAGCCTAGGGACGGGCGAGCGTATTACTCCAAAAGAGAAAGAGAAATAAATTTTACTGGCAGTGAATATTATTTGATCTTGAGTGCATTTTCTTTTGGAATACTACAAAATAATTATCAATATCTATGATGATAATCATTTGATTTTTTATTTTTGTAAATTTTAGTATATTCTTAATCAAATTTGGTAATAATCGTGGGCTTGTAATTGGCGTAGACATTTTTCTCAGACGTTGTGTTGAAGACAATTGTGAGCAACGTGACCTCTATTATTTTGTCCAATATTTTAATACATACCATTGATTTTGATCTTCATATTTAGTTTTTAAATTCACCATCTTTTTTTAAATTACTTATTCCTATCTCTAAACAACTGCATTGATCATTTGATACATATTAGATCCCATCGTCAAACCTGATAACTTTTAAGATTAAGCAAAATAGATTTTTTAATACATTGAAAGTAACATTAAACGTTTGAAAGAACAGAAGTGCCAGATGTTTATGAAATAGAACAAAGTCAAAAGCAAATTTAACCTTTTCAGATTTATATAATGAATCACAAATAAACAATCAACATATCCACGTTTACATATTTTATACTTCACCAATTCTGGCCAACAAATTGAACAACAAACTAAGTTGGTTGGCTAAACTACCAAAATCCTTCATCAAGCATAATTATCTAACAATTACCCATCAAAATTCACTCATCTAACTTCTCAAAG
>JBBMEF010000021.1:3373145-3397762 GCA_037832685.1 Sicyos baderoa | reverse complement strand
CATTTTTAATTTTTGCTACACAAGAATTATTTTTAAAAATTTGCTATACATGAAATTATTTTGCCATATTTTGGTATACATGCAAAACCCCCCTATGTTTATCATACAATTTCTTTCTTTCTTTTTTGAAAGTCTTTATCATACAAATTCAAATGTGTTTAAAATTGGAATTTCCAACTTTTTTTTAGTAGATTACAAGTTTCGATTTTGTGTTCTAAAGGATATTTGCATACTCTAAATTAGAATCATCTGCAGTGTCATCATTTATATTATGTGAAAAGAATATAATCTTAATATTTCATTTATTATTTAGGTTAAGTTTACTTGCATGAAACTAAGTTATTTTTAATCTTAAATTTCTTTTTCTGTTTTAGTCAATCATTTTAAGATTTTTCTTTTTTTGTCATTGATATCGATTGTTTTAAATTAAATACTCTTTATTAAAAATTAGAGGAAGAAATCAACAAAACCTAAGGCACTACTACTCTCAAATAATGAGAGAAAAATAATCAACATTTGAATGATACTAAAAAAAAAGAGAAATTTAGTGATATATTGTGTGACTTAATAATATTACAGGTTCAAACCCTCTAGCTCAATTTTTTGATATATTAATTAACCATAAAAAGAATTTATAAATAAAGAATGTATAAATTATTTAACATCTTCTAGTCTAGGTGGTGTAGTTGGTTATCATGCTAGTCTCACACACTAGAGGTCCCTGGTTCGAACCCGGGCCTAGACATAAGTTTTTCAATTGTTCACAATCAATTTTTGATCTAGCGCATTATCACATTGTATATGCATGCTAAAATTTGTGGATTGCTAAATTAAAGTTTTTTTTTTTTTTTTTTATGCAAGGATCTTGAGGGGGCATGTTAGGATCTCACAAATGTCCCACATTGGAAAGTGAGAGAGTCCAACATCAATATAAAAGAGATATGGGTTACTCCCCTCATTGGCAATTGGTTTTGAGGTGGAACTTCATAGTCTCTCACATTACTCGTCCTACGATATGAATATTGACTACTATTGATCCACATCAAGTGAATAGTAACAATTGCATCAAAGCAAATAAGTTAGTCTTAGTAAATGTGAACAATACCTCAAATCCAAAAACAATATTTAAAACCTTCTAGCTTCTATCCAAAAACAATATTTAAAACCTTCTAGCTTCTACCTACATTTTTTTATATCCGTGAATGTTTGTCTATATCTCGACTATTCTCAGGGATCATATCACGAGTCTACAACATTGGACTGGCAACTATTATGAGTTGGCCTCACTCTCACTCTCACAAAGCCACTACTTCCAAAGCAATTAAGAAAAAAAATATATAAAAAAGGTAAATTCATGTCTAATTCCAAGTCCCAAAACTTTTGGTGAGATATATGAATAAAAGGAGATGTTTGGCAAGAAAGGAAGACAATTTTAGCAGTAGTATTTGCAAAAACATCTGAAGAAATTTTGACATGCTTCTTTTATTTTGGCTATGAACCAGTAAATCAAGCAACCCATATGAGGATAAGTCGCAGAGCAGGCAAACTCAGACTACATGTCAACCACAAATGAGTATGTTCGAAACAAAATCACCAGATATCGGGTCGTAGCTCACCGGTGGCTGGAGGCATCCATTTTCCAGAGTTGTAAACATTTTCACCGACTTTCCAACCCGGCACATCCTTCATAACTTCAGCCTCGTACTCGAGGTAACTCTTCCACTCTTTGACGAATCTGAAAAGTGATCACGGACACAGTTAGAAAATGATTTTAAACTTTAAAAAATCATCTAGGGATCCAATAGTTTCAAGCAGTGTTACTGGATGATTGTGTTCTGATAGACCCCTAGGAAGTGATAGTCTTGGGATATTAGTTTTAGAGTTTCGCTCCACTATACTGGAGATAACCATGTCCGTCTCTAGGTCAGGCACTAGGAGACATCGAAGGAATGAAGACATGAGAGGTCACAGGTGAATCTCGAACCTGAGACCTTGAGGGGAGAAAACCTTCAAAGCCCAAGCCTTCAACCATTGTACCACCCCTCGGGGCAATTTGGGATGTTAGTATTATATTGGTAAAGATATAGAGGTAATTAGCTACTAATGTTTTGCTTAAATAGGGGAGTTGGTTATTAGAAGGATATGCATTTTAGTATTGATGTCTTGGTCATGACTTGGGGGAGACTAGCCATGGTGTGTAGACTTTATCTATTATTATCTAAATATAGTGCTCTTGTGTGTTTGCCATTTCCGGTGTTAGTTATCTTGTGTACGTTAAGATTATCGGTGTTTTAACACACTGAGAGTAGCCTATACAAAAAATCATCCATTTTACCTTTCATCTTCCTCAGCTTGAAGTATAGGCAATATTGCTCGCCGGGCTGCATATTTTTCTTCCTTCAGTGCCCTGCAAATAGATGCCAACGGTAAGTACAAAATACACTATGCATTCAGGCTAATGCCCTGTATATGATGCATATGCTCATTGTGAGCTTCATATTTCGCAACAAAAGAGAAACATGAACTTGTTAAACGAACCATAAAGTGAAAGATTTAAGTGGTCTAATGAAACAGCATGACATCAAATTGACCATCTCCCCCAACCAAACTTTTTTTCCCCAATATCTGTGACTGTCCGGACCAGCTTTCACGCACCTCGAATCTCCCCCAACCAAACTAACACAAGGGTTCAGAAGAAACTACAAGACACTCTTGGTTTAAATGTAAAAACTAATGTTGTCAGACTGCTCACCTCCTTTAAGGAAATGGAAAAGGGGGAAAAGAGGAAAGCAGAAAACCAACACTCTTTTAAGCTACCCAAACACATCCATGTTTCCACAAACCACTTATTCTCGCGAAAGGGGGAGAAACAAAAAATTCTCTAGGCATACTTCGGCAACCCCTTGGCCTCGACATAACAAAGCCAAACAACTCGAAAATACTGCAGAAGCCATTTGGTCGCCGCATAAAAACTGATAGAGATCCTCCACCACCCTTCTACATAGGATGCAACATATCGAGCCCATAAAAGAGGTGACATTCCTCTTTAAATTATTAACCTTGCCATAAATTACCTTTCAGATAAAATAAATTTAACCTTCTTGGAATTCTCACACTACAAATAGATAAAAAGTGAATCTCGAAAAAAGGTGAAGAATTAACCATACAACGGAAAAAAGAGATTAACAAGAAAACTCCTTAGCGGAGTTAGGGACCACCTATGAATATCTTTGTGCTTCAGATCACAACGAAAATCTCTTACCAAATCAAGAAGGTCAACAACATCCAATGTCTTTCTATCGGATGAAGGACATTGGAAACTCAAAAACAACAAATGATGACGTCGCGAAGAAGTTAAGAGACATGTCACCGTATGATGTTTCATCATAGATAAACGAAACAACCAAATAAACAAGGAACAAATCAACAAAGAGACCAATCTTCCACCTTGCTGCCCTAATATCCTTCAAGAAAAAAGTATAATCTGCGTCCCAGAACTAGAAATGAACCTCTAAAAAGAAGAAAACTCATCTACAATGCCTTTCAAAGAATTCCTAGAAGTGCCTCGATCCCTACCCGTAGCCCACATGGAAGAGATCGACATGTACCTAGTCACAACAGCTTTGTGCCATGAATCCAAACATAAGCCGTCAGTAGTAATTCTCTCTAACCCCAAGGCATCAACGCAGCAAATCAGTTTGAAAATTTTTGGTTAACCAACACCCACCGACACATACTTGAAAACCAACCGACCCACCCTAATTCGGTCGGTTATGTCGGTCGGATCGGTTTTCGAGGAATGTATGAACACCCCTAATTCGCCCGAACCCTAAGGCATCAACGCAGCAAATAATTTTGGAATCCAAAACAGCCCTAATCCACAAAGCAAGAATCTCAAATGCGAACAAAAATCAACAAATCGCTAATACAAATCCTAGGTCCAAAACCCCAATACATCCAAATCAAACTCATCCTTAATTCACATACAAAAAAAAAAGACAAAAATCAAGACAATGGGGGAAAAACCCAGACCTTCGGATCTTGTTGCCCTTGCCGACCTGATACATCCCCCAAGAGAAAGTACCAAACGCAGCGAGGAAAATGGCCATGGCGCTAGGGCCTTTGGTGGGAATCCGGCGAGCGTAACGAACCGGAGCGAAACCGCCCGGCGGTGGGCCGTCTTGGAGGATCGGCATGTCCTTGACGCTCGCCATGCCTGGCTTGTTCCGAATCGCGGCCTCCGTCATGGCTCAGAGAGGTGGAGGAATCTAGGGATTTGCTGTAATGGCGAAATGGGATTTAGGAAATTTGGGAGATTTTGAAGATGAGAGAATGTGGAAAGAGGCGATGGGTTGAATAGAGTATAATGGAAAACGGTGTGTTTTTGTTTTTTTTTTGTTTTTTTTTTTTAATTTTATTTTGGTATAAGGTGAGTTTTGAGTTTGCACGTAGCTCAACTGATGTCACGAGATATAACGAGACATAATGCTCGACCCTATAATATTTGGATATCAAGAAAATTTATACATATAACTTCATCGCATATTTGTTTTCCTAGGCCCCCTTGACTAAAAGTAATAATTTAGCCCCCGTTTGATAATCATTTTAGTTTGTTTTTCCTATTTTTGTTTTTAATTTTTTAAAAACATATTTGTTTGATAACCAATTTTAGTTTTTGTTTTGAAAAATTTTAAATCATTTTTAAAATATTAGATTAAATAATAACAATTAAGACTTCGTTTGATAATCATTTTATTTTTTGTTTTTGGTTTTTGAAATGTAAGCTTACTTTTACTCAAATTTCCTACAATATGCTCTATCTTTTTTACAATATTTTTTATCTTTCTTACAATGTGCTCCATCTTTCTTATAATGTGTTCAATCTTTACTTACGAAAGTAGGTGAATGCTAACTAGATCTAAAAAACAAAAACAAGCTTTTGAAAGTTATTTATTTTTGTTTCCAAAATTTTGTTTGGTTTTACAAATAAAGGTAAGATGTAAATATCCAACTAAGAAAACACATGTGGTAAAGTAATTGTGATGGACTTAAATTTAAAAAACAAAATGTTTATCAAACGAGACCTAAAAAATTAACTTTTAAAAATAAGTTTTTGTTTTTTAAAAAAAAATGCATGAAAAAATCAAGAATAAATAGTAGAAAAATCAAAATGAAAGGTAATGTTTGAAAATAAAAAATAGTTATAAAGCATGTTTTTTAGTTTTTAATTTTTAAAAATAAAAAACTAAAATTAGTTATCAAACATATATAATTTTAAATTTTTAAAACCAAAAATAAAAAAGTATAAACAAAATAGTTATCAAATGAGATCTTAGTCATATTTGTTTGAAAAACTAGAATTTAGTCTTTATAGTTTGAGGAAATATAAGATGTAGTATTTATAGTTAAAAAAATATAATTTGGTCTTTATAGTTGGATCAAACCTAAAAAATAGTCTTTGTCGTTTTTTTATCGTTGCACATTAAGTACTTGAAAGTTAATTATTCAGTCATCAATGATAAAATTATGAGTTAAGTGTCGTCTGACTCTATAGCATTTGGATGCCAAGGAACTGACCACCATGAGATTTGAACTCATACCTTTATGCACCCCAAGATCCCTCTGACCAATTAACCCACTTCATGATAGTTATTTTAATCATTTTTCATGTGAGATACCATCTAATTTTATAACATTTAGATGTTAATGAAGCTTGTAGCAAATTATTCTATTAGGTATAGGTGTTCAACACATACTCAACCATAATTTTACCAATCTTCCCTATTTGACCATTTCATGATGGTTAAAACAAAAAGGTTAATAATTGGAAAATGTTTTATTCACCAAAATTTAAATGCGAGAAACATTTAACTTTGATTAAGACATTTGTTATGGACCAAAATGTTGGAGGTTTAAATCACCCATATTAGAGAATGTACATGATTCGAATTGAGTTATATTAGAGGAGCTATTTGGACCAACCCAAAATTTAAAGTTAATTAATAAATTAACTCGTTTAACTTTATGTATCAGAGCAACTCAACACAACACAATCCAATCTTATATATTTTAGGTTGAGTTTGGTTTAAATTATCAATTTGGGTTAATCTCATTTTTCCTCTAGGAGATCAACTCATAGCATATATATATATATATATAATTAAATAAATAATGTGTCATACTATACTTCAACCTAGGTTAATTGACGTATGAGTTAGATTGGATTGAGTTGTTGTAACACTTGAACGGGTTGGTAGATCCACAAATCCGAATTTTTTAGTTGGTTCAAAAAATCAATTCAATTCAACTAAACTCATGTAAATCCTTAGATAAAATAACTCATATAAGACTCATCGGTTCAATTGGAACATATGCAAAACCCTCGTCCACGTCAATGGTAAACAAGGGTGGTTTCGATTTGATTTTTGTTTATTTTGTGCCAAACTGACAGCCGAATTGATATTTTCAATTTTTCAACAATTGAGTCCTAACTAATATGTAACAAAGGACAAAATTGTTGGTTTGACTTTTATTTGATTCAACTCAAATTTAGTTTGGTTATTGATTTTAATTTCCATGAAAATTATATTTTGTTTTCTTCAAAATTTTCTCATTTATTTTTATTAATTTTCAAAATTTTGTTTTTTAGAGGCTAAATGTAACCATTTCCGTCTTTAATGTGTGACACAATGGTTGAAGATTTGAGTTTTGAAGGTACGCTCCCTTCAAGATTTCGAAACTTACATGTGACGTTACTCATTTGATGTCTCTAGTGCTTGGCCTACGGACGAACATAGTTACCCTTATGTTCAAAAAAATAAATAAATAATCATTTCCATAATTATCATAATGTTTGTCGGGACTTTGTTTCATATTTCACATATAAGTTTTATTTCTATATTTTCATTTTATTGCCTGAGGGGATCACACACTCTACATAGACGGTATAACTACTCTAAAATGAGTTGAGAGTTCAATATATTTTAATTTTCTTTAATAATCATCCACTCTATTCGGTTCCCTTCAGTTCATTTTACATATCGGTTCTTCCATAAACCGATAGATCAAATATTATTATAAAATAACTAGCTCATCTGAATCAATTTGGTTTGGTTCGGTTCGGTTTCGTCGGTTCAAAAAAAAAAAAACTGCAATGTTCCCATTTTGGATTAAACCCTAAACCCTAAAAGAGGCTGTGGTTTTTAAGTTCGTTTCTGGAGCCTTCTTCTCCACACTATTAAACCCATTGGATCTCTGCAATTCAGCGCCCTTTCTCTGTACTTTCTTCTTCTTCCTCTCGCTGTTCCCATCTCCGATTTTGGGTTTCAGCGGACGCTTACAATGCACCGTTTCGCCTCAGGCCTCGCTTTAAAAGCCCGGTAAGCTCGATCTCCTTTTAGTTTCTCAGTTTGGGAATCAATTTCTGTTGTTTTGATCATTTATTCTTGTGGGTTGTAATGGGATTGTGAAATGAAAGGGCGCCTCAAATGGGGTTGTGTTGTTCTGTGTGATTGAGATTGTGGGTCGTCGAAGACTTGGGCTTTCGAGGTTTGATATTCACCTATGACATTAGGTCATCAATTTGTAGACAACCCCGTGTCTCTATTACTTTGATGTCTCTCGGTGCCTGACCGTGGGTATAGTTGGCAAAGCTCTGATTTTTTGGTTTTTGTATAGAAAATTGTGGGTCTTTTCTAAATGGATTATTGATGAAGTTTGATGAACGAAAGTTGATGATCTTTATTTTATTTTTTGTTTTTATTTGCAGTCTTGCTAGGAACGGTACAAATCAGGTGAGTTCTTATGATGTTTTGGTTACCTTTGAAGTTTCTTTCTTTTGAGGTTTTTTGATCGTTTTCATGAGTGGAGTTCTCGAATCATTTGTTTTTCTGATATCGTGATTTGCGATTTTATGTATTTGGTTGGCCTTTTAGATTGGTAGTAGGTCGAGCTGGAGCAGAAACTATGCCGCTAAAGAAGTGAAATTTGGGGTGGAGGCTCGAGGTCTTATGCTTAAGGGTGTTGAAGACCTTGCTGATGCTGTTAAAGTCACAATGGGTCCAAAGGTGCAGTCTATAGTCCTATGCTTCGTTTATGTCGAATGTAGTTGGTTTCGCAGTGGATACATTTCATTGTTTTTCTTCGTGAATTGAAGAGCAAAGGCTGATTTCACAGATGCGGTTTTCTTCCATTACACATTCAATCTCTGTGATTATCGTGTAGCTGTCTCTTGATAGATGTTGATTGTTGATTCTGTTATGTTGCTGTTGTAGGGGCGCAATGTTGTGATTGAGCAAAGCTTTGGGGCTCCCAAAGTTACAAAAGATGGTGTGACTGTTGCCAAGAGTATCGAGTTTAAAGATAAGGTTAAGAATGTTGGTGCCAGTCTTGTTAAGCAGGTTGCTAATGCAACGAATGATGTAGCTGGCGATGGTAAGCGTCTCTTATGGCATAACCACTTATAGAATGTGCATCGGTCTATGTCGTCATTATTCACGTTTTCAGCACGTAATGGTTGGTCTTGTGTCACCTCCTTGAATATTTCATGATGTTTGACCTCTGAAGTGCACAATTGTTTTACTACTGGTGTAATACACTGAATTACGAAGTGGAAGTGAGTACTTTTGGGGCTTGCAGGAACCACTTGTGCTACTGTTCTTACAAGAGCCATCTTAACGGAGGGTTGCAAGTCAGTTGCTGCTGGAATGAATGCCATGGATTTAAGACGTGGTATCTCCATGGCTGTCGATTCTGTTGTAACAAACTTGAAGAGTAGAGCACGCTGGATAAGCACATCAGAAGAGATTGCCCAGGTTTGTTCATATTTTCTATTAGGAACTTCGGCTTTGTAATTTAACTGATTCCTTGATGATCACGAAGTTATTTTATATTGAAGGATTGATCATGCAATCTGATTGTATTTTCATAGGTTGGGACAATATCTGCTAATGGAGAAAGAGAAATTGGCGAGCTAATTGCCAAGGCCATGGAGAAAGTTGGCAAGGAGGGCGTGATCACCATCTCGGTAAGTTGGTTGCCAATATGCTTATATATCCTCAATACGTTAATAAGCAGTGTCCACCCTATTCTTTCTTCTATACCTGTGGCCAATTTAATGGCTGGAATTGTTTATTTTTGTACTTGATTGAATTTGATTCTAGATTCTTTCCCACTCCCAGCTCGGATAAGTTATTTACCAGTCAGAAAGTTGATAGGATTTTATGAACATGTTGTAGTAGTAACTATGAAGCTGTATAAGAATCAAGGTTTGATCTAGTGAAAAGAAAGAAATTGAGAACCAATCCTCCCAATGTCAGTTACAAAGATTACTTTGTAACTTTTTTAATGTCCTAATCCCTTTTCGTGGGTACTTATTTTGATTGTGTTCAACTTGCTGCAGGATGGGAAGACGTTGTATAATGAGTTGGAAGTTGTTGAAGGAATGAAGTTAGACAGAGGATACATTTCTCCTTACTTCATTACCAACCAAAAGAATCAGAAATGTGTATGTATTTTTTTTTTCTTTCGAAAAAAAAAAGCATTCCCAATTCTATTGTCATGAGTGCGATCATCAATGTATCCTGACTTTATCTACCACATCGGATACTTTGCAGGAATTGGAAGATCCTCTTATTCTAATCCATGAAAAGAAAATCTCAAGCATTAATGCTGTTGTGAAAGTTTTGGAGTTGGCTCTGAAGGTAGACTACCTTTTGATAGTTGGCAGTTCTTATTTCCTTTTCATTGCATAAGGATGATTAATATTGTACTTTTCTTGAATCTCTTCAGAGGCAAAGACCCCTTCTTATTGTATCCGAAGATATCGAAAGTGAAGCACTAGCCACTCTTATCCTGAATAAGCTCCGTGCAGGAATTAAGGTTTGACCCTCATAAATTCTTTCGACAACTGAAAATTATGGAATAAAGTAACTTTTGTTTTGTTCCTTTCTTAGCTGCTTAGTGTTTCTGACATTCTGCAGGTTTGTGCCATTAAAGCCCCAGGTTTTGGTGAAAATAGGAAGGCTGGACTGCAGGACCTTGCAGTTCTCACGGGTGGCGAAGTAAGTCTTTTATTTGTAACTGCATCCTTCCTTTGTATAATTTTCTTCTCTGTGATTTCTCATAGCTGCTTGTGTGTTCTATTTCAGCTCATTATTGAAGAGCTTGGAATGAATCTTGAAAAAGTTGAACTGGATATGCTTGGCTCTTGCAAGAAGGTACCATATTGATATATCAAATAATTTTCTGTTATTATTCCTATGTTTCTTGATAATTTCAATTGCTCTTTTATGCCAATCTTTTCTACACCTCTTGATTTTTTCTGGTTGGTATTACAGATCACAATTTCAAAGGATGATACAGTCATTCTTGATGGTGCTGGTGACAAGAAGTCTATTGAGGAAAGATGTGAACAGGTTTGTGGGATATCAAAACATTAGGTGTTATAAAAGATTAGCTTTCATTGTGATATGAAGCTAATTGGGTATCGTGTTCTCGGTACAGATAAGGTCAGGTCTCGAAATGAGCACTTCGGATTATGACAAGGAGAAGTTACAGGAAAGATTAGCAAAACTCTCTGGTGGTGTAGCTGTATTGAAGGTATGTCTCTTCCTCTTCGATTATGAATTTGTTTTGTATCGTTTGAAACCTCAAATACAAAACAATTATACATTTTTTTCAGATTGGAGGAGCAAGTGAGGCAGAAGTGGGTGAGAAGAAGGATAGAGTCACCGACGCCTTGAATGCCACGAAAGCAGCTGTTGAAGAAGGAATAGTACCTGGTAAGTTATTTCTCCGTGCGTTTATTTGAACTTTACATATTGGCAATTGCTGCATCTAGTTGTTCCCAAGGAGTGGTCTCGTTGGCAGGAGCTTGTTCAGAATTTACGAGCGAGCTTAATGATAAAATTCATTTTCTAGTGGGGAAAAGCTTTGATTCTCGGTTACAAAAAAAAACATATTGCATCTGAAGGAGACTAACAGAATGTCTACCTTCCACAGGAGGTGGTGTTGCTCTTTTGTATGCATCGAAAGAACTTGATAAACTTCCAACAGCTAATTTCGACCAGAAGATCGGTGTCCAGATTATTCAGAATGCTCTAAAGGTCATAATCTCAAACTTGATTGCTTACTTTCATTAAGACTGATCTAGTTAGGTATGGTGCTGAGAAGCCGCTTTGGTTCCTGTCTTTAACATTTATTCAGACACCCGTTTACACAATCGCGTCGAATGCGGGAGTTGAGGGAGCTGTTGTTGTTGGGAAGCTGTTGGAGCAGGATAACCCTGATCTTGGTTATGATGCTGCAAAAGGTCAGTTCTACCTATGTTTCTTGCATGCTACGAACTCCAAGGCATGCTTCTTTGAGAGATCCTTGGTTGGGAAGGGTAATCCAGTGGTTGAGGCTACAGACTCCAAGGCATGCTTCCTTGAGAGATCCTTGGTTTGAGACTGTTGGAGAGCGCTTAAATTAAGAATATTCTTTGATATATTCTAGTGCCACAATATAGAGATGGAGAAGCTATGATGTTCGAAATTTGTTTAATATTTCATGGGCATATAGGGGAGTTAAGTTCCAATTTCTCGGTTTTCATAAAAAGGAACGGAGAAATAAAACAGTCATGTATTCCATCTCTGGCTAATTCATTATGATTTTTACATGCACAACCAGGTGAATATGTGGATATGGTCAAAGCTGGCATCATCGATCCTCTTAAAGTAATTAGAACTGCACTTGTCGATGCCGCAAGGTAAAGCCGAACGAACCTTGCTTTCACTAATGTTTAGCCGAACGAACCTTGCTTTCACTAATGTTTTGTTCTATGATCGTGTTCTTCGAGACTAAGTTTTGACTTTTCGAATGTAGCGTTTCCTCTTTGATGACAACGACAGAAGCCATCGTAGTTGAACTCCCGAAGGACGAAAAGGAAGTTCCAGCAATGGGTGGTGGCATGGGCGGAATGGATTTCTGACAATTTTTGCGACGGTATTTCGATGAAACCAAATCAACTTTAGCGTTGCTTGCTTCGCATACCCTGACATTTTAGGGACCTTAGAAGTTGCCTTCTTGTTTGTTTCGTAAAATAGTCTTGATTTAGTTTGGTCAAGGAAAGCTTCCATTCATGTGGAGAGGAGGATTAGCATAAGAGACTATATAATTGTAGTCTTTCTCTTTGTTTTTTCAAGAAATATACCATTTTTGTTTCTCTACCTGCTTAAAGGCCCATGGCCTTGAAACCACATTTTATCTATTAAGTTTATCCTTGGTCAATTAAACTTTTGAGCCTTTTTTGATGAATTGTTGGTTTATTTCTTTTGAAGGACTCTTGTTTAACTTGCCCTGTAATTATAAGACATTTGAAATATTTGAGAATGTTGTCCACATTTACCGCCCCATCTCAGCTACTCATTTCAATTCCCATTGCAAAATTCATCCTCAAATTTTATGAGGAATGGAGGTAGGGATTCTTCGCGGGGAAATCATGGGGATCGAGTTTCGACTTCATAACTCTTCATCTTTTCTTTTTCTTAGTCTCAAAATTTTAGGAGTTTTCTTAATCTTAAATTAATTCATTAAATTTTGTGGTGCATACATAATAGGTTCAATCCATAGTGACCGTCTAAATAAGAATTAATTTTCTACGAATTTTTTTGGCATCCAAATGTTGTAAGGTTAGGCAGGATGCAGTATATCCCGTGACATTAGTCGAGGTACGTGAAAGTTGGCTCGAAGTTAAAAAGGAAATCATAACTATAAGCATATAACTTTCCCTTGGGAATAATAAATAAAGGTGTAGACGGACATAAAAAAACTCAATTGAGTTGTATTAAGGTATCAAATGCTTTTAAGAAAGAAAAGAGATTAGTTGCTTCATCTGTTTTAACTTTTCTATTTTCCATTATGTACAATTAATTTTCCTAGGTATCATGTTTACGAATGTCTAACCATTAATGTTTGGAATAAATCACATGTTAGACTAGACCTCTAAATAAACATTTGTTTTACGACTTTGGAGATACCACTAGTTCGTTCCAAACTGTATTACTAAGTAGATGTATGTATTATCATCGAAATACTTGAACATAAGGAATGAAAAAGTTGGAGAAAATCTATCACATATTATATTTTCTTTAAAGGTTTTTGGTCCCCAGGCAGCAAATAAAGAGAAAAGTAACAGGGTATTTTTGTGGCAGAAAGGGAGTGAAAATATCAATAAATTTAACACGAAACTATGCTGGTTAGGTTCACTACCAAAATCCTTCCATCAAACATAATCTAACAACAATCATCCATCAAAATTAACTCATCTAACTTTCTCAAAGATAAATGAGACAGTTGATCAATGCCGTTCGTACCGAGAACTTCGTTTCAGTTCCTCATGAGACTCTGGTTTCTTGGGAGTTCAACTGAAGAAGAGGAAGATGGAAACTTGCATAACCGAAGTATAGTAAGATCACGCAGAAGACATTTTTATCTGAATTTGTCGGTGTACATGAACAAGAAACTCGATGTATGAAGGGCCATTCGAACTTTTATCTTCAACCATATTTGAAAAGAATAGCATCCCTGAGAAAGAGGAGCAAAAGAATAAAATGTAGCACTGACAAAATAGCAGTTCAAAAAGAAAATGATTTAGAAATGAAAACAGCGTAAACATTTGGTTCTTTGTTTTTAGTTTTAGAAATTTAAGCTTGTTTCCCTCAAATTCTCTACCGAAGATTTTATTTCCGGTCACGGAAGTATTTTGGTATTTTGAATTCTAACCAAAATTCAAAAACCAAAACAATTTTTTTGAAATATACTTTATTTATAGCTTTCAAATTTTGGTATGGTTTTTAAACATAAAGACAAATTGTTATAGGCTTAATTTTCAAACACCAAAAACATAAATAAAACGGTTATCAAATAGAGCCAAAACTTTTGAGGGGTATTTCAAAGGTAATGGAAGACCCCAAAAAAAAAAAAAAAGTTAGCTACTACTTGTTGTAATCTTATAACTAGACAACAATTGGTATAAAACACTGACCTGACTGGTCTCCTTTCTTGCACAACCTCAAACTGCAAAAAAGAGGCAAAGTTAATGTAAATGAAAAAGAAAATTTAAGCATCTATATATAATAATAATAATAATAATAATAATCAATTTGCTCTACTTTATTGGGAACCTTGGAAGATTTAACCTATTCTCCCAGAAACTCAAAATGTAAAGGAGAGAGTATCAGATTTTGGGAGGAAAGGAGGGAATCACCCTTGTATGTCCATTTCCAACCTGAGCAGCTTTCAATGGACCAGAATTCATTCCAACCATATTTGGCAGAACATTCCTCTTGGCTTTTTCCTTTTTTTTGAAAATTGTATTATACTTGGACCTGGCTTCCTAGCTTAGTGTAATTCAAGATATCCATTGTTTTTTTATGACCCGGGAACGTTCTTGGAGCTTTTGCTCTTCTAAACCCGAGGGCACCACTGGTCTATCTCTAAACTGTGGAAACGAGATACATCGTAGGACCAAAAGCAAAATTGGAAGTCACCTTAGAAATTAATCCCCACCGCCGCCTCGAACCTGGGACCTTAAGGAGAGCACACCCTTAAGACCCAGATTTGATCATTGTAGTGTGCCGCCCCTAGGGATTAAGATATCCCTATTTTCGCGTTCAAGGACAATGCAATTATTACGCAAGTTACTTTCGAGCACATCAACTCTTGATTTTGCCGGTCAGGCTGGTGGATATCAATACAGAAGTCAAAGGTTCTGAAGAGTTCCAGCTCTTGCTAAGTGTTCATCTGTGATTTTTATGCAACTTGAAATTGTGTTAACTCTTTATATGCAGAATTGACAATTGGGTTGGTGAAATCATCCAGGACTCGGATGCCTGAATAGAAAAATTATCAATTCTGAATGCCTTGGCGCTCACAATATTTCTCATTCACATCTAAATCCCTAAGCCGTGTTTGGGGGCCGTTTATGCAAATGCCCACTATTGGGGTGGGTTGGTCCAAACTCAAGCCGTGTTTCACATAACCTCTGCTACTTTTTCCCATAACCCATGCGCCTAATTGAGATTAATCATTTCATCTTCCCTCCCCAAGCACCAGTTATCATAACCCCAAACTGCACCCAAACACAATTTTTAACAGCCCTTTTATAATAATTGGGAAAATTTTATTTGATCACTCCCCTCCCTCCAACACATACAAAACAGATCCACTACGTAAAACAAATGATGATAAATGTAAAATATGAGCCTTACCGTAGGTAGGAAGATCTTTGACGCCGTATCTCATTCATCAAATTGTTGAGCTTCCTTGATAGAGGATTGTCATACTGCTGCAGCACAAACTGAACATACAACAGTATTAGTGGGATTTTTTTTTTTTTTTTTTTTATAGGAAACCGAACAATTTTCATTGATAAAATGATAAGTTACAAAAAGGTGTATAAATAGTTACAAAAAACTTTGCCAGTGAGCCAAAAGAGAGGTAATACTGTAATCCTTAATAGGTGATATAGAATGCACCCATGACATAGCAAGGACAGTAATGGATTCCAAATTAGTGGGAAATTTAATGCACATTAGATTCCATCCAGCATAAGACGTTTCATGCATACATATTTTATAAGTTTGCAAAAATTATATATACAAGAACCATGTTAGAAAGAAACAAAAAACAGTAGTTTTCTTTTACTTCGATCATCTTGGCAGTTGGCCCATTGACATTATTTTCTAAAATCAAATGAATTTATGTTCACGTGATTTTGGAGAGATGAAAGGGTTATTTGATTTTAAAATGAAAAACCCAGTGTGCACTGTAAAAAAATAATATGCATGCTTGAACATTCTTTTATCCACTTGGAGGAGTTTTAGGTAATTTCCTTTCGATGAGGAACCTCCCTCTTTTAATTTTCATTTTGTTGGTTGATATAATTAAATTTACCTCAACCCACCAGCTTAAACTTTTGAGTTGATTGGTGATTTACATAACTCAACATGGTATAAGAGCAGGAGGTCCTGACTCCTGAGTTCGAATCACTGTCAAATCGTTTCCTCCCCAATTAAAATTAAATTCCACTTGTACGGCATTTCTCAAATTTCAAAGCCCACAAGTGAGGAGGAGTGTTGGTTGATATATTAAATTTACTCCAACCCATCAGCTTAAGCTTTTAGGTTGATTGGTGATTTAACATAACTCAACACGTTTGATCAATAAAATTGTTCCTCGTCCAATAAAAATAAAAATAACTAATATGCATGTTTAACCAGCTTGACAATTCTAGATAATAGAAATACCTGAGCAGGAATTTCATCAACTGAGGAAATGCTAAATAACTGTTGCAATATGTCTCTATCAACCAGGTTTCCAACATATACTAAACAGTCTTCACCATTCTCAAGAAGATAAATTCCCTCTTCAGTCACGTGCTCGCTAGAAAGAGGAATTGGAGTACCCGGGGTCGAATCGCCTTCCTGCCAATACAAGGAATTAACACCAACTGAGAACAATGCACTACTGAAAAAGAAAACAAGCAAAATAAATAAACGAAGTCTTACCGCTGTCTCGAGGTTATGTATAGCCAACATTCTAGGATATACCAAGGGAACAGCCAGATGAATTGGGAGGGAAGAAACATGGTTGACCCAAAAAGATCGATCATCGATTCTTCCATCAGTTCTCAAACCAGTACTTTTCATTAATGCTGAAATAAGACAATAGAATGATATCACTGACCCCCACCATGTACCAAAATTTATCACCACAAATATGCTTGCTAACATGTAATTGAGTTCTTTCCATTGGATCATTAAATATATCTTAGTTAAATCCCCTATTTTCCGATATCCATAGGTGATCCAAAGACCAAAAACTACTAAATCATTCATCGTAAATTCATAATAGAGTTAAGAATTTGTGCACAAAAAGATATTGCTACTAAAAACCTAACTGAGAGAATAAAATTTATGACATATGGGTAAAAAAATTGTGTGGCGATTAGATAGGTTTTGGAATGGATAAAATACACACCAATGGTATAAAGTGGCAGTAGCTTCAGTGCCTCTGGAAGAATGAGCTGTCCAGATGATGATACTGTTGCGCAATACTTGCGGTATGAAAGCAAAACATTGACACACAAATTAGTCATACGTTCACGGATTTGCAGAAGTGGGGATGAAGGTACTTCATTTGCCGCTGCAAAGATCAGATAAGAACATAATAAGTCCAATTAACTACAGCATTCAAATGGAAACATGTACTAAGAAAGACAAAGACATATAGGATGAGATCCGTTTTAGTTCACAACGAATCTGAAAAATATAATCCGACCACAATCAAATCAAACTAGCAGTCTTGAATGTAAACGTGAGATCAATGATAATTACAGTAACCTTGTTTCTTATTAAAAAAACATATCGCATAAATGAACTGCAAAGAAAATTAATATAAAAAGAAACCCAAAAGTGAAGGATACCATGTTTGAGAAAACATGCGAACTGAGTGTCCAAGTCAGCTGATCGAAAGAGGTTATTCAGCATACTAGTGCAAGGTAGAGATAAAGTGGAGACGCGAATTCTCCGCTGGCCGAATACTGTAGTATAGAGTAGCGCACACTACAATAGAAAAATAATATAAATGAATGTAAAACAAGTCATATCCATAAATCTTAACAAGCCATTTCAATTTAATGGCCCAAAAATATCAATGAAATGTTTGCGTCAATAAGAAAAAAAAATAATGCAAAAATATGAACCAAGTGGCAAAGACAGCCACATCTCAACTACAGTTGCAGTCTGATTTGACCCTATTCCTCCACTCATTTTTTTTTTGAAATAAGAGTGATCACGCCCGTCCCTAGGCCAGGCACCGAGAGACATCAAAGGAATAATGTCACGGTGAGTCTTGAACCTGGAACCTTGAAGGAAGCATACCTTCAAAACCCCAGTCTTCAACCACTGTGCCACCCCTTGGGACATCCTGTTAAGACACCGATAGCCTTAACAAGAACAATAGAACTAACAGTGGAAAGATAATAAATACCGAACACAAGAACACTATATTGATAATAGATAGAGGTTACAATACCGTACCCTAAGCCTTTCGAGTGGGCTAAGTCTCTCCCAATAGCCTTTAGAGAGGGCTATGTCTCTCCCAAGTCTTTTACAAGACAATACTAAACTATTTCCTCCCTTCCAAATACCCCTAAGACTCCTATTTATACTAAAATCTTAAGTACTAATTACTATTCTACCCTAATATATACATACTAATATTCCCATACTACCCTTGGGTATCTATCATATCCCCCATTCTCAAATACACCTTGTCCTCAAAGTGTGGGTTATACAACTATTACCCATCGCACAACAAATTGAAATGCTTTTTTTTTTTTTACAACTTATCCCAACAAAATAAAAGTAAAAACACTTTTCAAGAAAATATCTCATCCCCTCCAAAATGCCACCCTTCTTGCAAAAGGATAAAGATCTTGTCCCATCAATCCATCCATGTAGGTGTAGGCCTTTTGATGCAAACAATCCACTTTAATTAATGCAGCCACATTTCTTTCTCATCAACAAAAATGTCACTTCTCCCATTAATGTTCCCACATAGGCTTCCCTTTTCCATCCTTCCTTTTCAAAATACCTCTTTCTTTTTCTTTTTCTTTTTTTTTCTTTCATTTTTTTTTGAACAATGGTAATTTTCCTTCTTCTTCTCCATCCATTTTTTCCTTCTTCTCTGCCATTCCACCCACCAATGGAGCTTGTTTTCCAACCATAAATGCCATGGATGACTTCTCCCACAGTTCCATTTTCTCATCTTTTCTCCCGCCATTTTCTTACCTGACACTCAAATGCCCTCTTCTTCTGTTGACAACCCTTCTTGGGTGGTCCACAATCAAACTTCTCTTTTCTTTTTCCATATTTCTCGTTGCTCTTCTTCCAACCCTTTTTTTTTTTGCACACTTTGTTTATGTGCTTCTCTTGGCCTTTGTCGCTGCTGGATACTTGTTGGGCAGATTTGTTGTTGATTTCTGGATTGGCTTCTCCTTTTTCTCTGTTCAGTTCCCTTTTTTCCTTCTTTTTTTCTTTCATCTGGTTACGAATCTCCAACTGTTTTTGAAATGCCATTAAGGCTTGTTTCATTTCTTCACATGCTTGCATTTGTTTGGTGTTAGAGGCTCGTAACTCCGCCAAGATTTAATCATGATCCATCACTTGAACTCTTGCCCTAGCACGAACTTGCTCTGATACCAATTTGTTAGGACACCAATAGCCTTAACAAGAACAATAGAACTAACAACGGAAAGATAATAACGAAACACAATATATTACGATAATAGATAGAAAGACGTTACAATACCATACCGTAGCCTTTCGAGAGGGTCACACTCTCCCAATGTCTTGAGCAAGACAACCAATACCAAAATATTTTCCTCACTTCCAAATACCCCTAAGACTCCTATTTATACTAAAATCCTTAAGTACTAATTACTATTCTACCCTTACATATATATACTAATATTCTCATACTACCCTTGGGTATCTATCACATCCCTCCACTCATTAGGCAAGCGTACAAATTAGATATGTCTCTTTGAAATTTTCAATAGCCCCATCATAAAATTCAACTACCCCTGGGGAGTCGCATGTTTCAACCACGGACGGAATCACGAAGTACAGACAGAGCAAGCACTTATAAGAAAGGCACAACATCAAATGAGAGAAGTTTTGCAGATAACGAGAAGAATTTTGACAAGATAGACTATAAAGAGAAGAATTTCATACATCAATAAAAAAAAAATCCTATAAAAAAATCCCTTTTCTTTTGTGTATAATGGAAATTGGAAGGAAAATGACTCTTTCTGAGTAATTCTATTGGTTATGCCCAGAATTTTTTCTCAAAGGTCTACAAAGTTTTGAGGTCATGGATAACGCTACCGAGTCATACCAAGCAAGTCATTGAGAGTAAAAATGTATTACCTGGAATGCACATTCTGTGCCATCCTGCAACTTGTCATCGTGTTTTAAAGCTACCATTATAGTTTTGTCACAATCAATCTGTAACAGGGAGAACCACGGTAAGACAACAAACATAAACCCATGAATAATACCATCATGCTCATATACAGCTATAAAGCTATAGAAAAAATCAGAACACACAAAAGCCATGCTAATGAAACCAGTTTAGGGCCTTGGGACGGGCAAAGATTCGATTCCCAGTTATAAAAGAATCAGTTTAGTTAAATTGAAAGGGAAAAAAGCATAGGTACTAAATAAACATGAGAATCAAAAGTTAACCCTACTATTTAAGAAACAAAGAAATGAAATTTGCAAAACAGTGGAGGTATTGAAGTACATAAATGTAGAACATGGGCTCCTGAAAAACTTAATGCGGGTCAGCATCAAGCATAAAACAAGATTGGTCGGGAACGCTGACCGCTTTAACGATTTGTTTACTAGTTTAGGTAAGTACCAATTTAAAGAATAACATACCCCAGGTAAATCAACATCTGTAGGGATGCGTTTGCAAAAATTCCCATGGTAGTCTTGCACTTGAATTCCCTGCAAAAGGATAAAATTACAACTGATATCACAAAAAAAGCCACCAAATCTGTTTTTTTAACAACAACGAAAGTCAAACAAAATAATTACCTGGCTGCATCTAACTCGCATCACAGCCTCAAAACCTTGAGGCCTTGTGATATTCCATCTAAGATCATTATAGAGCTTTGCCGGATCAGAAAGAACTGAGAATGGGTAATAATAGTAAACCTGTAACACAACAGATAACCAATTAAGAGATAGTTTTTTTTTTAGATTGCAACAATTAAGGGTAGGGGGATTCGAACCCATGACCTCTTGATCATTGGGCATATACTAATGCCGTTGAGCTCATGTCGGCTAAGAGAGATAGTTAAAGGAGAATGGAGAATTTTGCACAGGTTTAGAAAGTTTAAAGAAACTGTTGAAAAGGCGAATATTAAAAATCAATAACCAAATGCATTTTTAATCCTGTTTATAACTGAAGTTACAGATCTCAACCAGAATTAGATATATGATACCACTTTGATTGATGACTCAAAATAGGAGGCTAACAGCCAGATGAGATTCCTCATTAACAGAAAAATACAGGCTTATATTTCAAGAAAAAATAGTCCAAATGTATCTGTAAAGTTACCAAAATCAAATACTCATACCTGGCCCCCAGTAGTCCTTGCAATGACAGAAATAGAAGCAATATCAACGTAATTCTGGGTAGTGAGAAACACATCAACACAGACCTAGAACAATCATGACAGACAAGAATAGCTCAGAAAAACCTGACCAGTATCAGCAGATAAACCTTGTCGTATATCACTGACAACATGACATGAAAGATCACATTCACCTGATACTCAGCCAGTTCAATTGCCATTGTCTTGTAAGACATGTCAGATGGTTGTAGTAATTTATGAGCTTCCTGAAGAAATAAAATCGCATCATGAAAATGGCGCCTCTCAATTTTCAGATAGTCATAAAATGATGAACTTAATACTTTTACAGTGAACAACAGTATACTAATGCAAGAAAGAAAAAAAAAACTACCAATAAAAGGTGGAAAATAACGTGGGGTAGGGTTAATCATTGATTGCAGCCTTTATGAGATTGGAAATGATCTTGTACAATACAATAATGATATTGATTAAATAAAACTCGGCTACATCGCCTACCAGAAAGCTTCAATTCATAATTAGAAACCATGAATTTTAATATACAGTGAGGCATCTTTATATGCTCTTTGCTGGGTGAAGAGTCCTACAGGCTAAATAAAACTAGAATGGAAGAGAGTTTTCGGCAAGGAACATTATTTATTGATTTCAACCACACAGTGTAGATCCTCACACCCAAATCCGAATATTACACATTTATACAACTGGTGTCTTTCCTTAAAACAACCAGATAATATTATGCTCCTAATTTTAAATGCAAGAACAGTGGTAACATAATCTTCTCAAGAGAAACATAAATAGCACAAAAGTTCAGAAGAATACCTTGTCCCCAGAAGAAATATTTGTTCTTCCTTCAGCCTCTCTGGCAGAAAGAGTTCCGATGCCAATTGAAGGCAAGACTGTATTACATCAAAAAGTAAGGTCAGGAAAATAATCCTTTGAACATAAAACAATTAACCTAAACAAGAAAAAAAGTGTAGTCATAGGACTCATAACAAAAGGTCAGGTGCTTATGGCAGTTTCAAACATAATAACATAACATGCTGACTTTCCCATTAGTATTATTGGAAAAGTTGTCTCTAAGAACAAGAGCACCGTTTCTTTAAGTGGGAGGACTAAATATTCTCCCAAAATTATTTTTTTTAAAAAAGGGGAGAAATGTTGATGTGATATTTGGAATATTCCCATAAAAAATATTAACTTCCGAAGACAAAAGATTTAAGAGAACGACAAGACTCTTAGATATTAGGAAGTAAAGAAATTCACACATAATAATTATGATCATCATTTAGGATTAAACTTTTCTTTTTACCCTTGTTGGAATCTTTGTGATTGAAGTCTAACAAAAATTTGAGAATGCATTACTATTAAGGCATTTAATAATGTGTTATCACCATCATGTTTTTCACCTTGTTTCAGTTCAATGTAGACAAACATACAAAAATATTTTCATTTTGAAATCCAACAATATATTTTGCACGTTATCAAGTGTCTAGTGTCCAACTTGTTCAACACACTCATTTTGCCTCCGGTATCCAACACTATAGAAGCAAACAACAATACATCCTCGAAAAAAGAATATGCATAATGAACTTGCCTGACTGGAATACCAAAATTTTGCCTCCGGTATTTTTCATTGCCATGAAAGCTGCCTAGAAATAGGTGAAGAAAACTATTGTCAGAATATAAAGTAAACATCTATTTAGAAATGAGACATTTTCTATTTATCGACCTAGAAAGAAAAATCAGAGTTGCATGGAAAAGAAGCATTAGAAGGAGTAGAAACAAAATCTAGCTTTTGACTAGTGAATAGAGAATAGACTGTAGTCTACTCTATATGATGAGTGAATCTCAGACTCGACCAATATTTTTAATAGAGCTGATTAGTACTGAGGATTTGAGTGATCAGCCCACACAATACACATAGACTAATCTGTTAAAATAGCACTAAAACGAACACGGTTGATTTTCATTTTATTGAACAGTTTCCTCATTGATCTTAGCATAACCTTTGAGCACAAAGACATCAATGCAAAGTACGTCTATTACTCATCAGGAAATGCTTTTGAGAATCCAAAGCTTTCTTGTTTATCTATGCTGAGTTTACAAAAAAAAAAAAAAAAACTTCTATGCTAACAAGTGGAGGTTCTACTTCTAAAGCTTTTATATAGATGGTTTAGGGAATTTTTGTGCAAGTTTTTTTCCCTATCTGTAGACTAAAATTTTGGTTTGCAACCACACTCATTTCGTTTGAAGAGTAAAGGGGAGCTTTTAAACACTTGAAAATTAAAACATACATAATAATTTCAAAGAATCTTATGGGCTTTTAATACTGCTCTTCTTTTTGTGGGGATGTTGTTTAACGAAAAATATAACAATATTATCCTATGATATTTTTGTTCAGAAAATAAACAACACCAATTGCAGAGTAGTCAATGATCATAATACAATGGAAAACATACTTTGATTGCAGCACCAAAGGCTGAATCGGTGGTTCTATTACTCTGAAACATTGTTGGAATACTTTCGAGCAACAACTCCAAATGTTGACGGCACTATTCGCACAAACAAGTGACATTATTAAAGAAATGGAAAGGTAAGAACACCAAACAAAGTAATGATCAACCTCATCAAAATAAAATATTTTAGAAAATCTAACCTCTGATAGTTGAACAATAACATCAGACTCCAAGGGAGTATAAACATCTTGTACGTCAGGAACTATGAGCATCAAAGGCTGAAAAGACAAAATGACAAAATGAACAATATTAAACCAAACGGAGACTATTAGTTAGCCTTCCAAATAAAGGCCACGCATTCGAAGAATGTCCCTAACTATTTCCATTGAGGCCAAGGGAAGGGATGTCCAATGGTATTAGGATCATATATCTACTTTAACAAATTCCGAACAAACCATTGATGAGCAATTATAGTTCTTCAAAGTGTTGCTGGAATTTTGACACCTAATATGCAGCCGAAGGTTTATCTTAAATGGAATTTGTGCCGTTTTAATATTGACCAGATCATGATTGCTGGGTTTTAGAAAGGTACAGAGTGTTCAATAAAACGGAGATGAAAGCTTAATCACTCAAAAAGGGTGTGTGTATGAATTATTGCTATGGCTCACCTCACCTCATTTTGCTTGTACAAGGCTAGGTTTGAAAGAAAATGTTGAGTTATACGTTTCACAAAGCAAATAATTACAAGAAGCTGGTAGAGCCACAAATATCACTAAATCGGATTTCTTCCTTACTCTTTCATTTATCTTCTGAAATGAACAAGACACCTTAGCTTTATTCACCCTCACAAAAAAGAAACGCCCAGAATGAAGATAGATGTGAAAATAATTAAGAGGAATAATTTCTGTGTATTATTCATTTAGAGGAGGGTTTCTTAAATAGAGAAATCCCCA
>JBBMEF010000021.1:3341854-3364156 GCA_037832685.1 Sicyos baderoa | reverse complement strand
TATAAATGGAAATTTGTTATGTATACCAACGTTAGCGTTCTCTATTAGAATTATAACATATTTTTATCAAAAAAATCGTTCATACCAAAATTTAGAGTGATTGAACTCAATCAGTTTATTAAGTGAATGAACTCAACTGATTGAGTTCAACCACTCACAATTTTGGTACGTGTGCAATTATTTTCAATTTTGTGCTATACATGCAATCTTTTAGCCCATTTTTGTTATATATGAAAAATCCCCTATATATAGTTTTATTAATGTTTAATAAGTCAAAGATAGTATAGCTCTACCGTCATCTTGTACGACCTAGTAACCGTGAGGTTAGTGTTGAACTGGTTTACAACCAAACAATAAAACCAACTGCTGACCCTGATATTTTTGTATTTGAGTACGAACAAACATAAATATTGAGTGGAAATTAGGGTTTAAGTTTATTTTATTTATTATTATTTATTTTGTTTTCCCGCAAGATTGTATAAGCCGTAGGTTTCTCCTCTTCGTCATTCACCCAGCCGAACAGAGAAGTAAGGGCAAACTACATTGAAATTCCGCCCACCACCGGCTGCTCCGCCGCCTGAACCTCGCCAACCGCCACCGTGGTTTGAACTCCGGTCGTGGCTTGTATCGTGTACCTCTGTGCGTGAAGAACGCTACCATTCCGGCCAAGTAGCAGACCGCAAAGAGCAAGACCAGGAGCGTTCGCTCGGTAGGGTGCATTCGAGAGTTCATCCATGGCTGCAAACCCAATGCAGTCCATGTCTTCCCAAAAGAGAAGGCCAAAGAGGAAGAGAGTCCAAAATGACCCAGAATTGGAACGATTTGACTCAATCTCGTGGAAGCCGTCAATTCCTAGCGACGACACTCTTTCTGCATTCATTGGTTCCAATGATCTCGAAGGAGGTTTGAGTTTCGTTTTTATTATATGTGTGCATACTAAATTAACTCTCTTTCAGTGTCATGAGTTCTGTATCTGATATTGTGTCCACGGCAGCTTTCGCGCACCTCGACTAATTTCATGAGACATACCGCCTGATCATACAACATTTGGATGCTAAGAGAACCCGTAGGAAATTGATTCGTATGTGGCTACCATGGATTGAACCCACCACCACCCCAAGACCCTTTTTGACCAATTGAGCCACATGATGGTTGATTGTTGCACGATATTAATACATTAATACGTTGCTTCATTTTGTTAAGTTTTTCGTCCATATGTAGTTTTATGTATGGTTCTTTTACCAGCAATGTAATGAAATAGTTCAGACGGGTATTGTATCGTTGTTTTTACTGTCGTGACACACATATTGACGCTAAACGATAATGGATGTTTATGTGGTTTAAATGTTTGATCGAACATTTTAGTGATGATTTTTCTTATTTGTAGGTTTTCTATCGCTTGAAGAGATTGATGAAGCTGAATATGGCCTGGCGATTCCTAAACCTGAAATAATCAAACAAAAGTTGATACCTAAGGATGGCAAAAAGTCCAGCAAAGGTAAAGGTGAGCAAAACAATGTCGATTATTGTGGGGTTGCATTGGGGGATGGCGAAGATATCATAACTAAGGAAGAGGGTCACGATGTGAATGTGAAAACTAGCAAGAAAAAGAAGAAGAAGCAGAAGAATAAAAAGAAGGCCATTAATGAAGTCCCAACGGGTGAGGAAACTGTGGATGAAAGTATAGGTGACAGTGATAGTGATGGGACCGAGACAAAGGTTGGAGATGAAATGGATGCCGGTGATCATTTGGAGATACAGATGAAGTTGCAAAATGAAAAAAAAGAAACAAAGAATCATGGAACTGGTTAGTATTATTATCATATAAAACTGTGGAGCATAATATTCTTGTTTTTTACAAGTATTTGATCACTTTAATCATTGAATTTGTTATGTATTCATTGTATTGTTCATAGAGGCAAAATATATTTCTGTCATATTTGTGTGCTTTTGGTTAGCATTTGATCGTTAGTTTGACCTATTTTAGTAGGAAACTAATGTGATTTATTGATGATTGAAATGCACAAATAAAAAGGCAATCTACCATAGGCGGGTTACAAAATATACCCCCTAAGTGACTATGGCAGAAATACTGAGAGGAGCATTTTCACCAATAAAGAGCATTCCAAAGCACAATTTCCACAAAGATAAAACTATACAAATTTGAACTTATTGTTGAAAACCTGGTCCTTTCTTTCTCCCTGTAGGTTCCAAATAAAAGCTCTATTCATAGCCAACCATATACTTGATTTTGTTCCTTTGAAAGGATGCCCTTAATGTTTAGTGCTAGGAAGTCTATGCAAGGCTCTTCAAGGCGCGTGCAGGCTCAAGGCGGAGGTCTAGCCATGCATTTGGCGTCAGTGCGTCACAAACAATGTTTTAAAAGGTGCACCTAGGCGTAAGGCGCAACCCTAGCGCCTTTTGGTGCCTTACGTGAAGCCTCAGGCGCGCCTTGTGGGCCTTTTCATTTCCTGTGTATTTTTTCATGTTTTTACCTTTATCCTTTGTGTTTTAGGTCCCTATAAGCTTTTAAGTTTTGGGGGATAACTGATTAACATTTCAATACTTTAAATAACTTAATTCTTCAACTCACAAAGACAACATTAGCTTAAATGAAAGGTTAATAGTTGAATCTTACGTATGTTTTGTATATATTCTTAGTTAAACTTCATTTCTTTACATGAAATGAAGGTAAATAGTTAAATGTAATGTATGTTTTGCATATTATTCTTGGTTAAAACTTCATTTATGTCTATGGAAATGTTTTTATTATGTATACACACGTATATATATAAAAAAATGTGTTTTTTTATATAGTGCGCCTTAGGTAAAAAAGCTCGCGCCTGTTAGTGCGTCTTGCGCCTCAGGCCCCAGAGGCTCATTGCGCCTTAGGCTTTTTAAAACACTGGATGAGACAATTGTTGGATTGTAAGCGACTATTCAGAATTATAATATATTGACAGACTGCGTATAATTTAATTTGCATTTAGATAAAGAAATCATGGATGAAGTTGAAAAGAATGCAGTTGATGAAACTGAATATTATGCATGGAATGAGTTGAGACTCCATCCTTTGCTTATGAAATCTATCTACAAACTTGGGTTTAAGGAACCTACAACAATCCAAAAAGCTTGTATTCCAGCTGCTGCTTACCAGGGGAAGGTTTGTTTTCTTTCTGTCATTGCAAGGATAGAAAACTATCACATTTTTTTCCTGTCATTGAATTTTCCTCATGTGACAGGATGTTGTTGGTGCTGCTGAGACAGGATCTGGAAAAACACTAGCTTTTGGATTGCCAATCCTACAACGTTTGTTGGATGAACAAGAAAAATCTGGAAAGATGTCGGAAGAAGAGGGAGTGGATGCGAAAAGATGTGCTCCTAGAAGTCTTCTTCGGGCTCTTATTATTACTCCTACAAGAGAACTTGCTGTTCAGGTGATTGCGGTTTCTCCATTCGATACTCACACATGGTTAGAGGCTTAAATGAATATGTCAATAGGATGTGGGTGACCAAAGATACTAGGATCGACCTTCGACTAAAAAAAGATACTAGGATCGACGATATTAAGACTAGAACTATTAGGGTTGGCAATTAGATATATATATATATATATATTACATCTGCGAGTGTCGAGGCCAGCTTGCATGCACCTCGACTATTTGGGCCAAACGCCAAAGTTAGAAAACTATCTACCTTACATTGGCGTTCAAGGTCTCACATTGGTTATCTCTTTCTTGTTTGTTTATTAGTTATTCTTGCAATGAAATTTGTATTAACTTTAATGCCTTTATATCTATTCACAGTTCACACCGTGTTTTTTTATTTTTATTCTCCTCGAACTCATTCTTTGAGTTGGTTGCTATCCTTTGAACACTTTTGTTTCTGTTTATTATTTTTTTTTTTATAGGAAACATAATTTTTCATTGATGAATGAATAAGTACAAAAAGATCCTATCGAAACAGTATTATCTTACAACAAATTATACTAGCGAGAAAATAAAAAAATTATGTTTAATAATTCTATCATAAAAAGATTGTTTCTCATTTAAAAACAGAAAAAAGAACCTACCTACTTAGTTCCCTTATGATATGAATCTTACTCTATTCTAGTCTTTTAATTTATATTTTGGTGTTTGTGGCATGAATTTGAAGTTTACCGATCCATAAATAAAGAATACTTACGTTAGTTCATCTTGTTATTTTGGAATTTTGTATGTCTTGAATTTGGGCTTTAACTCCTTTTTGTTCTTTCACTATCAGGTAACCGATCATCTCAAGGCAGTCGCAGTGGGTACAAATATGAGGGTGGTTCCAATCGTTGGTGGGATGTCCACTGAAAAGCAGGAAAGGCTTTTAAGGAAGAGGCCAGAGATTGTAGTTGGAACTCCAGGGCGGTTGTGGGAACTTATGTCAGGAGGAGAAAGGCATCTTGTTGAAGTGAGTACTTCACTCCACTCTCAAGTCATAAAATTTTAAAACTAAAAATATATATAATCTTACTGTACCTTTTTTTTTTTTTTTTTTTTTAATCATCCAGTTTTATTTAAGCTCATTAATCAACATACACTTTTACCTAATAGTCATTGATAAAGTGAAAATGTTACAATCCATCGAAACAGAGATAGGGTCAATCAAAGAACAAAATATATAAGATAAATCGATAAATAGTAAATACAAGCCCTAAAAATGTGGGAAACAAAGAGTGGGGGAGGGATGAACATGTATATCTATGTCCATATAGCCAAGAGATGTCTTATTCTTTTGCTCTCATATTCAAAAAATGAAACTTGTACGTGCTGAGAATATTTTATGTCTGATATGGCCAAAGGGAAAAGAAAAATGGTGCTATGCAGGATAGATGAGAAGAAAATTCCATCAAATATTCTTGTGGACGATGAGGGTGATCTCGTTCAACTCCAACATAAGTGGTACACTCATTGGACTGACAAGGAGATCATTAGAGAATTGCCCCTTTTAAGAAGAGGACGCGTTGCCCAAAAAACAAGTATTAATAAAAGGATGTGCATTTTAGTTGTATTTGTACAATTTACCTTGACAATCAAATGTAGTAGAGTAAGATCATGCGGTTGTCTTGTGTAAATAGTAAAGGTATGAGTAAGCTAGCTTGGACACATATTATAAAAATTAACATACTTAGTTTTGTTGCAAACAAACTTCATCAATATGTTTTTAACTACATATTTTTTAGTTTTTTTCTTTCTTTCTTAGGATGGTTATTTTTCGTGCTTCAATTGGTTTTTTCTGTCCTGTGTGATTATCTCAATTACTTCCTCTCCTCCATTAGCCTTTTTTATGCAGAGCACTTCTGAAACCTACCCTGTTTTGTAGGAAGTAAGGTGTAGCTGTATAACTGTTAAATAGTATGGACATCCATCTCAAAACCAATTGGTAATGAGAGGAGTAGTCCACCTACCTTATAAACACTTGTTGATATCCTCACTTTATCAATGTTGGATTCTCAACATGCCCCTTAAGATGATGCCTCTTTTGGGCTATCAATCTTGAATCGGATCTCAATTTCTCTTTATTGGACCGTATACCCGTTTGGGCTTAATGGGCTTTGATGCCATGTGAAATAGTGTGGACATCCATCTCAAAACCAATTGGTAATGAGAGGAGTAGTCCACCTACCTTATAAATACTTGTTGATATCCTCACTTTATCAATGTGGGATTCTCAACAATAACTGATCAGTTATCAATTATCGATGACTAAGTGATAAGTAGGCTGATAATGTTGACACTCTTCGACTTTTTTTTTCAGTTGCAGACATTGTCTTTCTTTGTGCTGGATGAGGCTGATAGGATGATAGAAAATGGACACTTTCGTGAGTTGCAGTCCATTATAGATATGCTTCCAGCCACCAATTGTTGTACAGAAAATTCACAAAATGCAGAAATGTCTTTGAAAAGAAAGAAAAGGCAAACACTTGTGTTTTCTGCTACATTATCACTGTCTTCCGATTTCAGAAAGAAACTAAAGCGTGGATCATCGAGACCTAATCAATCAGGGATGGACGGTTTTAGTTCTATAGAAGCTCTATCTGAGAGAGCTGGGATGAAAGATAATGTTGCTATAATAAATCTGACAAACACATCGGTTTTGGCAAATAATCTTGAAGAATCCTTTATAGAGTATGTACCTTTTCCTCTGATATCTAGCATTTTGTAACTCTCCTGTTCACAAGCTACAATGAATTGCATGGGTCCTTGTCGTCTCTGCCTTCTAATTTTGTTGATAAATTACAATTTAATTAATTTAATCGTTTCTTTGTGACAACTGTTATATCGCGCTTTTTGTATGTCCATCAATGATGGTTGTGTCTATTTTGCGTTTTATCTACATTGATTAATCCTTTTCCAGTGGATGTGGACATTACTAAATCACTACCTACTTGCAGATGTAGGGAAGAAGACAAAGATGCTTATTTGTATTACATTCTATCTGTTTATGGAAAAGGCCGCACAATTGTTTTCTGCACATCCATTGCTGCATTACGTCATATTGCTGCTTTATTGAGCATTGTTGGCGTCAATGTCTTGACTCTTCATGCTCAAAGGCAGCAACGTTCTCGCTTGAAGGTAGCTTACTATTTAAACCAAAACATTTCAGTTATCTCTAATAACATTGAAAATTACCTTAGTTTTCTTCTTTAAGGAAATCAATGCTAGCGCAAAGACTTTCTATTTCAGGTTAATTGTATCCTTTAAATTTCAAGTATGCATAATTGATTTCATGGTATAATTTTTTTTTTTTAAATTAGAGATACAGATTCAGAGACTTTTATTTATTTATTTAATCCCAGGCAATCGATCGTTTTCGTGGAAGGGAAAATGGGATACTGATTGCCACCGATGTTGCAGCTAGAGGCCTTGATATTCCTGGTGTTCGAACTGTTGTCCACTATCAACTACCACATTCAGCTGAGGTTAGTAAGACACAATTTACTGTGCTACAACTTTTTCTGTCTAGGTGGTTCTAAATGTTGTATTTGACACTAGGTTTACGTTCATAGAAGTGGAAGAACAGCCAGAGCTTCTGCTGATGGATGCACTATCGCATTGGTCTCGGCCAATGAAACTTCCAAATTTGCTTCTCTTTGCAAATCTTTCTCTAAGGTAGCAGATCTACAGTGATTTTTTAAATTCTATAGTTTCTATAGGCATGGGTCACTTTGGGAATAAATCTTCATTTGAAAATTCACTCCACTATTTTATTTGTTTTCTTTCACGCATGACATAAGTTTCAAAGAACTATTAGCTGCCAATATTTTCTTTTGTTCGGATTTATCAAGTCAATGTATGAAGAGCTTGTGATTTTATCGAGATTCTTGAGGGATTAGGTTCCTTCTATGTTTCCCTGTGTGTGCTATGATGGCTAATTTTTTTTTATTTTTTTTTTTTCTTTCTTTCTTCTTCTTTAACAAATGAAGTTTCTTTAATTTTTTTCTGTAGCCCTTTTGGATTATCAACAATAGCTGTAATATCCTTTGGGCCATCTTCCTTATACGTGCTTCATTTGCTTCTGTTTTATTAGGAAAGCTTCCAACGGTTTCCTGTTGATAATTCATACATGCCAGAGGTTCTAAAACGAGTGTCTCTTGCACGCCAGATTGACAAAATTCTGCGGAAGGAATCTCAGGTAAACATAGACATAATTCCATTCCTATTTATTGATTTATGGAATTTTTTTGTCTTTGTGCTTGTTCCTTGTGTTAATTGGTTTCAATTTGCTGTCAATTTGTATGTACTAATTAGTAATTACCATAGCTCTCATCCTAGAATTACACATCATTTATTTACCTTTTTTTGTCGCTGTGAGTTTAATCTATGATTCTGATTTCTAGGAGAAGGCAAAAAAGACCTGGTTTGAGAGGAATGCAGAGTTAGTGGAATTAGTTGTGGATAGCGATGACAGTGAGGAGGAGAGAGTAAACAATCATAAGCAGAAGAAAGTTGGCTCCATGCAGTTAATGAAACTACAACAGGTATTACCGACAATGGATAATTTTACATTAAAATTTGGTGATATGGTGGATATGTTCAATATCATGGGTAGTAACTTCCTTCAAAACTTCTCATTACTTGTTGCAGGAGCTCAATAAGATGCTTTCCCACCCCCTGCAACCAAAATCTTTTTCGCACCGTTACTTGGCCGGAGTAAGTATTACTAATGTTATTAAAAGCTGTCCTCAAGTTTTCTCCCTTCTTTTCCTTCATAAATCTTTTGAATTAGGGATTCTCTATTTGTGAAATGTTGTAATATGATCGTTCGCAACCAGAGAAATTCCTCAGTAAAGAAATGGAGTGGGAGGAAGAAATATCATGAATTACCCTGCTTTTGTTAGTTTTCAGTGTGTTTTTGAAATTCCCTTTCTATTTATCTGTGCCAATGTTGTACCTGTGTCCTGTCTCCCCCAGTCAATAGGTGCCCCAAGTTCGAATAATTTCTGGCTTTCAGGTATTGATTGTTGGGTGCATTTTATTTTTTAACAACTTTTTGTTGTAAATGTTGGTTGATATAATTAAATTTACCCGGTACTCCAACTCATCGACTTAAGCTTTTGAGTTGATTGGTAGTTTAACATAATTCAATATGGTATTGAAGCCCCTGCCGAGTCATTTCATCCTCAATTAAAAATTCAATTCTGCTTGTAGGGCATTTCTCTAATTTCAAAGCCCACAACTGAGAAAGAGTGTTGGTTGATATAGTTAAATTTTCCCCAACCTTTCAACTTAAGCTTTTGGGCTGATCAGTGGTCAACACTAAATTATATATTAACCACAATTCTCTCATTCCTTATCAGGCTGGGGTTTCACCTCTTCTGCAAAATCAATTTGAAGAGATGGCCAAGCAGAACGGGACTATTCAGGATATAGGCGATAACAAAAGGAGGAAGTTGGCTGCTATTGGTCAAGTTCTTACAGAACCACTTCAAGCACTTCGAGCTGGTGGTCAACAGGTAATGCCAAAAAATTCCTACAGTTGAAACGGTTTTTCCCTAATGATCAGTTTTCTTTTGGCTTGTTACGGTGACATTTCAACTCCTTACCTTCTTTGACAGGTACATATGGATGCAAAGGAGATGGTCGAAAAACGCAAGAAGATGGAGAACCTTAGGAGAAAGAAAAAAGAGGAGAAAACACGTATGCAACTAAAATCTTTACTGAATGGACTCTTTGCTGGTTTTCAAATTTTCATCTTTATGTTTTCAGTTCTAAAAAACTTGTAGGCGAAACTACTCAGGTTCCTCATTTCGCAATTCTTTTGTTGCAGGTTTTCGTGATCAGCGGAGAAATAAACGGAAACAAATGAAAGGCAAGATTTAGAAGATCGATCATTCTGGTAACGTTAAAAATTTATAGAACTATTGATACTATGATTTTAGTTTGAGGCTGTAGTTCTGTTTTTTTTTTGTTAAAGTTTTGAACAAAAATTCTGCCTTTTGTAAACTGTAGGGGGAAATCAAAATTTTCAGCCGAGATGGGTAGAATGGCTATAATTTTATGCCAATTTTGTGTAGTAACTGTTGGAAATGTAAAAGCATGGTTTTTAAATCACATTTGAGGTAGATTGAATAATATATTTCATTTTTATTACCAAAGCTAATATTGGCAAATTTGTAGTCTTCTAAAGTCAATTGAATATTTTGATTGCGCGCACACTTCCAAGTCGATCAATATCATTTTGTTTTTATTTTTGAGAATAAATCATTTTTACATATAATTTCTCAAGAAGTCAATTTTAACCTTAGAAAAAATATTAAGCACCGTAAAGTTTTCATATCACCAAATTACCTTTTTTTTTAAAAAAAACCACCAAAATTACCTTGAACTTGAATAAACAGTGAGATTGATACCTCTTCAAAATGAAATAAAAAAATTGTATACAAATTAATTAATAAATCACATAAAATCAAACCAATAAAGCATTCAAGGTCAGACCAAGATGTCGAAATTGAACCAATAAATCACCAAACCCAACCAAAAAAGTATTCGACATGACTTGGATAAATATTGAGAACTTTACAGTTTACAGCAAATTTTACAGATAAAATGTTTCTTATCCAAAAAAAGAAAAAGATAGACAAAATATAAAAGAAATCACGAGACTACAAAGATTCTCTATCACTTTCTTAACTTAAGCAATGATTTATCTTACTTAAATACAAATGTAAAACAAGACATCATTTGTTTGTGCTAAGGATAAGGAATAGAAAGACAAACATCATTAGAATGACCATAGGTAGTAACATAAACTAATAAATAGGTTGGTGACCACAACTTCTAGAAATTAATGTCTTAAATGAACTTTTGGACCATAGGCCAGTTCTCCTTTTTATATAAAAGCTCAGAAAATAAAGTTAAGATAACATTTGGATTACTCTCCAGAACTTTTAAGTGAAAACTCGACGAAGTTAAATCAATAATCTCTACCGAAAAATTCAACAAAAGGGTGTGACTAGATTGTGCATATTAGCTTTGCCAAATGCAGAGTTTGGTGTGACTAGATTGCCTTGGAAATCCTCAAAATTCCAAAGGAGCTCATCCCATAAATATTGTTGGTCTTCCATGGAAGTTACCTCAGGCACAGACAGCAAGAGGCTTCCTGGCTGGTCATGATAATTTATTTGGGGATTATAGTTACTCATCATGGCAGGGCAAGATTCCTGCCTTATTGGCTGAGAATTATTTATAGGTTCAGCTTTCTTATCAGATTGTGGGTTCAGTTGTTGTTGTTGCTGTTGCTGTTGCTGTCTTAGGAGTTCTCGATGTTGTTGTTGTCGTCGTAGGTGCTCCCAATATTGTTGTCGTTGCTGCCGCTGTTGATATTGATGCTTTCTTAGCAACCGAGCGTTAGGCTTTTCGTTGTGGTTGGAAGTCACTTTTGCCTTTTTCTTGAAATGGGTTCTCCAATAGTTCTTGATTTCATTATCTGTTCTTCCTGGCAAGCTTCTAGCAATAGTAGACCACCTAGGGTATTTACAAATAAAAGGTTATTTCTTTTGAGCTATTTATAATTAAAAAATGCTTGTAAAGCATGAGACTAGATAAGACGAGGAGGATGAAACTCAACCATTAAGCCCATTCATATCTTCAAGTATGATATTGTGCCCCTGACCTTGCTTTAGGTTGTGCAACTTAGTTTAAAGTGTTATATTGTAATTTGTACCCAAAAAATCTTGTCAAACTTTGGTTGCACCCTTAACATGAGGAAAAAGGAAAAAGAAGGGTTACCTGTTCCCCCATCTAGCATGAAGCTCTAGGATTATGCTCTCTTCATGTGGGGTTATCTGCCCTCTCTTCAGGTCTGGCCTCAGGTAGTTTACCCATCTCAACCTACAACTCTTCCCATTCCTTTTCAATCCTGAATGCACCAAAAGAATGGATTAGAAAAAGGCAAAAGTTAGGCTTAAAAGCTTGAGAAAATGAAAGCAAAAAAGAAAAATGATGACTCAAACCAAAAATATGCCAAAGGAAAGCAAAAGAAGAAGAGTGAAGAAAGCTAAGCTCAACTGACACGATGTATGATTTGATAACTAAGAGGTTATAAATTCAAATCTCTGCCTCTAAATGTTGTTGAATTCAAAACTTAAAGCAAACAAATGTTAAAAGTGGGATCCAAATCAAGGAAAAATGCCAAAGAAGAAAAGCGTAGGAAAGAGAAGGAAACAAACACTCGATTGAAAGCGAGTGAACAAATTCTCATACTCGAGCAGAATGACCGAAACTCGGGAGGGCTGTTTTGTTCTGTGTTCATACGGTCATACCTGCAAGATGAGCTACAGAATTCCACCTTCCATCACCATGAACTCTCACATACTCAATCAGCAACCTGTCTTCTTCAGCAGTCCAAGGCCCTTTCCTCCATTCTTCTTCCTCTACTTTGCCCCAACCAAAATGCTCACCCATCATCATCATCATCTTCCAAAACCTTACTTTTCTTCTTTTTTTAATTTTTGCTTCTGAATGTTATGCAAAGGATCTCAGATTTCTATGGTATATTGGGTTAATATTTGCTTCATATTTATACTCATGGTTTCATAGTTTTTTTTTAATCCTTTCTACTGTTCAAGTTATAGTGATCATCATCATCTTTGAAACAACATTATAAAAATATCATCTGTACTTATCATTATTTTATTATGTATTGCTGTTTCACCCTAAACTTCATCTGCTTTTTGGGACTGTCTAAGCTTATTCTTCATATATTAAAATATGGCTCTTTCCATTATTATTATTATTTTTTCTAGATTTCCATTATGCTCTTAGAAAAATCTTATATAGTGGTGAGCTTGGAGTCATCTAGATTACATATGTAGATTCTCTCCAATTTTTTAACTAGAAAAGGGTTCATTGGCCTTGTAAATATACCGAGATTGTAATATCTTTCACGGGAAAATTCAGTAAGATTTAAATATAAGAGATTTTTCTTTTATAACATAATAATTATAAAACAAGAATTTGTTCTAAAACCAGCTTGTTAAATTCTTTTCAAGTAGAAGATTGATCGGGAAACAATTTAGAAATTGAGATTAGACAAATTGCAAAAATAGTATCATGAAGTACGTAGAAGGTATTATTCGCAAATTTAGACATTTTGCAAAAGTAATGTTAATAGGCACGTAGAAAATATTATTTACGAATAATACAACCATGAAAACATGCTTAGTTAGCTTTCAATATTCAAAAAAAAAAAAATTCACATGTTTTTTTTTTTTTTTTTTTAAGTATAAATTGGGGGAAGGGAATTACAAATACCGATTTCAGGATCAAACTCGTGACCGTGGAGTGGAAGTGGATTAACACCAAATCAGATAATGAATCGCGCCACCGAGTCATTCGGTACATGTAAAACTCTTTTAGTAGAGAGTAAACAACTAAACTCTAGTTGGCTTCTACTACAATTTAATTCTTTTATTTGCAATTCTCAATTTCTATTGGAACAACTACCGGTGTTAATTATTGACAATAATTAACATATAGACAAATAATTGTTTCATGACAATACTTTGATAAAATAAAATAAAATAATGGTAGACAACTAAAAGGGACGATGATTTGATGATTTCATTATTTAGTGGTAATCTAGTTCAATATTATGATTACGAATTTAATCATAAAAATTAATATCTAACTCTCATGTATTTAAGAGTATAATTTATGGTCTCTCTTCTCACACTTCTACTAAAAAAAAATTATGATCTATACTCATAGATATAAAAGGATGCATAGATCAAATTCATTTTTGTACACTAATGGAAAGGACAAACCTTGGAGATGCCAAAGCATTAGGTGACATGAAACTCCAATAATAGTAGTAATATCAAAGTGTGGAGAAAATTCTTTTTAATAGAGGGAAAATTTATTATTAGGCCACGTAAACCCCTTTTCTTGAAAAGAGAAATGTAGTAAATTAAAAAAAATAAAAAAATAAATAAAAATAAAAATTAGTGAGTGGATGACCTTTTGAACATAAAAAATTACTGCCTATCCAATGGATTTTCGCCACTTGTTTGATAAAGGATAGATGAGATGTGCAATCTCCATTATAGCTTCAATTAAATAGAATTGTTTTTATGCCATTTTGGGCATTTTAAGATATTAAAATGAGTCATTTGGACACATGGCTTTTTCTTATTTCATTCCATGAGAGAGAATGCTTTGCATAGATTTCCTTTCTTGATCTTCTATGTTTGTTTACTTTTATATTTCCAATAAAATTACACATATTCTTTTGAAAATTATACTAGATTTTTTTTTGACAAAAAATATACTAGATTTTTTTTCCAATAATAAGGCTTAAATTCTTAATATATTATCAAATAATTTTTTTTCTTCTTTTGAATAAATTATGTTCAAGTTATTATTCATATTTTATGATTCATTTTTTTAGAAGACTCTAATTCATTAAAGTACTTTGCATTAGTTAACCTTATCAATGTATTCAAAAAAAAAAAAAGAAAGTTAACTTTATCAATTATTTATTCATTCAAACAAGTTTTTGACTACTAAAATTATCTCTTACCAAAATCAAATTCCTACTCTTTAGAATCTATAGCTTTGAATCAATATAACATTTTCTTTTCATTAAAATAAAAACTCTTAGATAAAGATATAAATATTTGGGTTTTTTTTTAGGAATAGACCAAATTGATAAAATATTTACAACACTGGACAAATTTAAAAAAATTTAGCAACCATAGTCAAATATACGGTATGAAGTAATACTTTTTATAAATAACTAAAATATAATACACTAGGATGAATATTAATTATATTGTATATTTGACTATGGATGTTAAATATTTTCAAATTTGCCTAGATCTGAAATTATTTTGTAAAATTGGACTATCCAGTACAATTTCCCTAAATATTTTTGTCAACAAATTGGAACTCTTGTAACAATTTTTTTTTAATATTGAAGAAAGGAGAACAAATATACCTTTTGTATGATCTTAGTAACAAAAATTGAAACTCTTGTAACAATCTCTCACCCTAATTATTGAACAAAACAGACAAATATAATTATATTCTCAAGAAATTACTTTGGAGAATGCTTGAAAATTGTCCTCTAGCTAGCAAACGTGTCATGCACAAAACCATTACTATATGGAATTTCACCAACCAAATCTAACTTAATATTTGTATGCTCTAGATCCCTTCTAAACATTAATTATATTAGTCAAATAATCAGTTTATTAAAACGTTATGCTTAATTAACCATTAAAACCATGGTTTATATGGGTAGAATTTTGAGAACTCGTAATGATAAAATTTAATTAAATTGAGATCATCATCATATGATTATATCCTTATCCAAAGTTTCAATAAATAGAGAAAGCAAAAGAACTTAGCAAAAAGTTAAAAGTTAATTAACAGCTAAGCATTTATTATTATTTTTTTGAAACAATTAACAGCTAAGCATTGGTTTTGCTTAATTAATTAAAAAGATATCCCAGACTTGTTTTGAACATATTTTATTGCATAAACTTTGTATTAAATTATCTTTCTATCGTTGATTAGGTTTGAGATTATGAGATATCCTGGGTTTATATATATATATATATATATATATTAAGAATTTAAGCCTTATTATCTATTTTCTCAAAAAAAGAAAAAAGAAAAAAAGGCCTTATTATCTATTTTAGGCATAATTTCTTGACTTTCATTTTTTTTTTTTTTTACAGTCTTGACTTTAAATTTTGTTTTACTTAAAAGGTTTCAATATTGAAGTTGTTTGTTTTTCTTTATAAATTTAAGATGTATCATTTAATTTATTAAGGTGGCCAGTCTATACTTTATTCGTATCCTAATAATTTTATTGTTATTTTTTAAAAAGTGTAACAATTTTAATTTAGTTCATATAGTTTTTTATGAAACACGACTAAAATTTAAGATATTATTCCCCTTTTCAATATATAAAGTAGTTTTCGATTTTCTAATAGTTGTCGATGAGAAGATTTTTACGAACAAAAGACCAAAAGAGTGGAAAATGGTGATTAATGATTTAAATAGATGTAATATTGTATTTTTTTTTTTAATTCAACAATAACGAGAGTAGGTTCAAATTAGTTATCTCTTATTTTGATATTGAAGTTCTATTTTTATTTTTCTTTTTTTTTGGCAAAAAATATAATAATGTTGTTAGGCTTTAAAAAATATGGAAGTAAATATAATTAAATTTCAAAGTTAGGTTCTTAACATAAATCACATGGGGTGGCCCACTTGAACATTGGAAGACTTTCAAATGAATGGAGTTGACCATTGTTATCATGGAAGGTAAAAAGTTATGAAATATCATGAGAAAACATTGCATCTGATATTTCATATCTATATAATATTTAGATATTTAGATATTTAATTTTTGATGACTTTATTTTGACCATGTAATTGTAGAAAAATACTCTTTCTTTATAACTTTACACAGTAAAACAGTGAGTGTGATTATAATTTGTTGATTCATTTGAAATTAGTTATTCTGTCAACAAAAAAAAAAAAAAAATGATATTAGTTATTACAATAAATGCTTATTTTGTTTAAAAAACAAATCGTTTTATAATTTTTTGAGTAAAAAAAGACCATCAAATAAGCTATTAATATTCAATTAAGATATTTATACTCTCCATCTATAATATATTCAAAAATTTATTAAACATGTTGAATAAAAAACATGAAACAAAATTTATATTTTGTGGAGAATATGAATACAACTCAATTAACAAAAATATGTAATACCAATTTGAATCTGGTCATTCTTCCTAAAAATTAGGAGTGATCTATTGGTTAGGAGAACCGTAATAAATTAGAGTTTATTCTATGATCGTCAATTTATTCTAAAAATTGACTTTGACACCCAAATGTTATAATGACAAATATATAGGTTTGTTAGTTTACACTTGAACCACTTCGGGTCAAAAGTCTTCTACTTCGATGGTAGGTTTTACACCGAAAATTAACATATTCGAATCAGTTATACTCGAAAGGGTTGCGTGAAATAAGTAATTGGGTTACAAAAAGGAAAGCTATAAAATAAAACAATTTTCGTGGGTAAGCTAATCTAAACACTCTCAAATTCTCTCTAAACATAAATTTTATCTTAATTAAATTACTTTCTTAAAAAATAGTCTCGTTAACCCCACATAAATAGTCGGGTTAACCCCACACAAATATCTTAATTAAATTAATTTATAGCGAAATTTGGAGTGATTAAACTCAATCAAACTCAATCAATAACTAGTGATTGAACTCAATCAGTTAGTTAAGTGATTGAACTCATCAATCACTACTTAATCAATAACCAGTGATTGAACTCAATCACTACTCAATCATTTGAAATTTTGCTATGAACTAATTTTTGATAAAAATGTGCTATAGATATAATTTTTTACCATATTTTTATTATACATAAAAAAAACCCATTTATATTATGTATTATATTACTATGTACATTTTCTTAGCACTTCAAATATGAACATAAATTTGAGAAAAAATTCCCTACACGTATATAAGTGAGTCATATAATTTTAATTCTTATGTGACAATATTAAAATCACATAAATTTATTTTTTATAAATAAAAATATATACATTTATGTGGCTTTTTATGATACGTAGGAAAATTGTAAGAATTCTATATATTTATGTATAAATAAATTTTCTTGAACCTGGACGTCTTACCAAGACTAGTGATCTTAATTACTAAGGCTCCGTTTGATAACTATTTAGGCCCCGTTTGATAACCATTTGGTTTCTTGTTTTTTGTTTTTCAAATTTAAGCCTATTTTCTCTCAAATTTCCTATAATTTGTTTCATCATTTCTACCATGTATACATATTTCCTTAAGAAAGTAGGGGAAGACCAACCAACTTTTAAAAACAAAAAAAAAGTAGCTTCCCAAAGTTTGTTTTTGTTTTTAAAAGTTGGTTAGTATTCTCCTACTTTCTTAAAGAAAGATGGATAGGAAAGATGCAGCACATTGTATGAAATTTGAGAGAGAATAAACTTAAATTTGAAAAACCAAAAATAATAAATCAAATGGTTATCAAACGGGCCTAATTAAATTGAGAACTCAATCATTTAACTCTATTATTTTTTTTCTTTCTATTTATTCAAAGGAAAAAAAAAACCTTTAAAGATATGATTATGTGTATATGCTTTGATTTTTTGGTCAACCTCATTAATCATTTGGATTAGGGTTTTTCCAATGCCGAAAGTTGAAACCCACACGCTTAGGTAGGTAAAGTACATATATGATATTTATTCCTTAATATAAAGATATTTTTTCGTTGTAATTTTGACACTTTTAATATAATGTCATCATCCACCCACTTGTAATTAATTCAATATATTACTGCACTAAGTTTGTATTTTTAGGTTAAATACGCCGTTTTACATTTAAATCCTAACATTTTTAAGTGTGACGAAATTAACTGGTAATTGATGTAATTTTGAGTAAGAGGTAAGAAGATTACATATCTCCAATTCAAAATTAATAAGAGTGTAGTTCCGATTTTATGATGCATGCATAATCTAATAATTAATAAATAACAAATTCAAATTTTACGAACAAATTAAGCATTATTTTTATTATTATTAAAGGAAGATGATTCGAACTTATAACCTCATGGTTAATAGATTGTATAAGATGTCATTAGAGTTGAGTTCTTATTGTCCACTAAATTTTATTTATTGAATACTAAAAAAAAATTATTTATTGAAAAAAAAAAGAATGTGACATTTGGATTGAGCGAGTTGATCAAATTATGTTTTCATTTTCTTAATTAATATTTAATTCAGGTTTAATTCACGAAATGGAAAACTTACTATATATATTTTTTGGAGCAAAATTTCATTAAGATGAACAACTCCCCATCAACCAATTTTCATAATTTTTAATGTTTAAGGGCATAATTGAGAATATAAAATTAGAGACTAAATTCAAAAAAATAAATAAAAAAAAGAATCAAACAAAAAAAATCCAAACATCAGAGAATAAATTGTATATTCAGCCTAAAATTTATATGTTACCATTCTTGTAATGTTTTTCTAATTCAAAATGTTTATCTAAATTAAAGTTAAAACTTCAAAAATCAAAAGGTGAAATAATTGAGAAACGATTTGTACATACAAGACAAAATCTTACATGCAAAACATTGTGGAGTAGTTAGATCCATCATGCAAGAAAAATGAGTCCAAATATCATTCATGCTTATGATAATTAAAAAAAAAAAAAAAAAAGAGAGAGAGAAAAATAAGTTTATCAAGCTAAGCTTAGGTTTAAAAGATTCTTAAGCCCCCGTTTGATCACATTTGGTTTATTGTTTTTGGTTTTTCAAATTTAAACCTATTTTCTCTCAAATTTTCTACAATGTGCTCCATCATTCCTACTATTTATCCATCTTTCTTTAAAAAAGTAGGAGAATACTAACCAACTTTTAAAAACAAAAACAAACTCTGGAAAGCTACTTTTTTTTTGTTTATAAAAGTTGGTTGGTCTTCCCTTACATTCTTAAGGAAAGATGTAGTACATGGTAGAAAGGATGAAATTGTAGGAAATTTGAGAGAAAATAGGCTTAAATTTGAAAAACAAAAAAGAAGAAACCAAATAGTTATCAAACGGGACCTAAGTTATCATATAATAATATTATTCGTCTTTTAGAGATGATATATTTCTCTTACCATTATTGGAACATTAAACTCATAACAATACCTAACCTTTTTTTTTCTTTTTTTTTTTTGTTTTGGTTACCAAACAAGATTTTTTTTCTTCGCTGAATTTACGTTTTTAATTCAAAATATTTTATTATCAGATATATAGTTAGCTTACGCACATCTTGACTAATGTCATCAGAACATATCGTCCGATCGACTTTACAATATTTGAATGTCGAGGAAATTTGTAGAAAATTAATTTTGACCGTTATAAATTGAACTTATGGATCTCAAAACCTTATTTGATTACGCCACTCCATAGTTTATTTTTAAAGAAAAATATTAGGTATAACTTAGAAATTAAGATATCATATGTTCGACTCTTTCGATTCTTAATTACTATTTTTTTTTTTTTTTTTGATAATGATTCTTAAATAATGTTAAATTAAAAATAAATTGGAATTGATAGTTTTCATCTCTACAACCTATACTTTTGTAATATCATTTACCAATACATTTATAGTATCATTTATTGAAAACAATTTTAATGAACCTTTTACACTTTTATTGAACCTTTTACACTTTTATTGGATGTTAATTGAAAAAGAGTAGTTATACAAACGGGGCCTTAAATATGAGTTTTTTTTCTTCCTTTCTTATTTTACTCCTCCTTCACCTTCCCGATTTCTTATTGTTTATTTTTAATTTTTTTTCTTTAGTTTGTTTTGTAACTTTTTAATATCTCGATCGCCCTTTCCTTGATGTTTACTTTGAGTGTGCTCTATTTTCTTTAGGATGGGAAGACATTGGATAATGAGTTGGAAGTCGTGGAAGGGTTGAAGTTAGAGAGGGGATAAATTTCTCCTTACTTAATTCATATTACCAACCAAAAGAACGAGAAGTGTTATATATGTATCAAAATTAACCGTGAATCTGATCCTTAAGGTCCCGTTTGATAACATTTAACTTTTTATTTTTGAAATTTAAGCCTACAATCACTACTTTTTCTTAATTGTACATCTACATCTCTCTTATATTTAGAAAAAAAAAAAATAATAAATAACTTTTTAATTTTGTTCAAAAAAAGAAAAAAGAAAAAAAAAAGTAACTTTTTTTTTTTGTTTTTTGATTAGTACTTTCTTAATAAAAAATGTGAAATAAATTGAATGAAATATGACTAAGAATAGATTTAAATTTCAAAAACCAAAAACAAAAACCAAATAATTATATCTCACGCAAATGATTGATTCCCAATCGTTTATTGAACATCATCCTACATTGAAGGTTAGGTTTTGAAGGAGATCATGACACAACCAGAAACTGTCCTTGCATATAAATTAAAAAAAGCAAAACAAGAGAAAAACAAATAAGCCTATTGATCATATGACACACAAGTACAACCATCTGTCTGTTCTAAACCACCCTTGTCCCGGCAGGTCCCTTAGGAGGCTCATGACCAGCAGCACCCGGCCCGTGCCCTCCTCCGCCCATGCCGTAGTCGGTGTCCCAATAACCAGGGCCATAGCGGCGGCTGAAGATCCCAGCATGGAGCAGGAGGATATAGAAAAGCTGAGTGAACATCAATATGATTATGAGAGCTTCCACCACTTTCAGCCTCCATCCTCTGTGGCCTCCAATGCTAATTTGCTTGCACGCCAAGCTGTGAAAAACAGGAATTAAATTTGAGAGATGTTTCAGAAATTATAAGTGATCATAAGGGGGATGAAATTTATTAGGAGAAACCCAAAAATTCGGGTCGATCAATTCTTAAACTCAACCCAACCCAATTAAATATTCAACCCAACCCAACCCTTTATTTTCGAGTTAGATTATCAGGTTCATAATTTGAAACTAAGCTAAAATTTAAAAAGCTCACAATGATAAGTAATATGCTCAATAAATAATTTGTAACGCTTCTTTTTCAATTCCTAAAAATTCAGGACTAGGACTAATATTAGTATAAGTATACTCTTATTATTAATGCAAATTCAAATTTACCTAACTTCAAAACCTTATCAATAAATTTAAAAAATATTATAAAAATAAAAGTCTTACAATAATAGTTAAATAAAATAAATATGCAACCTATAATATAAATAATTAAATAACATAATATTATATTATGGATAAAAAAATATATTTTTTAAAACTAGTTGGGTTGGGTTAATTTAAATCAACCCTGACCCAACCCATCCATGAAAATTTCATGATTTTCAACCCAACCCAACTCATTTATGTATTCAACCCAACCCAACTCGACAATTTGGATTTGCACCCCTAGAAATTATATATATAATTATTACCCAAAAGCTAGAACAGTTACAGCCCAAGTGAGTAATGAAGTCGAGCCGGCACCAGCGAGGCTGTCGCTCCTCCATGCTCTTATATGGTACAGTCCGGCCAGCTTTGATGCTATTCCTAGAACCGCCGTCAGCATTGCAAATGTCAAGAAAAACGGCGTCGCTCCGTTACCTCCCATACCTTTGTGGAATCCAAAAAACATCATCAATATTTTACAAACTCATGAGACATGAAGGTAAAAAATTAAAATATATTCTTGACTGTAAGGACCAAAAGAAAAAATTAATTATGTATTCGGCGGATTATATTCTTTAGGATATGTTCTGTAATAGTAGGAATTATTTAGAGTAATCAACTAATGTCATTGTTTCACAATTTCATTAATTTTTTAATAACCAGTTTCGGTTTACTATTTAATCTTCTATATTTATATCTTCTATACATTCGATAATATACAATATATATAGCATAAAATAAAAATCAGCAAAAAAAATTTGGTTAAAAAATTAAAATATATTTTTGACTGCTGGAAATTGAAAAAAGATGTGTATAAAAACTTCTAAATAGTGTCAAAACTAATTTAACTACAACTGGTACACTCCTTTTCATATATCCTTTTCATTTTCATATATTTATAGGAAATTTGCGCTGTATAGCAATTTTCCTAATCTGCATTAAAATTATAGCAATTTTCCTAATCTGCATTAAAATTATAGACACCATTGATGGAGTCTATCAGACACCATCGATGGAGTCTATCAGACACCATCGATGGAGTCTATCAGACACCATCGATGGAGTCTATCAGACACCATCGATGGAGT